>WAAB01024179.1:99620-190900 GCA_013389865.1 Piaya cayana
CTCAGCCTCCTCTTCTCCAGGCTAAACAACCCCAGCTCTCTCAGATGTTCCTCATAAGGCCTGTTCTCCAGCCCCTTCACCAGCTTTGTTGCTCTTCTCTGGACTCACTCCAGAGCCTCAACATCCTTCTTGTGGTGAGGGGCCCAGAACTGCACACAGTATTCAAGGAGCGGTCTCACCAGTGCCAAGTACAGAGGGAGAATAACCTCTCTGGACCTGCTGTTTGCACTGTTTCTAATACAAGCCAGGATGCCACTGGCCGCCTTAGCCACCTGGGCACACTGCTGGCTCATGTTCAGTCGCTGTCAACCAACACCCCTGGGTCCCTCTCCTCCTGTCCTTCTAGACAGACTTCTCCTAGTCTGTAACACTGCACAGAATTGTTGTGCCCCAAGTGCAGGACCCAGCAATATGTACTGTGTGAATAATACATTTATTGTGTGAACACATATATGAATATTATCTGAATATTATGTGAAAAATGTGTATTATATGATTGTGAGAATGAATTCATAAGTTTTGCTGCAGCTGATTTGTATGTTTAATTACCTTGTCATATAAATCTTATGTTGTATCAAGGGATAATATGCAGACAATCTCCAGACATGGATAAATAACCTGAAAGGATAAACACTCTTTTAGAGTTGCAAGAATTTATTGATATGCCTAGTTGTCTAGCAAGATGTAGTTGTCTTAGTTCAAGAGATAACCTGAAGAAAGTGTCCAGACATGGTTGGATAATCCAAAAAATAATGAGTATTCTTTGTAGATTTATATGGTTCTTTGTCTAAAACTAGTATGTATACCCACTACTTTTGTAAGACGACTTGCCTTTTTTGGAAGGGCATTCAATTCATCTCTGAATTGTAAAATAAAAATATTATTATGTTTGCTTTGAAGAGTTTGTCCTTTTCAATATTTTACCAGTTTATGAGTGTTTCTCACACGAAGATATATATTATGTGAATAAACATATGTATTATGTGAATAGCATATATTATGTAAATAGTATATATTTTATATGTGTATATATAACTATCAAAATGTTATTATGAACTTCACAGCAGTCCAATTCCTTGCTAATTTGGAGCTTTGGAGCCAGCACGGCCTGGCCTTTCATTTGAGATGGGGAAAGGCTGCAAACAGAGGAGATCAAAGAAGACGTATCTGTTTAGCACAGGTCATGCTTCACAGAGGATGTTATCAATGTATATCATCTCCAAATAATGAACAGTGTCTGGGAAAACACAATTTAAAAGAAAACATGTGATCACAGAAAGAAAACATGCTATCAGAGGGACATTCTATCTAGCTTTCAAAAAGCACAATTGCTTAAATTAAACTTAAATAAAAAGCATTCCACGTCTTTTAAGAGTGACTGCTATCTTGTATCAGCCTCACTCAAGCCCTTTGGATGACACTGATGCAAGGGGGAGTTACTGTTACACAAAGCGGAATGTTTTGATTTAAGCTAAAGTAGAGTTCATCCAAGTAGCAGTGTTTCTTTGAAAGTTAGACAGAATCTCCCTCTGAGAGTGTGTTCTTTTATAGCATGTGTGGGTTTTTTTTTTCAAATGCTGGTTTTCCAGACACTGTTACGTCTTGTGTGCAGTGTCATCTGTGCTGAACAGATGTGTNAAGTAATAGAATATGCATAAGATTTCTGGGGAAGTTTATACACCTGCATGTAAGTGGGAAATCTGTTCTGTCTAAGCTCTTGTCTCGCAGCACACGATGGATGGAGATTGCTCCTCACGTTGCCCAGCCCTGATAAAGGATGCTTGCTTTCTAAAACTCCAATACAAGCCTTAGAGGGTATATTTGTTTGCATTTTCAGTGTCAACACAAGGCCTCCCTAGGCCTCCCTGTGGCTCTCTGAGTCCCAGCCTACTTGAGCTGACGTATTAAAAGCTGAGAGTAATCACAGTGCTGGGAGACATAACCACACTCAGGCAGTAGGTCCTAGTCGGAGAAGGAGGTTATGGGTCCTTCTCTAGGTGTAGGGAGCCTGAATGATGCTGACATTGCAGATGTGGGAAAGGGTTATTTTCAGTGTTGGAAGGAAGAAACTCACAGTGCTGGGATACGATAAGCAAAAGATGATGTGCTGCTGTGAGAGATGTACCCTGGTGGCAGAGTGAAGGGGGCGGAGGAAGGATTGTTTCAAAATGCTCTTGAAAGTAGTCCAAACTAAATTAGACAGAACACTAGTGACTTCGGTAGGGGCAGTTCCTGTGCTAAATCAGGAGACATACTGGAAATAATCCCTAGGATACATAGTTGTGCCTGTAATCACATCTGAAGAGGTAAATAGCACTCAGTAACATAGGACACAGTTTTAAAGGTATGCAAGATACTGTAAAAACACATTTTGCTGCAAGAAAACAAGTCTATGTGTTAAGTAGTGAGTTACAGAGTAGGTTCAGTTTGGGACCTTTTCCATCTTAGCTATGAAGTGTAACAGGGATGAGTGATGTTTAGTATCAATCTTTGACTTAAAGAATACTGTATCTAAAACCACGTTTCTCCTATTTCTGTAGGAGGAACGGGATCTCTTCAGACCTTGTTAAATATGTTTTGTGCTTGTTTTTTTACTCTTATGCTAAATAAAATGGTCCTCTTCACACACTGAAATTTAAGCTAATTTGAGCTTTCTCAGGATTTTGAAAACAACGCATAATAAATTTTTATGTGTTGCTATTTTAAAACTGCTGTTGTACATTAGCAAAAGATGTTTTAAATCTCTGGTGAATTTGAAACAAGTCTCAGTCCTTCCCAACAGTCCCAATCTATTGCTGTTTTATTGTCTTTGTAGGCTTTGCAGGGAATGATCAGAATTCATGAAATACACTGATTTGATACATTTGCTATCCATTTTTAAATAAGCAGTAAACACCACTTGAATTGTGAATGGTTTAGCCTATATAAAACTATTATATGTTATATATGCAGTGCTGCAAACATCGGACATTTGCTCTAAGTGAAACACAAAACTATTGACATAATCTTTCCTTGTAAAAGTTATGTATGTTTTGATATTAGCTGGCTTGAAAAAAGTAATTGCATTTAATTAATCAATGACAAAAGTTGAAGAATACAGTAAGAAATCACAGGACTGTGTCTGAGATTAATAAGGCCACAGTGGTGAAAAAGAGACACTAGTTTTACTGCTGACGAGGTGGCCTGGCCTGCAGTTCATGTTTTGAAGGAGAATAATGGAAGGATATTTCTTGCTTTGAAACAGGAAATTAGATTTGGAATTAAGGTTCTGGAGAGCAGAGTACACAAATAGAGCATCTTCTGTTCAATAGTCGGGAATAGGCTAAGGAGAAGCATGCCGTTTTCCCCATAGTGCTGCAAGTAATCTGTCCCCTTTTCCAAATATCGAAATCACATCAACTACACTGACATATCCATTGACAGTAAAGGTAACATTCTAATTTTCCCCCTATTTTTCATACTCAGTCATTAATCTGCTTTACTGTTCTACCTCTCTGTTCTGCATCATCTGTTGTAGAAGTTGCTCTAAACTTAGTAACTATTGCCCTCTGTGGTGTTGGAAGTGCATAGAGGGCTGCTTGGCAGTGCTTGGGATCAGTGAAGAAACTTAAGCTGGAGCCTCCATAGCTTAAAAGTGGAGGGGCAGCTGACATGATGCTTTGGGATAGTCTCAAGCGTGTGGCTCACTTTCCTTCGTGGCCCATAGGGACCTGAGACATTGGGGTGTGTAGTGGCATGGGGCAACGACCTCTGGCTTTTAAGCAGGGCAGGGCTCTTAAAATACAGTCCTTGTACTACTGCTGCTTTAACCCTGATGTGTTTTGAAGGCTCTGGAAGTACAATGTTCTTTCTCACACCCTAGATTCAAATAAAATGCAGATAACTTGTTCTAGGTAGCTAAAATATAGGTTTTAGCCTGTTAAGTGATAAAGTGGGATGAGTCTGTATTGGCATGTGGTATAGTTACGTTACTGAGGGTGACAGTGCAGGGAATGTGAGAGCAACTTGAATATGCCTGCTGCCTCATCAGCACGATTTGCTACAAGGGCCAGACTGACCTTTGTTTAAACCCTTGGTACAGCTGGCCCAGCAAATGCATGTCCCAGGGTACCATTTGCTGTGTCCTGCAAGGAAGGTGGCTGAGCAAGAGTTGTGACCAACATGCCTTCCTCCATTAAGAGAGACACTATGCCATTTCTGGAAGCCAGACAACTTGTGCATAGAGATTTCTACCTTGGTTTTCTGACCCTAAAGGACACGATTGAAAAAGAAAGATACTTCTTTTCTTAATTACATGATCTGGAGCTTGAGAACCTTGGCGAAAGCTGCCTTTGCATTCTCAATTTCATCCATCATAACGTACTAGCTAACGCTCTAAGCAGTCTGAACTTTTCCTACATTTACTCAGCCTTCATTTCTATTGATGTTGGTAAATAAGGTGTAGCACCCTTTGCTGTGAAGCTGCCTGTCCACTCCACCCCAAAATGTTTCGGATTGGTCTTTGGCAGCAGTCCTTGTTCTGCCCCATCACCTTTCACCTCTGTGTTTGAAGATCAAGTCAGGCAAAACTCTATCAGTCCAGCAGTGGGAAAGGGGCCACCATATACAGGACATAGTGCAGTGGACAAAAAGTGCTCATGTCACAACATGCAGACAGGACCCTGGACCCCTGACTTCTGCAGGGTTTAATTCCTTCTTAAAGGGTGTCCCTGCCACAGGGAGGACCTCACACTGGGGGCTCGCTGCTCCAAGGAGGGCTCAGGATGGCCTCCAGTGGGGGCTCCATTTATACCTAAGCTGGATCAGGGCTTGTGATTGTCTGTGGTCACGATAACACTCATTGGATGGAGTGGTCTCTGAGGCAGCATCAAAGGTGTGGTATGTGACTCAGGTCACTTTGTGTACATGACACACATCACCTGCAATGTTTCTCAGGCCAATTCCCTCCCAGGGGCAGGTACATCTGCCACAAGTTATCTGAATCTACATATAAGGGTCTTGTCGCTTCTGAAATGCTTTGGGCTATACTTTCTTGAAGGAAGAGGACATCACACAAATGTGGAATCAATGTTTCCTACCTTTAGCACTTTATCACCTAAATTATTACTATGCCACGGACTGTTTATATAGATTATGGAGAAGCAAGGACCTGCAAAAGATGTGTCAACCTGTCCTAAGAAATACATTTAATAGGCAGTATGAATGATAACCACTTTAGGTTGATGGGTACAGTAGACCTTTCAGATAACTAACCTGTGAGATGAATTCAGCATCTCCCTAAGGGTTGTGTGCTCTGCCCAGGCAGTCTGTGAAGGCTCTCCTGGGCTGTTGTTACTGGCAAGTGAGGGCTGCTCTGTCCGTTGGTTTCAAACCACTCTGCTTTGTATTTCAGTTCCACTGTTCCAAGGTGGGCTGCTGACACCAGGTCTTCCCATTAGTTCTTTACTGTGCAGTGCTACCTTCTCCTTTTTCCCACCAGCTCTGCCACCTGGTTTGGTTGAAAATTATCCGCTAAACAGAAAGCTGTTTCCTGGCCATTGAATGTGAGAGGAGAAACATGCTGAGTGTATCAAGAAGTTGCTTTATTGCAGATGTTGGTTGGTAGGTAGATGGCCATCAGGTTCCTGGGCTAGTCTTGGCCTCAAGACAAAATCTGAACATGTCCAGCAGGACATATTATCTGTCTTCATGGTTACCCTGAAGCTACTTAAATGGCAGTCAAGCAGTTGCTCATGGTGACCACATGCCATTTCATAAGCTGTGAAAACCAGTTAGAATTTCCAGAGGAGGATGGTTATTCCACTCATGTCCTCAGCTATCATGAAGGTCCTTGTCATTCAGGAGGAAGACAGTATGTTCTTGCATGCAAGTGTGTAGATATTAGGTATTTTGATAGATTTGTGGTGGTAGTTACTGTGACAGCTGTAGAGACACTGTGCAGTAGGTTATGTGGGAGTAACCACCCTTGTGGAGTCCGGGCAGGCACAAGGAGTGTGTTCCAGCTGCTGTTGCCACAGAAGTCAGCAGCCATATAATTGAATCAAAAACCCAAACAAATAACTTTTTTCCCCCCAGCAAGCATTAATTCTAATGCAAATCAAATTTCAACTGCAAGACAGTTTTATTCTAAGTTGGCTTCGCTGATAGTTTCTGTAGGTTGAATTTGCCAACTTATTGTTAACTGCCTGCAGAAATGATCTTTTCGGCTGCAACACCTAAGAGACATTAGTTTAATGTACTCCTCAAAAAGCCAAGGAAACAAGGGTAGGCTTTTAATTACTTTATTTCTTCTACTAATTCTTTTAATCTGTTTATATTATCCAGGCACCTGATTAAGAAAGAAATAGGAGTTTAATGTTAAAAATGAAGGCTTACATAAAATATAGCAGTTGTAATTGCAGCTCTAGTCTTAGATGTACAGCTACATGTAGGATTTCCTGACTCATTAGTAGAAATTAGACTTAAGGATGCTTAAGACTAAAAATAGAACCGAGTTTTTCTTATGCAACCAAAATTTTTCAAGTAATATAAATTACTTTTATTTTGTCTATAAAGCATGTCCTAACTGTGTTAGTATCAAATTCTGCCAGATGCTAATCTTTCTGTTATCCACTTTAAGCAGATGAGAGTAGTATTTATTTCTGCTGGGTTTCAGGGTTGTTTTTCAGTTGCAACTTTGTGAGATGTAGAACTTGTTTTCTGGAATTGAAGACCTTAGGAGGTACATTCTATTTCTGAAACAAATCTGGATAATAATGATCTCGTAATGATCTCATTTATAGAAATGGGAGTGTGGAAGGGAGCTCTTCTCTTATCTCAGAGCTGCTTTACTTGGGCCCATTTCATTCCCAAGATGTTTACTTAACCTTCTTTTAAAAATTCTGTTTCACACCTTATTTTTTCTAAATACAGCAGTTGTCCTGAGCTTTCTATCATGAACAGTGTGGAGGGAGGTTATTATGAACTCTGAGCTTCACATCCCACGTCTGTTATATGAATGTGTCAGGCTCAATCTTTATTAATTCCTGAGGGAAGACTGGAGAACAAATAAGATATTTGTATGGTAATTGTTTCTTTTGAGATGTGGTTTCTCAGAATTCATAACAAACTGAAGAGGGTTGTGCCACTAAGAAGTTTATTTAGGAATAAGCTATTTAAACAGCACAACAGAACCATAAATTCAGAAGTAGGGGTGAGATAAAATCTGTTGAAGTTCATTAAATGCTCAGGCGCCCTCTCAGGCATAAGAATTCCCTCAGCGCAAGTCACTGGAGGCTGCAAGAGTATTCTGAGTAAGATCATGGCTTTTCCTGTCCTTACAATTTTCGCTATTTATCCAACACTAAATAATTTTTTTTCATTACTCACTTGTGTTACCCTGGCATTTTTGCCAAGATTAGATTAAAGCCAAGAGAAGGGAAAGAACCTTCTTATTGTGTTAATGTACTATGGTCTGGACATCTGGTTCGTTTTTAACAGACAGTGATATAATATAATGATATCACTGAACTGAAGGGTAAGAGAGGAGAGAAGCGTTGTGCCAGGAGCCACTCTGCCAATGTGTTTTGCATGCAATGTGTTGTTAAAGCTAGCAACGCACAGGGAAGAGTATTTGTATTCAAGGAGCAGAGCATGTACAAGTAAACAATCCAATCAGACAACTGGGGAGGATGTCCAGAAATGGTGCCATGTATCAACTAGAAAAAAAAAAAAAAAGATGCATCAGGGAGTTTTCATTATATCTTGACTGATTCTTTTTTCTTTTCTTTTTTGGGGGGGTGGTGGGGAGAGTAGGTGAAGATTTTGATTTTAATTTTGTAATCAAGTACTGAATGTTTCAGAGTAGGTTTCATTAACTTATCCCCGTTCCTCCTTGTCTGGTGACTTGACTGTTTGCTACTAACCTGCCAGATGCAAGGTCCCTCTGGAAGTTACAGCATACTCCTAAGACAGCCACCATCCAAAATACACTGAAAGATTCAGAGAAGTTGGGGTATGTTTTTTTGTCATGCTACAAAGACTGGTTTCAGTACACTCGGCAGGATCTCCTGTACAAAATAGTGCACCACTGGTAAGGGGCAAAGGAAAGAAAGCTCATGGCTCCAGAAGGATCTCTCAAGAAATAGCTAGTCTACAAGGCTGAGATTTGAGGGATTGAAGTCAAATAAAACATATTATTTCCAAACAGTTGTTCCAGATTTGCAGGCACCTGCTATGGTGTCCAGGTTCCCTGGCAAGAATTCAAGGTTTTTCTCATTCTGTGTCAGGAATGACTTCATGTCTTACACACTGAGAGTGTTAATTCAGCATATAAATATTTCTGTATCTGATGCAGTTTCTGTTGCTTTCTGAGAAGATCAGAGATTAAAAATAGTTATACCTTATTGCTACTTTCATCAGATTTTTTTCTCTTTTCCTGATGCTGTGATGTGACCTGGCCTTAAGGTAGAGTTAGTCCATTGGTGACTGGCTACTGAGGTTTCCTGCCTAAAGCAGGTGCTGGGCTATAGTAACTTACATCTATGGATTATCCCTACAGAGCAAGATGCTGGCTATCTTGCATCCAGCAAGACAACCAACAGCATTTGGTGGGGGGTGTCAAATGCTGCTCTCTGAGGTTCTGGGTGAACTGGGAGTGGGGGATTTGTGTGCACTCTGCACTGACCTGTTAGTTGGCATTGCCTCACATGTGCTCTAGGGGAAGCCCTCAGGAGTTTCCCTAATGTAGGGCCCAGTCCCATCTTTCCACACCAGTGAGATTGCTACCTGCCCCCTAAATTCAGTTGCAGACCTCCTGGGCCCGGGCATCTATTCAGTAGCTACTGATCTGTGCAGAAAGGTTTTATAGTTTTATTTTTCCATACATTTTCCCACTCTGATAGTTTTGTTTTCCCAGCATAAGAGACCAATGCCTCCTCAGTACCTGTGCAGGAATGAGAGCAAGGGCTAAACGTGCACTTAATTACCTTACTTATAAACTGTTTAAAAATTCTTGGAGAGGTGGATATAATTGATGTCTAATAGATTAGTTTTTCTGCTCTGCTAAAGCTGAAATGGCCTAACATCAGCCAGAGGTAGCTGGTAAGTTATTCTCCCAGTTCTGAAGAGGGCTGTGTTGGCAGGAAACTTCAACAACAAGCTTCATCAATCCCTGTGCTTCAGAGAGGGGCCATTTCTAAGGTTAGGAAGGGAAAGGAGTGCTTATTTTGATGAACGGTCCTTCAGGGCGCTAACTCAGGCTTATGATAGTGTAATCCTGAATAATAGTGTCGGTTCCATCAAATTCCCACCTCATCCTTGCACTTGGGAGCGATACGTACGCTCCCATATTTTATGGATTCCTTTTTACATTTGTTTACCTCCTATGAGGGTACTTTAAACTCGTTGATCAAGATGATCACTGTGATACAGCAGTTTGTCTTAAATCCCCCATCTTTTTCAAATGCTTGTAATGAATATTGAAAAACTAATGTTGTTCTGGGTTTTGGGGATGTATTTTCCCAACCAGACTACAGGCAAGACTCAGATTTATTTGGAAGGTACTAGAGGTCTCTTTAAAATCTTATCTACAACTAGCATAATTATCCGCTTGGATGAGTTGTGGCGAAAGACCAAACTTTAAGAAGAACTTCAGGCATAATGCTGTTACAGTTAAGTCAAACCATGGAACACTCGCTAAACCCTCACCATTTCACTTCTTTGGTCTCTCTCAAAAAATTCAGAGCTGCTGTATACTCAGAGGAGTAGCATTTAAGCATTTCAATTTTATTTTAAGCGTTTTGAGTTTAGACCTCAGTAGCTATCAACTCCTTAGTTACTGGGGATGTGTTTGCTAAGAACAATCTGTCATCCGTCACTGGGCTTTTAAGAGACTATGATTTCAGATCCAGAGATAAGACAGGTAATTAAGAAAATCTTGCAGACTGCAGTTGAGAAACGAGCTAAATTTTTACATTGCCATTATTCATAAGTGGGCTACGTTTTTCATTAATATCACATTCTTACACAGTTTCAGTCTCTAGTTATGAAGAATGACATATGGATTGATTTTAGCTCATTTATAATCACAGTTGGCCACAAACTATACAGAATACACTGGTATTTCACCAAAATGCTAAGCTCCCCAAATCCCTGAAGCTTATTAATAACTGCAAGTGTTTTTGAGGTCATTAGTATGATTTTTGGGGAAAAAAAGAGTTAAGAGTACAGACACTGTGACTTCTGACAACTGCTAAAACATCATGTTATCAGTAAAGAGCAGCATCATTAAATAAAACAATAAAACCTGTTTTCTTGTCCAGAAATATAAGAAATTGTTACTGGGCTTTTATCCCAATAAGAACAAAGTTACCATATTTAATGGCACTATAAACTCAGGAGAAACAGGGCTGGAAGGTATTCTTGGACATCATTATGTCCAAAATTCTGAAGGAAGTATGGACTAGACAAAAACTACATATAAATCCTTTCCACTTCTAGCATTATTCTTGTGTATGTATACCTTAAAGTCATCATTACAAATGAATGTGTCTACAAAATACTGATGTGAAAAGAACATTAAAATTATTTATTATTCATTTAAATAATTCTTATTGAGTTCTTAGTACCAATATATTATCCTGTTTGTGTAGCCTGCTTTCACATCCAGCTGACACATCTGATCAGAATAAATCAAACATACAGGAAAGCTGTGATTTGGAGAACAGGCACCACAGCTATTATTTCTCCTGTTGCAATTTAGTCTTGTCGGGGCTGACTGCGTGGAGCAGCTACCTGAGCAATCCAAGCAGGGTAGTTGGAAGTTGAGTCACCTTCCCTGAAGGTGTTTAAAAGATGGGTGAATGAGGTGCTGAGGGGCATGGTTTAGTGGTTGATGGGAATGGTTGGACTCAATGATCCAGTCGGTCCTTTCCAACCTAGTGATTCTATGATTCTATGATCTTACTTAACTCTAGCTATGAGCTAGCCAGGACACAAGCACTGTGTCTGTGAGCAGGGGCAGAATAATTTGTGGTGTCTGAGTGCCCCTTTACATGATGGAATGTGCCACACACCATTTTGCATCCCAGTACACAGTCAAAAAAATCTATGCTTTGATTACTTATGGCCTTGCCACATGCAGTGTGGAAGATGAACATGTATTTAGCCATCTCCCTGCGAAAATGTGGACCCTGGATGACATGCCAGTCCACTCAACAGCCCCTGAACTGATGATGATTGCTGTGACCTGTATGACCTTGACAAGGAAGCAACACACTTCCCTGGTTGGCTTGTGATGCACCATCTCGTCCTCACTGGCTGGCTGTATCCTTTTTTACTTTCCTCGTGTTGCCACAGGGCTGGGAGCTTTGACACCCATCTTGAAAGCCCTGAGGAACCATCTCAGACCTCTGGGTAACCTACCTTCACTAGCTTTGAGAATACTGGCCTGTTGGAGAGAAGGAGGTAGCCACAATGGCTTGTGTATTCTGTCTCCTAGAAAGCGGTGATGGAAGGTGGAAGGCTGCTTTTATGTAGCTTTTTTTAACAGCTACCAGAAAAGGGAAAGGAGATGGCACATGGTTTGCTTAAGTGCTCCTTCATGGTGGGAAACAAGGTTGTAGGAGAAAAACTTGATAAAGACTCTGCAAGCAGCAGCAACAGATGGGAACTTTGGTAAAAGTTAGAGAAGTAGAAGAAGGAACTTATGGTTCCTGCCCTGGAGAGTCTGAAGGAGCTTTCTCAGCAAAGAAACTTCCTCCCCCCAGCATCATGATCAAAAGCTCTCTCTCTTTGCTCCAATTTAGATCCAATTTTGGTCCAATTTAGGTGCTTCCACTGACAGCTTCACAACTATACATGTCCCATGCTTCCTCCCCTGTAGGGTTGGGACAGGAAAACCTCTTCTGTCCCAGAACCTTTGCCTCCTGCAGGAAGAACCACTGAGATATGTGAATATTTTCACCTCTGACATCCATGGGAAGGTTCTGGACAGCTGTTCATCTGGAGTAAGGATGGGCCATCAGCAGCCCTTGGCCCATATCCCGTGCCTGCTTCCAGGTCCTTCAAAGAATATAAATGCTAGGAAAGTGTGTAGTTCTAGGCGAAGGTTAGACATGTAGTTACAGAAGTGGGTCAGTGAAAAGTGTCCACACACCGCGAAGATTTCTTGATACCACCATACCATTCCTACTCTATCCCAGCAGTGCTGAGCCCCTCCTACAGGTCTCATAATTGATCTTCCAGGGTTAGAAGGTAACACACTTAGCTGACCCGTTTATAAACATTCAATTTCACTACCTTGATGAAAGTGCCTTCCTGCTTCAGAACCTATTTTTAAAACATTTGAAATTCCCCAGGTTGCTTGCCAGGAACTGACCAAGGAAGTTCCATCTAGGGGATAATTCTTCCTGTTATTGGAAGTGCAATTATTCTCACCAACATGTTGCCCTCAGACAGAGGAAGTGAATGCATGAGTCAGATTAAAAAGAAAAATAAAACAAAATGCTTCTATTGTTTTATCACTCGTCTGGATACATGGATTTTTAATGTGTCATTTTCTTGGCTTGCCTGCAGCTATTCTGGGTGTGTATCTGCCACCCTCAGTTTCTTCTCACATTGCTGAGGATACTCCAGTCTTACTGCTATGGGGCAGCAGCTGCAGGGCAGCATCAGTGAAATGAAAGAACGCCTCAGTGTTGCAAGAGAAATCTACAGAGAAAATGTTCGGTGCCGCTATCAGAAGGCCCTGCTGTTGTGATTCAGGATAGCGTTCAGTTATCAATGTGTGATTAAATTGCATTTGCCAGTGCCTCAGACAGTATTCAGTTAACAAGTTGCACAAGATGCTCTTTATAAGACTGGTAGGTGATTTTCCTGTACCTTGTGCACTGCTATTGGAAAGGAACACCGGGAACCAATTTCAAAACTCACTCTCCGCTCCCATAGCAACTATAGGTCAAGCAAAATCTCAACAGAAAATTGGTTTGAAAGTTGACGTGTTTGGCTGAACAGAGGTAAGAAAGACCAGCTGAACAGTTTGCAAGTCAGACTCATAGCCTGATCTGAGGGTCTGATGGTCTCAGGGGCAACTTGAGGCTTTGACAGCAAAGAATAATGTAAGGACTCTCAACCCTGAGCAGCCAGTATTGCTGCCTGTGCTGGGATGAGTCAGGCAGCATGCTGAGCTGAGCTTAACGCTGCTGTTCTCCACTTTTCCTTGCATGGCTGTCCAAGGCTGTTTTATTAGAATAGAAAAGCAATTAAGTCTGACAACACAACTCTCTGAACTGCATTGTAAGACAGTATAATGAAGATTTTGAAAACAAATCTGTCCTCTAGTCAAGTGGGTCCTTACAAGGCAGATATCCTTTCCTCTAGGGTTTCCTTGAGCCCCTCTCATCTTCTATCCAGGCTCCTGCCTCGTGTTCTCAACATCAGCTTAAATCCTCACCAAGCTCCCTCTCTAAATCCTTGGTTTTATGTGAAACCTGGCTTCTCTGCTGTCCAAGACCTTAATTTACTACCGAACCCATCTCCTGACTCTGTTCTGGCCCTAACCATTTAGACAACAACCTGGCACTATATTTTCCCTAGCAGATCCTAAGTGCTAAGCCATGGCTGGATCAGCTGGAGCATTAATCCATGCACTTTACAAACTCAATAGGAGAGTGACTGAGCTGATCTTTCAGGGAACACCACCCCTGTAAGCGAGAGAGTTTCAGAGAAGGTGGAATACTTTGACATAAATTGCTCATCCAGGAAGAAAGGTAGTGGGCTGAAAGCTGATTCCCTCACGTCAGCCTCTACCTTCCCTGGCAAGACTCCGAAGAACATCTAAGCCTCTTCTGACATGAGCTGGGAGGAAGATTCAGAAGGAAATGGGAAAGACATGTGGAGAGCTTACTCAATCTTGCAAATCATGTCCATGCCAAACAAGATCCTTTCACTTATGTGTGAGTTTCATTACTCCCATGACAGTAATAAATCAGCTGCAAAAGTTTGTTGTGTTTGGTTGGCTAAACTAAGAGGGACCCAATGCCAGCGTGTAGGCAACCGAATCATGCCCTGACTGTCCAGCAGCTCGAGTCCAAAAAACTCAAGCTGCAGCTCCCCTCTCTGTACACTTAATTGTAGTCTCATATGTCATATAATATATTCTTCTTTTCCTGCCCTATTCTATGGGGTGGCCATCATTTTCTTTCCAACTAATTAATCACTTTATTGTTAGGCTAAAACAAGCATTTAAAATCAAGTCACTGGCAATACCATGTGTCTGCTCATGCTGTGTATCTTCAAATGCCACAGTCAGACTTCTGAGCTACGCATTTATTGCGTAAAATACTGTATTTGCCTTCTGAGAGGCTGTGTTCCTCCTCTGATGCACTGTACACCATCACGTTCCTCTTCTTAATTTAGCGTCTAATTGCTTATTAGTTGTACTGTAAAGTTCTTTATGGCTTCAGCTATGTGGCTACAGTAATTAGCGTTTATATTCCCGAGGCCTGAGTAGCAGCACTTTAACACTGCGCAAGGAGATTAAACACTCCACAACAGAGCATAAATTGCTCCCAGGATTTCTAATTTTACATCCTCAAGTTTTTTAGAGCCTTGTTGTAGGAGTCTCTCCAGAAATGGGGTCATGGGCAATCCGGTATAGGAATTTTGAGTGGATTTCATAGCAGGGATGCAGAAAAATATTCACAGGAAGTTTCCAAGACCACGTAGCTCTAACTGTGCTGGGGAACATGTGAATTCTTCAGTACTTTAGTGCCATAATCAGCTGTCATATTTGTGGGACTTGAGCAAAAATACTTGATGTCTGGTTTGGCTGCCTTCAGCATTTCTGTATTCGTGACTATATTTTTCTAAAAAAAAAGTTGGAGCAACTTCAGGATACATCAAAATTAATGCTTAAAATGAATTCTACCCTGCCAGCACCTGTTTCCAGATGTTTTATCTGATTTTCTTGATTATTATCCATTAGGAAGGCTGTTCTTCCACTGAAGTGATTACCTGCAGGTGCTAGGACTGCATTAAGCTGAACGAGCTCAGGGCAGAGCCCACAGGTCTCCTCTGCCATCTTCACAGGAGCTACGAGTCCGTCTCTGTTGTGGTGGTTTGTGTGAAGCACAGCCTGACTTCACACAGCCACTTCTGAGCATTAACCAGAGGTCTCTGCCGTGTTACCTACACCAGGCTAAATGCCTGTTTATAATTACATGGACACTTCCCAAGTGAAATATGCAGGGAGAGTTAAGCTTTTAAAGTTTTCACGTTTTTTTCCTGCCACTTACTCCATCAAAGACTGGCTCATTTTGTGGCCACAGAGCTTCTCTGTGAGGCATGACTTTAGTTTTTCCAATGATACAGGTATTTCTGAGAGTAGCTTGTGCAAGAGTTGGCCTCTCCCAACTTCATCCTCATACAAGACTGGGTTTTGACCACTCAGTGGGCACATCAGGTATGAAAGCATTATGAAAATGACACGTCAAGTATGAAAGCACTGAATAAAGTGCCCCCCATTTGGTGTCTGGATAAGAGGGATGGGCAGCCTCACAGTCCCAGCACTTGTTTCTAAGCCACCAGCGCTACCTTTTACCCTTCCACCTAAGGTGCCGCAGCAGTTTTCTCATAGCCTCTTGGAGATCTTGCCGCCTGACCACATGTTACTGATGCTTCTGCTGCTTTGGGTTTCGCAGGGCAAACAATAGATTTCAGCTCTCCCGGCAACAGCACTGCCTCTTGTACTGGTATGAGCTGTCCCCACCTGCAAGGAGCTAACGTGGTTTAGGATTACCTGCTGCTTCCTCCTCCTCCTCCTCCTGCCCCCTGCCTGGGCTCTCAGCAACGTGGGGCAGGCAATGTAATGCTTGCTGCCAACAGGTTGTCTCGGGGGATGCCTGCAAGTTCTCTGAAACCGTTTTTATGCCACGTGCAGGACGATACGGTGACAAGCCCCTCTGCTCTCACTCGAGCAAAGCAGGTCCATTAGCCTCAGTCTTGGAAGTGATTTTCATAGCATCGCTCTGCAGCAGCTGGTTTCCATGGAAACCAAGAAACGACTTGTAGCATGTACAGGAATGAAGACTGATGACCTGCTTGTCCTTCCCTGGTCCGAGCTGCTGGGCTTCCCTCTGTTTGTGTGTGTACATGTGTTCCTCAGTGGTAGGAGCTGGGCAAGCCCAGGGCCAAAGGCTGCAGCTTGCTCCACCAGCAGCAACCTGAGTGTCATACCTCTGCCAGCTGCCACCTGTCCTCCTCCTCCTGCCTCCTCCTGCCTCTCCAGCTGCTTTGTCCTGCAGCCAGGGAGAGAAAGGGTCTTGAGATGCCTCCACCACTCCTGCTGTGGCAGTCCCAAGCCCTAGCAGAGGTGAGCTGTGGGTACGTTACCTTCTTCTCTTTAAATGGCTAAAAGGCACTAGGAGCAAACACATCCTTGTGCCTTTTTCATAGAATCATAGATTCATAGAATCACCAGGTTGGAAGAGATCCACCGGATCATCAGGTCCAACCATTCCTACCAGTCTCTAAACCATGCCCCTCAGCATCTTATCCACCCGTCCCTTAAACACCTCCTGGGAAGGTGACTCAAACCACCTCCCTGGGAAGCCTCTTCCAGTGCCCAATGACCCTTTCCGTGAAAATTTTTTTCCTGATATCAAGCCTGAACCTCCCCTGGTGGAGCTTGAGGCCATTTCTTCTCGTCCTGTCCCCTTTCACTTTGGAGAAGAGGCCAGCTCACTCCTCTCTACAGCCTCCTTTCAGGTAGTTGTAGAGAGCAATTAAGTCTCCTCTCAGCCTCCTCNGTCTGGTTTGGCTGCCTTCAGCATTTCTGTATTTGTGACTATATTTTTCTAAAAAAAAAGTTGGAGCAACTTCAGGATACATCAAAATTAATGCTTAAAATGAATTCTACCCTGCCAGCACCTGTTTCCAGATGTTTTATCTGATTTTCTTGATTATTATCCATTAGGAAGGCTGTTCTTCCACTGAAGTGATTACCTGCAGGTGCTAGCACTGCATTAAGCTGAACGAGCTCAGGGCAGAGCCCACAGGTCTCCTCTGCCATCTTCACAGGAGCTACGAGTCCGTCTCTGTTGTGGTGGTTTGTGTGAAGCACAGCCTGACTTCACACAGCCACTTCTGAGCATTAACCAGAGGTCTCTGCCGTGTTACCTACACCAGGCTAAATGCCTGTTTATAATTACATGGACACTTCCCAAGTGAAATATGCAGGGAGAGTTAAGCTTTTAAAGTTTTCACGGTTTTTTCCTGCCACTTACTCCATCAAAGACTGGCTCATTTTGTGGCCACAGAGCTTCTCTGTGAGGCATGACTTTAGTTTTTCCAATGATACAGGTATTTCTGAGAGTAGCTTGTGCAAGAGTTGGCCTCTCCCAACTTCATCCTCATACAAGACTGGGTTTTGACCACTCAGTGGGCACATCAGGTATGAAAGCATTATGAAAATGACACGTCAAGTATGAAAGCACTGAATAAAGTGCCCCCCATTTGGTGTCTGGATAAGAGGGATGGGCAGCCTCACAGTCCCAGCACTTGTTTCTAAGCCACCAGCGCTACCTTTTACCCTTCCACCTAAGGTGCCGCAGCAGTTTTCTCATAGCCTCTTGGAGATCTTGCCGCCTGACCACATGTTACTGATGCTTCTGCTGCTTTGGGTTTCGCAGGGCAAACAATAGATTTCAGCTCTCCCGGCAACAGCACTGCCTCTTGTACTGGTATGAGCTGTCCCCACCTGCAAGGAGCTAACGTGGTTTAGGATTACCTGCTGCTTCCTCCTCCTCCTCCTCTCCCCTGCCTGGGTTCTCAGCAACGTGGGGCAGGCAATGTAATGCTTGCTGCCAACAGGTTGTCTCGGGGGATGCCTGCAAGTTCTCTGAAACCGTTTTTATGCCACGTGCAGGACGATACGGTGACAAGCCCCTCTGCTCTCACTCGAGCAAAGCAGGTCCATTAGCCTCAGTCTTGGAAGTGATTTTCATAGCATCGTTCTGCAGCAGCTGGTTTCCATGGAAACCAAGAAACGACTTGTAGCATGTACAGGAATGAAGACTGATGACCTGCTTGTCCTTCCCTGGTCCGAGCTGCTGGGCTTCCCTCTGTTTGTGTGTGTACATGTGTTCCTCAGTGGTAGGAGCTGGGCAAGCCCAGGGCCAAAGGCTGCAGCTTGCTCCACCAGCAGCAACCTGAGTGTCATACCTCTGCCAGCTGCCACCTGTCCTCCTCCTCCTGCCTCCTCCTGCCTCTCCAGCTGCTTTGTCCTGCAGCCAGGGAGAGAAAGGGTCTTGAGATGCCTCCACCACTCCTGCTGTGGCAGTCCCAAGCCCTAGCAGAGGTGAGTTGTGGGTACGTTACCTTCTTCTCTTTAAATGGCTAAAAGGCACTAGGAGCAAACACATCCTTGTGCCTTTTTCATAGAATCATAGATTCATAGAATCACCAGGTTGGAAGAGATCCACCGGATCATCAGGTCCAACCATTCCTACCAGTCTCTAAACCATGCCCCTCAGCATCTTATCCACCCGTCCCTTAAACACCTCCTGGGAAGGTGACTCAAACCACCTCCCTGGGAAGCCTCTTCCAGTGCCCAATGACCCTTTCCGTGAAAATTTTTTTCCTGATATCAAGCCTGAACCTCCCCTGGTGGAGTTTGAGGCCATTTCTTCTCGTCCTGTCCCCTGTCACTTTGGAGAAGAGGCCAGCTCACTCCTCTCTACAGCCTCCTTTCAGGTAGTTGTAGAGAGCAATGAAGTCTCCTCTCAGGTTCCTCAGTGTCCTGGCACTGTTACTCTGGCACAGAATGTGTTGGTACTGGGCAGATGCTTGCTTGGAACTGGCCACATTTGGATGGCTTGTAGCATTTCCATAATCAAGACTTGAATGAGGAAAATTAGTGCCCAGCACCAGGCAATGTTTTTTTTTTTTCCAATTCGAGCTTGAGTTTTCAGTAATAAGGCGTTGATGAGATGCTCTTTCTCTGGGTCCTTTTTGGACTTATACTAGTCTTGAAAGTGAGCTATTTCAGTCAGCAAACAGAAGCATCCACATTCTCCTGAGCCAAATGCCTGTGTTCACAGAGGAGTGACTTGAGTCTGCCCTTCAACCCCATGGCAGCAGAATTGCTTGGTCCCCACAGCCTGGAGTTTACCCCAGCAAAAACAATTTCCAGCTTGTTCCAAGCCTCATATAAGCATGAAGAGGTGAGCAGAACCACAGCTTTTTGCTTAAATAGGAAAATTGCATTATGCAAACATTAGAAAAGCCTTTACTTTCTTCACGAAGTATAAAAGCCAGGTTATTTCTTTCTTTGCTTCTTGTGCAAGTGAACAAGGTTATTGACTGAGTGGCTTAAGCATGTCCCTGTACTAAAACCCACAACAGAGACTCACCCACCTCACTCCATCCTCTGTGTGGGACTGCGTGACAGGCCAAAGCACACCTGACAGGAGCCTCTGCAATCGATTTATTGCAGAAGTTACAGGTGATTTCATCATACAAGTTCTTTATGCAGGCTCGCTGAGCAGATTTCTTCTATTTCTCTGCCAAACTGGAAATCTTGATGACAAGGCCTGATTTAATATGTCCTTCTTTGGTCCAGATGTCCAAAATGTTCCTTACATCAGATTATGAGGCGCTTTGATCTTTTACTTAGTACGAGAGCTGCTATTTTGTTTAATATTAACAAATGTTAGTCTGTTCTGCTGATCACTTATCAAGATATTTAGAACAGAACACTTTTTTTTCTCAACAAGAGGAGACTTGCCTGACCTTGGCTCAGCTGCAGCTTTTGGTTGCATTTCTCCAAACGCTGCAGGCACCGCTGTGGAGCATGTTACTTAAAAACACAATTTTAAATTGAGAAGCAGCTTTAGGCCTTGGGTCAGAGCAGCAGCCCTTCCTAATGCTGCAAGGTGACTTAACACAAGAACAATTGTGTCCAGCTGCCTGTGGGCACGAAGTTTCTAATGTTTCTCAAAGGCCAGCTTCTCAAAATCAAGTTGACAGTCACTAGACGTATGCCTTTAGGGTGGATTTTTTTTTTTCCAATGAAACCAAAATATTAAAATTTATGAAGGTCATCAGCTGAAAAGTTACTTCAGCATTTTTTTCAATTTGCAGACACAGGGTAAAGGTAACAGCTGCTGCTCATCTTAGCAAGATGGCAGAAAAATCACCTGGTGGTCTGCAAGGAGGGTCAGAATTGGTGTTTTCCAGGCTATCAGGCATATACTGCAAAGTCCAACAATGGTGGATGTGAAACAAGAGCTTGTTTCTGAGGGTTGCTGCTACTTCAAGACATTCTCAGTAAACTTCTCCAGAAGATAAGGAAGGAGCATTGAATAGTTCATGACACAACCAAGGAAGAGTGTTACAATGTGTAGGGTGACCTGGTCTGCAGGCAGGTCCTGACACACCACTGTGTTGGGGTTTGGTAGCAGGGCTACCATAGGAGTGGCTTCTGTGAGAAGCCACTAGAAATTTCACTTATGTCAAACAGAGCTGATGCCAGCCAGCTCTGAGATGGACCCATTGCTGGCCAAGGTCAAGCCAGTTGCTGATGGCGATGGCAGCTCTGTGATAACACAGTTAAGAGGGAAAAGTTGCTGCTCAACAGCAATTGCAGCCAGAAAGGTTGAGGATGTGTGTGAGAAACAACTCTGCAGACATTGAGGTCAGTGAAGAAGGAGGGGGAGGAGGTGCTCCAGGCATCAGAGCGGAGATCCCCCTGCAGCCCATGGTGTAGATCACAGTGGGGCAGGCTGTACCCCTGCAGCCCATGGAGGTTAATGGTGGAGCAGATATTGACCTATAGCTTGTGGAAGACATCCCACATTGGAGCAGGCGGATACACTTGAGGGAGACTGTGATCCCATGGGAAGCCTGCGCTGCAGCAGGCTCCTGGCAGGACTTGTGACTTCATAGGGGATCCATGAAGGATCTGTTCCTGAAGGACAGCAGACCCTAGAAGTGACCCGCACGGGAGTAGTTGCTGAAAAACTGTAGCCTATGGGATGGACTTAGATTGGAGAAGTTAATGGAGGACTGTCTCTTGTGGCAGGGACCCTACAATGGGGCAGAGGAAGAGTGTGAAGAGTCCTCCCCCTGAGGAAGAAGGAATGGCAAAGATGACGAGTTATCATCTGGTGGCAACTCCCATTCCCTGTCCCCTTTGTGCTGCTTGCAAGTGGAGGACATAGACAAAACCAGAAATAGTCAAGCCAATAAGATTATTATTTCTCATTATCCTACTCTGATTTGATTGGTAATAAATTAATTTTCACCCAAACTGAGCCTGTTTTGCCCATGATGGTAATTGGTGAATGATCTTACCCTGTCCTTATCTCAGCCCATGAGCTTTCCCCATCCTACTTTTATCTCCTGTCCAGTTGAGGAAGCGGAGCGATCGAGTGGCTTTGGTGAGACTCTGCCATCCAGTCTGGGCCAACTGACCACAACCGTTTAGGAAGCTGAATCTCTTGAGGACAGAGCGCGGGAAAGCAGTTGCAGGCGTGAGAGCCTCCTCCAAGGCTGGGGAGCTCCCTGAGGCATTTCTCTGCCCTCGAGCTCAGGAGTGTTGGAGGCGGGTGCTGGCCAAGCAGCCTCCACTCAGTGTCACCCTGACTCTCACCGTTTCTGCTTCAGCGTTTTTACTAAACTTTGCAAGTCTCTCTGACATAAAAATAATTGACCTTCCTAGCTGCATTTAAGCCAGCGACATTGCCATCAGCTCTCGCCAGTCCCCACTGCTCAGATCACATTTGCTTAATGGCATGTGGATTAATTTGTTGGAGGCTGATGCTTCACTGCAGGATTAGTTAGTGACTCTAGCAATGGGGCTGGTGTATGACATTTGAGACACAGACCATCTTTTTGGGGGAACAAAATGGAGGGACATTGCAATACTCTTGGAAATTTTCCCTTTCAGGGTGCTATGACTGGAGTAATAAGATGAAGTACAGAAGAAAAATAAACCAAATTCCAGCTATTTAAGGGCTCGGCAATTCCTTCCAGGCGTAAAACAAGCAACTATTGTGTGCCTGCTCTGCCAGGGCTGGGGGCAGTCAGTGTTTCCCACAAGCAAATTAGGAATGGGAAAGCCAGAACAAAACCCATAGGCCTCAGAAGCCCAAGTACAGAACACAAGCCCTTTTCTGTTCAACGTGATTTGTGTTGTCATTAGGTGGGTTTAATGGGGCTTTATTCTTACTCTGGGAGGAAAGCCCTGGCTTTGCTTGAGCTAACAGTAATGACCATTCCGACCTGTGTAATGAGCTGAAACCACACTTGCCGTGTCACTTAGGTGCTCACTGGGAACAGAGGTTTTCCCCACACCTCCCTATCCCTTCCTGGTGATGGAGGTTGGTCAAATTTCCTTAGAGCCCGATAAAAAAAATTGTCTGTGCCCTGTTTGCTAGAGGGGTGGCCAATTCACATAATTTATCTCGTAAGATTCGTATCAGCCACAGGGGGACCAGACCTGACCCCCACAGAAGGCGCATTTAAATCCCCCACAGCGGTGCCCCACAGTCCCCCAGGGCAGAAGACACAACCACAACAAAGCCCTTTCTCATAGGACATGGTTTGAACCCCTTCCTAGCCCTCCTCCCAAGCTACACTGACCCCCAGCAGAACAGTTCAGCAATGCAGTCGTGGCTTCTTGAAGTCCAATATTTGAGCGCCTTGTTTTGAGCAGTGTAAAGGTGAAAGGGGATAAAGAGGTAAAAAAAGATTCCTTGAGAGGAAATCTTAAAGGAGTTGAACCCCGTAAGCTCAGTTTGAACAGCCCCTATGAGGCACACGTGAAGCTCTTCTCTTTCACCTTTGTTGGCTTCATTCAGAAGATGCCACCAGTGATTTCTCTCCTTTCACACAACTGCAGGGGACACAAGTAGCACAGTAGGTAACCAGTAAGCGCAGCAGGTGTTCAGCTTTCAGGATCCCAGGACTGACATATCTCTCAGAAATGAATGTGAGGAATGCTGGCCACCCCTTTTCCACCTGTGGAAGGAGCAGCGTCACCTTAGCTCTTCTTATCCTGGGCTGCTGCTCAGAGATGGATAGGGATGAAAAGCTGGGCTAGTATAAGTGATATCCCTCTCTTGGGAAACCCAGAGATATATGTAGCCCTCTGCCATCCCCAAAGGAAGCTAAAAATGTGCCAGTGCAGGAATCTTGCATTTCTTTGTGGCTATATCCTGGTCTATAGTTTGTGAGATTCTAATTTTAGTGGACCAGGTCACATAAGAAGTATGGGGTTCCTACTCTAGCTGAGCAAGAACCAGAGTTGCAGGCAGAGTAGAGCTGCCTTCCCAAAGCAGGGCCACGGCTTCCCCAATACGTTGAAAAGTTCAAAGGTTTTTTTATAATCTGCTTTAGATAAAACCAACCCAAAGTACCAGAGAAAGTGAGGAACTGCCCAGTCACCATTTTCATTGCATTATGTGAATCACTGTGAAAGCATTTATCTAGGGAGAGAGATATGACTAAGTTGCCTTTGGTTGTAAAATTGCTTTGCCTTATTGAGAGACTGTTCGATGACAAATTTACCACATAAACCCCACATGCCTGAAGGAACCAGTTTAGAACATGAATTTTCATTTGAAACATTTCTGCTTTCTTCCAGAAGACTTCAGTTAAGCTCAGCTACTCACCCATTAACAAACAACATGTAGGTTTTGTGTATTGATCACCTTCCTGGAAGGTGCCCCCACCTGTATTTTGCAACAGGCAGAGCTGAGGTAGCAGTGGCTTTGGCTGGGGTTGCTGTTTTCTTTATGGTAGTCTGGGTCCTTCTGCTCTGCGCACGGGCATCTGCAAGGTGCAGACATCACTCACTCCACCTGCTTCATCTGGTGCAAATGCAGATGACGCGTTCGGGCTTTCGAGTAAATTTGTAGAATGTGACAACATGTCCCAAGCACACCCTAAGGATTCGATACCCCAACATCTGCAGTCAGCACTACTCTGAAAATATTTAGTCTATTAAAAACTAGAGGTTCTCAATAAGGCCTTAGACAAACCAAACTGCAGCTCCTGCTGCATGTGTCAGAACACAGCCTATGGTATAACCACAGGCCCTTGGATAGTTTTACCATTTCTTGACGCATCTTTCAAACCAAAGATGGGGTGGTGCTGCCAAACGAGCTGCAGGTACCAGGGGAACACGCACAGCCAAACGGTTTTTTAGAAAAGTATTTTTAATAAACTGATGGATTTAAGTTTCAGATGCTAGACAACTTGTTGCCATGTACAGGTAACAAAAGTCAAAATTCTTTGAATTTTATACAAATACTATGTAGTACAGTAAACTTGAATACAAGTTTACAAAAAATGCATCAGTGAATATTCAGCTTGTAACCAACTTCCAACTGTGAAAATTATCATGTATCAATAGTGATCAGAACTGCATTGCAAATTTTAGAAGTAACGCAACTATGTTTTTACCAAGCCACTCTGAAGTTACTGGTGCACACTGACAGTACATCGGATTTTTTTGGCTTGCTGAACAGAACATGGCATTTAAATAAAATGACTTTGAGTTAAAGAATATAATACGTATCAAAAGTACTATCTTACAGAAACTTAAACAAGGATGAGAAAGTAAACAGAGCAGAACCCTGAAGTAGTGATATTTTTCTACCCGTTTTGATGGAAAAGACTCCACAGGCGTCCAGCTTTCTCACAGCAATCAGGAGTGTTCTAGTCCTAGCACAGTGTGGTCCTTAGTGGACTAAAGTAATCCCTGCTTGGCAGTAATGCTGGTGAAAGGTAACTTGCTCTATTGCTAACAAATCGGAATAACCACTGCCAGGGTAACTTCTTGGAGGCAACCAGCGGAGGCTGAGCTGACAACAGGCGTTTGAAGTTACAGCACCGCTTGCTTTGATACCCAACAGCCTTCAGGGTTCCAGTGTCAGTTTCCTCACAGGAGTTAAATGGATGGTTTTGAAACAAAACAAGGAAAAATTACAGAGCGTAAGACAGTATTTTCACTACCAATAAAATGAACGTTTTTGTTACAAACTTTCCAGTCTGCTTTATAAAAAATAGTCTTAGTTCTAAATAAAAACTGTGCTGTGATCTGTCACGTTCTTGCATTGTACATGCTGTAGTTTGCGTTCATGAAGGTGTAGAGATTTGTGACCTAGCACTCTGGATGTATCAGAAGCCTAAAAGCTGATTTTGGTACATAAAAGTTAGGTAGCAATGAAAATTAATTCTATTTATTTTTCCTAAAACCTAGGAAAAGCTACAGTACGTTTGCTAGATCAGTGGCCTCAACCCTGAGCTGAAATAAAGGACCTGTCTTGGCCAGGAGACTTAAGTCACATTGCTACCACAGCTGCACAGCAGAGATAAAATAACCTGTCTGCGGCCTGGTGTCTTAGCTGTAAGTAGTGCGAGATTCAGTTCTGTAATGCTTGAGAGTTGACTGGAGACCACCATATTCATTTTCACTACAGAAAAAAAAAAATGGAGAACTCAAATTTGGAGATTCTTGTGAAGAATCTTGTGAAGATTCTTGACTCAAGTGGAGAGTCAGTATGTCCAGCTTCTGGAGACCAGAGAATGTAGTTAGTGGTAGACTTGTCAGTCACATTTCCCACTTGATAGATGAGACCGTTAAAACACGTACCAAACTACAGTTAAAGAGACTTCTACTATTATCCTGCTCCTTCTGGAAAGTCTCGTTTGATTTTCCCTCCAGACCTAAGTGTCAATCTCTCTGTACCTACACTGCATCACAGATGATAAGTGAAAGCCTGACAAATGATCCAACCCAACTGCTAGCAGAAAAACTTCTGCTCGTTTCCATCATGAAGCAGAGCTGGCGATCATAAGAATTCTTACAACAGCACAGCCTCTGCACCTTTCTGTAGGGTTCAAGGGCACTGAGGACACAGGGCTAGAAGCATTTGCAACATGAAGCAATCTTGACTCCTAAGAAGACATTTTTCCTTTTAAACAGCAGAAACTGTAGAGTCAGTATTTCACTTAACAGAAAAACTAAACCCAGCAACAGACTGAAAAGATAATAAAGCTTGTGAGAATCATTGATACTTCTTGCAACGCACACTTCTTTGTGAGCTGATCAGTTTACGGATGGTATGATTTTTGTTACTTTAAGGCAGCGAGTCTTACAAAACACACAAGCTCACCTCCCTCACGTTTGTGCTACTGTATCCTTATGTGCACAACAAAACCTCACTAATTTACACTAATGACTGGAAGAACCATTAATTCTCTTGGTGAGTGAACAAGAATAAGGCATTCCATTATATATTCTGATCACTAATTATAATTTAGCTCTAATTATAATCTACCAGCAAACATAATTCTGTGTTTTAGAAAATAATATCTCTTACCTTCAGATATAATTATGTGTGCAGATTAGTGGGTTCTGCTGTGTAAACACGCAGGTGCATAAGCAATTTTCAGGTTTTTCTTCATTACATCTGACAAGAAAGTTAATGCCACAGATAGAGACTGTGGGGAAAATAAATTAAGATTTCTCTATAATTTGTGCAGATATGCACAACTGGGCAGTAATTTATAGCTCAAAAAAAGGGTACAAACATTTGCAAACTCAAACGAAGCAAAATCAGCAGCAGAAAGCAAGGCCATTCCCCAGCCATAAATGGCTTCTATTACACTACTCCAAACTATGTGATAAACAAAAAAAAAGAAAGAAAGAATACAAGTATTAACTTTTATATACAAGACTGAAATAAAGTAAAGCAAACTGAAAAATTTGTTGATGCTTCTAACAGATGACATTCACTTGTCTAGATGCTGGCTGAAGTAGACTGTAAATACAGACAGAAGACAGGATGCAAACTACATGGCTGAATTAAAAAGAAAAAAAGGGATCGATGTGCATTTTAATGAGACAGAAATTTCCCTTCATATGTGCAAAAATCCACAGTTTCATTAACGCAGAGGTCATAATTCTAGTAACAGATCTTAGATGAAACCAGTCTCCCTACATCCTGGAATCTACCTGTTTACATCAGCCACTTTAAGTGCACAGTACCCTGTTCACATATAGAGCATTCAGCATTTCTGGCATATCTCAGCAATTTAACGTTCACCTGCCTTAAATCTTGAAAAGAAAGGGGAGAGTTCATCGACGGCATCATACCACTGCTTTCGAGTTGTACCAACGGTTAGATCAAACTCAAATTTTCTCTTCTTCCATGGTGGCAGGAGTCCTTACAGGACTTGTAAACAGCAGTACACGATACTGTAAACAAATAATTTAACTTCTGCTTTATACAAGATGTTAAGTTAACCCAGGTCTACCAAACAGATGAAAATGAAAAGGGTGGCTTCACGCAAAATCCTTCCCTTTTCTCCCAGCAATTCTTTTCACTATGTAAGTAATCCTGAGCTGAAACAAGGGTTGTTGAGAGCCTTTTTTGCATATAAAACCAATGTTCTAGAGTAAGCTCTCATGTTCTGTCAGGACATCAGTTGCTGGAGAGATTAAACTGAAGTATCTCAAACCACTTGCTACTTTGGAGGAGGACTTATAATTTGGTGTGACGTCCAGTTCTAGACCCAGATGCTGAGCTTGCCAAGGAAGCTGACGCTGCTGCATCCTCAGCTTCCTCCAGCTCGTCATGTAGCTCCTGGCTAACACTAGACTGAAGGGCTGCAGGAGTTAGCCACTCTTTTGGCAGGCAGCTCTGGAGAAATGGTATACAAGAGCTGAAGTAGGCAAGGCGATTCACCCATCGTGGAATCTCTTTCCCGCACAGAATCTAGGGCGGGGAGAGAAAAGGATTAATTTGTATTCTGGATTCAACAGTAACATAACTACAGCACTGTCAACAAAAAGCAAACGCCACAGCAGCTTTATGATGTATGTATCACAAAAGCCAGTCAAGAAGTGCTCAATTTTGCTGCTCTAAGACAACTTTCTCTGCCAGTAAAAGCAGCATCCTGAGCCACACAAGGAGACTTGTTTTCCACTGTGAGAGCTGGACACACAGTTCTACACTTCTAAAAAGATGTCCCGAAAAAGCCTAACTATCTTACTCTTTTCAAATTACTTCTACAAAAGGCATAGAAATTAGTTCACTGCTTATTCCTCAGAAAAAGAAATTGCAGAAGAAATCTCACTGTTACAAAAAGGCATCCTGAAAAAAAGCAGTCAAAAAGACAGTGCCAATACTCCAGTTACATGCAGTTACACATGCACCTGAGGGTATTTACTGTGACAGCCTTTGAGGACTTCACACAGGACGTCACTCTTACAGTACACAGGCCAAGCACACGACCTTAGGTTCACTGGAACAAAAGCAGCTGTATAGCCACGCAAAGCTGGTTTTAACTTCTCAAAAAAATATAAAGCAGCATTAAATAATTATCTGTACTGTACATCAGTTATTAAATGGTTTCATTGTCACTATTCAAGGACTGAGCTATTTTACTTAACTACCTCCGCATTCAGTTCTGGAACTACTCCAGTGCAACGCTGGAGAAAATCAGAGCTAATAGGAGCATTAGGCTGCTGTAACTGAGTGGAACTTCACTTTGTAATTGTATTCCTGGTTTCATAGTCCATTTGAACACTAAATAGGACAAGACACAAAATAAAAGCAACCTGACCGTGTGGTTGAAGAGTAGGGCAAAGACCTGGCCATATAGGACAGACTTCATGCCAACTGCAGCTCGATCAGTGTCTCGCACTACTTAATTTTAACAGCATTGCATGTGAATCAGTTTCAATGAAATTTTCCAGTACCACTGGAAGATCAAACAGTCTACACAGATCACAGGCTATACACTAAGTGTGCCATTAACTATTTTGAAAAAAGGACAGTTAAAATTTTATGGAAATTCAACATGGAAAAAATAGCCAATCCTACTTTGGAGAGCTTCAATGAAACATCAGAACAAATTCTGACAAGCACAGACTGGCAACTATTGATAAAGATCCCCTCTTTGTTCTGGGTTATCGTTTCTGACCCTTTCCCTTGTGTTGATACACATGTGAGTGGATCAGGCATTCAACCATATCGGCAAACCAATCATGTTAAAATAAAGCTGAGGGGGGAAAGCAAGGCCCATTTAACTCCGCAGTCACTTTACATGACCACTTAGGTATCTATAATACACGACCAGGACACAGGGGCTGGCAGAGTAACAACTTGACTAAAGCCTCTCAAGCAGAAGATTAACATTATCTGTTGAACTTCAATGCCTTTGTTATTCTTTAATGGTAAGTTGTAACAGGAAAATTATTTTCCGTGTGATGGTTCTGTGGGGAAATACTGATAAAAATAACACGCAGCTCTATCTTCAGAAGTAATCCCTGAAGCATCTGAAATGATTTTGAAATCCTGTTAATACTTTATTTACTGGATCTATCAATTAGGAACGTGCCCCTGCTTGAACACAAACTATGTGTGACAACAACATTTACCATTTTTAGCAGCAAAACCTTGAGCTTTGAACAGATGCACAAATAAAACCTGAAAACCAGTGACATTTGCCCAAGGTAACAGATGTACTAAGTTGGAAATTAGGCCAAATGTTCCAGACAAGGAGAAGACACTCTGCAGCCACCTGGGAAGCACCTTTCTATAGACCTCCATGTTTGTTTACCTCTGATAAAGCTGAAGAGAAGTGATTGCAGTTTTTGTGCATTAGGTGATAAGCATTCCCTTTGAATTCTTTTCCAAGCTCTTCTACTATTTTTTCTATGTCATCTTCCATGAAGTCAGTACTGCCTAGAACCACAGCCTCTCTATAAGAGAAACAGACAGAGTAGATCAGGCTTCCATGATATAGGTGGATTACTGTTCAAAAATTGCTCAAAAATCACTCCCCCCAGCCCCCACCCCCCCAGATGTGGCAACATCTTTCTGCCCTCCCAGAATAACAAATTCTATTTCATTTTGCAGCACGACTTCCATCTTTATCATGAGATTTCATTGCCAGTTGTCCAACTGCAGCTCACTTTGCAACTTAATTCTCAGGAACACTGAATACATTTCTCCCCTTCTCTCCAAAGGGCATTGTTCCTAAGAGACAGCTGAGCACAGGTAAGAGTTTGTAATGCAGGGAAGGGTCAAGGACATCACGCTGAGAATGTGGAAAATAGACACAGAGAAACCTTGAAGAGCAACATTTTTCAGATTTTTCCTGGAATAAAAATTTCTCCTTGTAAAAGTAACCTCATTGCACATACTGTATGAATAACAAACACTAGCCACAAGTCCATGCGATTTGTACACATTTAAGGAATTTAATTGTATGCTAAAAGTCATGTTCTTTGCTGCAGATCCTTCACTGTGGCATCGCCTCTGTCCATCTTTCATTTCTAAGTAAAGAAAATACACGAATTCTCAATAAATCAGAAATCCTGTAGTACCACTTAGTACATCTCTCCTCAAAAATAAGACAATATGCCTTCTCAAAAGCAAGAAAATAGGTATACTTCTTACTTAAATTTAAATGTTTCTCCAAGCTCAGAAGCATTTCCAGGTGAAATTTCAAATATTCCAGAAAAAGGGTATGGATGACCACCATAAGCAAATTCTGGAAGAGAAAGCTCAGAGTTAATAGAAATGCCATACAATGACAATAAGAAACAACAGAGCTCACTGACTTGAAGATCACTTCACAAGGATCTAAAGCTAGAAACCAGACATCTCATTTACATGGGTAACAAATGCAAGACCTGGAAATAAATAGTTTTGTTAGTTACTAGTCCACCTAAGTAAAAACTGACAGGAAATTTCCTACATTAGTGTACAGGTTTAACTTGAATAACTTTACAGTAAGTATATACTGCTTTCATTGTATAAGTGAGGATTTACACGTTAAACTGTAAATCCTACCAATGTTCTTTATACATGCTTGTCTTTAAGAGTCCACTTACATATTTATAGATAAGGGATTCAAAGTACTGCATCCTCAAAGGCCTGACGGTGCTTCTACTCAGTACACACTACAGCTGTAAGTGTGGCAGTGAGCACGCCACATATGTGGCCTCACAGGTTTTTTAATTTCTTGATCTGCAAGAGTTCAACTGTCCTGAGCTCTTTACTATAACAAGAAAGTAAACTGCATGCATCTGAAGTCTGCACGTAGCACCTGCTGGTAGAGGCACTTACAGTACATGAAAATCCCACGGTGTGCTTTAGTTCCTTCCTTCTGTGTCTGTAAGATAACACAGAACGCCATACCCAGAGTGCAATAAAAAGCTTTAAGCGTGACTTCACTATTCCTTTCCTCAAAGCTTGCAACACATCATCCAAGTCTAGCATTAGGTTTTGTGGATAATCTTTTTTACAACAGGTTAATAGATAAAGTTTGATGCACTTTGAAAAATGCAAATCATTGTTCTAGCAGGGCTATGACTTGCTACATGAGAAAGCTGAACAGGAAGGGAGGCACATGCGTTTGGCACAGCTGAAGCACAGGCACAGCCCTATTAAGAGTCAGGTCTTTCTGGTTTGGAACAAAAGAAATCCACAAAAGTTTTAACAATAAGCACTGTATTTTGTCACTTTGTTGCTTCGATAACACTTGCAAACCCAGTGGCCTTAAGAGTAGCTGAAACATCTACAGTTCAAGATAAGCTTGAGCAATGTGGTCTTCGGATGGCACGCCACACCTTTTGCTGCTTCCCCTCACCTCCAAACACATTCAAAAAAAAAGAGAGAACTGACATAGATTTTCTACCTTCTTTAAATGGACTACTTTTGGCAACACCATGACCACAGATTGTCACTACACAGCCAGAGAAGATCATCTCTGACCTGAGCCCATGCTACAGCACGCTCTGGCAGCAACGGGGATNAGATGTGGCAACATCTTTCTGCCCTCCCAGAATAACAAATTCTGTTTCATTTTGCAGCACGACTTCCATCTTTATCATGAGATTTCATTGCCAATTGTCCAACTACAGCTCACTTTGCAACTTAATTCTCAGGAACACTGAATACATTTCTCCCCTTCTCTCCAAAGGGCATTGTTCCTAAGAGACAGCTGAGCACAGGTAAGAGTTTGTAATGCAGGGAAGGGTCAAGGACATCACGCTGAGAATGTGGAAAATAGACACAGAGAAACCTTGAAGAGCAACATTTTTCAGATTTTTCCTGGAATAAAAATTTCTCCTTGTAAAAGTAACCTCATTGCACATACTGTATGAATAACAAACACTAGCCACAAGTCCATGCGATTTGTACACATTTAAGGAATTTAATTGTATGCTAAAAGTCATGTTCTTTGCTGCAGATCCTTCACTGTGGCATCGCCTCTGTCCATCTTTCATTTCTAAGTAAAGAAAATACACGAATTCTCAATAAATCAGAAATCCTGTAGTACCACTTAGTACATCTCTCCTCAAAAATAAGACAATATGCCTTCTCAAAAGCAAGAAAATAGGTATACTTCTTACTTAAATTTAAATGTTTCTCCAAGCTCAGAAGCATTTCCAGGTGAAATTTCAAATATTCCAGAAAAAGGGTATGGATGACCACCATAAGCAAATTCTGGAAGAGAAAGCTCAGAGTTAATAGAAATGCCATACAATGACAATAAGAAACAACAGAGCTCACTGACTTGAAGATCACTTCACAAGGATCTAAAGCTAGAAACCAGACATCTCATTTACATGGGTAACAAATGCAAGACCTGGAAATAAATAGTTTTGTTAGTTACTAGTCCACCTAAGTAAAAACTGACAGGAAATTTCCTACATTAGTGTACAGGTTTAACTTGAATAACTTTACAGTAAGTATATACTGCTTTCATTGTATAAGTGAGGATTTACACGTTAAACTGTAAATCCTACCAATGTTCTTTATACATGCTTGTCTTTAAGAGTCCACTTACATATTTATAGATAAGGGATTCAAAGTACTGCATCCTCAAAGGCCTGACGGTGCTTCTACTCAGTACACACTACAGCTGTAAGTGTGGCAGTGAGCACGCCACATATGTGGCCTCACAGGTTTTTTAATTTCTTGATCTGCAAGAGTTCAACTGTCCTGAGCTCTTTACTATAACAAGAAAGTAAACTGCATGCATCTGAAGTCTGCACGTAGCACCTGCTGGTAGAGGCACTTACAGTACATGAAAATCCCACGGTGTGCTTTAGTTCCTTCCTTCTGTGTCTGTAAGATAACACAGAACGCCATACCCAGAGTGCAATAAAAAGCTTTAAGCGTGACTTCACTATTCCTTTCCTCAAAGCTTGCAACACATCATCCAAGTCTAGCATTAGGTTTTGTGGATAATCTTTTTTACAACAGGTTAATAGATAAAGTTTGATGCACTTTGAAAAATGCAAATCATTGTTCTAGCAGGGCTATGACTTGCTACATGAGAAAGCTGAACAGGAAGGGAGGCACATGCGTTTGGCACAGCTGAAGCACAGGCACAGCCCTATTAAGAGTCAGGTCTTTCTGGTTTGGAACAAAAGAAATCCACAAAAGTTTTAACAATAAGCACTGTATTTTGTCACTTTGTTGCTTCGATAACACTTGCAAACCCAGTGGCCTTAAGAGTAGCTGAAACATCTACAGTTCAAGATAAGCTTGAGCAATGTGGTCTTCGGATGGCACGCCACACCTTTTGCTGCTTCCCCTCACCTCCAAACACATTCAAAAAAAAAGAGAGAACTGACATAGATTTTCTACCTTCTTTAAATGGACTACTTTTGGCAACACCATGACCACAGATTGTCACTACACAGCCAGAGAAGATCATCTCTGACCTGAGCCCATGCTACAGCACGCTCTGGCAGCAACGGGGATTCAAAGCGGCCTGAGCAGATCACTAAGGGGCATCCCCAAAGTACAACCTCTTCAGCAATGTCAGAATGCATTGCTGTATCTAACACGTGTGTATCTTTAGTGAACAGGATGCATGAAACGCTTCTTAAAGAAATTGTCTCTTTAAAACAAACCAACCTAGCAATAAGGAACAGGCATATTTTCCAGAGTGCGTGCACTGTCAGGTGCCTATCTACAAAAGACTAATTTCTGTAGTTAAAAATTAACTCCTTGCACTAAGCACTGGCAGAACGCTGAGGAAACATGACTCATCCACTCAGTCATGAAGCACACGTTTGTTTTAACAACAGGTATTTCAAAACCTAAAATAAAGATTTCTATGCCTAGCTGAATAAATCACATGCATTTTCACAGTCGCACAGCTTTATACAAGAATGCAAGGGGACTACGAGATTATTCATGTCCAAGATTTTTTCCAGAGACAGAGGAGATGAGAACTTTAAGAGAAAAATCAATGAACAGCTTTCAGGATCCAAACTTCCCTCACTGCCTGAAAAATGGCTTTTAACTTGCTCTTTGTTCCAGTAATGCTGTTATTTTTCTTTTTCTTGTACGTACCTCGGCCATAAACCTCTATACCCGAATGGAACACTCCAATTCCAAGGGAAGAAGTATATTCATTCATCCAATACTAGAAGGAAAGAAGAAAACAAAAAGGACTCTAGTTAGTTTCCAGTACAGATTTGTCTTCTCATAGCAGACTGACATGTATTTGTCCCCTAGATCAAAAGCATAGAACCCTACCATAAACTGAAACTGCGCAAAGCATTTTATGGGTATAAAACATGTTGTTAAAATTCCCAAGTGTACACTGTGAGTCAAGTCCATTAGGTTCTACTCCGGTGTTTTAGCGTTATCAATGTCTGTCAACCAAGAAGACTATAACCCAGGAGAGACCCACATCAACTTCTGATATGTCAACAAGTTGCAGGTTGCGAACTTTTTGATGAATCCTAGAATTGGCTGCAATAATTTTGCAAGAGCACTTTTTTTTTTTTTATAACAACATTAGAATGCATGACTGTAACCTTTGGACATCACCTGTCATTTATAACAATGATCAAATGATCACACTTTTGCTTATGACCAGGTAAGTACAAGTCACACTTGAAGATACAGAAAACAGACTGGAATTACCTTAGTACATCACATATACGTCTTTTGCATGGGTCATAGAACAGTCTGGGACCTTAAAGATCATCTCGTTTCAATCCTCTTGCCATGGGCAGGGACACCTTCCACTAGATCAGGTTGCTCAAAGCCCCATCCAGCCTGGCCTCAAGCACCTCCAGGGATGGGGCACCCATGACTTCTCTGGGGAACCTGTTCCAGTGCCTCACCACGCCCACAGTAAAGAATTTCTTCCTAATATCTAATCTAAATCTCCCCTCTTGCAGTTTAAAACCATTACGCCTCATCCTATCCCTGCAGTCCCTGATAAAGAGCCCCTTCCCAGCTTTCCTGTAGGCTCCCTTTAGATACTGCTACAAGTTCTCCTTGGAGCATTCTCTTCTCTAGGCTAAACAAGTCAAACTCCCTCAGCCTGTCCTCCTATGGGACACCTGCTTCCAATACATCCCTTCTATTGTAGCCAACAGGTAAGAGCAGCATTTCAAAAGGAAATCAGGAATTCATAATTTAAAAATAAAATAAAACACCAAACCCCCCCTCCCTTAGTGCTTTCCTTTCTCAAAAGCTGCAGCAGCAGCAAGTGTCTATCAGGAGCTACTACCTTGAAGACCTTAAGGATGCACTAAGTTNGCCCTTCCCTTAGTGCTTTCTCTTTTCTTTCTCAAAAGCTGCAGCAGCAGCAAGTGTCTATCAGGAGCTACTACCTTGAAGACCTTAAGGATGCACTAAGTTCTGCAAGCGACAACCTCTAAAATTACTGTCTCTCCTTGGCTATATCACTGCCCTCAAAATATCAGTCTCCACGCATTAAAAATTTTCACATGACACATAATTTAAAAAAGAACCTCAAACAAAGACTCAAAAAAAAAAAAAAAGGCTCAGCTGTGTCCTTGAAACAGAAATTGGTTTGCAAGAAAACCCCTGGAAAATACAGGGAAAACATTATTTTGTCAATTACTCCAGTAGTGTGATTATTCCTCTCAGGTCATCTGGTCCCAAAGTGCACCACTGAAAGATGCTACAAAGCAGACCTCAAGTCAGCTGACAGGCAGAATACAGAGAGAGGCAGCACCCCCAGCCAATTGGTATTTGTTTAGCACACAGGAAGGAAAAGAATCTCCCTCCTTCACACGACCTGTTGACATAATAAGTGCTTTCTGATGTGAAATCACTACTAAAACAACACAACTGATGATAAAAATGTAAAAAGCTACATGTGTCAAACACTGTTAAGACATGCTACCTAGAGTTAGTACAGAATTTACAAGGCCTCTACAAATGCTACGGCATTTAACATGCATTTCTGAAATCTATTTTCTCCCAATACAAACAATACTCTAAACTTTGGGCTGAGAAGCTATTTATGAAAGCCAAAACAAGTCCAAATGCAAAAAACCCAAGTTAAGCCAAAAGTTACAAATTTCAGATATGTATGTATTTGGCCTTTACAGTCATCCTTACTCTAAGTATCACCAAACCTAAAAGTAAATGGTCCCTGAAATTCAATTACCAGTAGCTGCTAAACATCAACGCATCGTTTTTCCAGCCAAAATCTCACAACTGTGCTAGCAGACACAGGTCACAAATTGCTATCTGGATAACAAAATGCTGAGGTTTTCATGTTCTCTTCCTTAGACAAGCCTGTTGTGCAAAGTTTTGTCAATATTAATTAACAGAAGACAGATTCTGCTCCTTGTATATATTTAAGGGGAAGGATCCTTGAGATATATGGATAATTTTGCTTAAGACTAAACTTTATGCTCTTTTTAGATTTCTGGCTTTGTTAATGCATGGCCATGTTAGCTCGCCACATATGGATGAATGCACTAAATCATCACCCTAGTGTGTTTAAAGTTCTTTCCTTCTTCACTACACAGAAATGAGCAGAGTTAGTCCACAGGTATCTAACCAGATGTTTCAGATCAAGCTACATCCAGAAATATGCTGGGTCAGAGTTCTATACAGTCTGTATAGAAAGACACAGAACAGCGAGAAAACAAGAGGGGAGTACAATGTTAAGACCACTCAACTAACTTAACAAAAAAAAACCCAAAACATTCCATTCATTAAAGTCCCCAGGAAAACAGAAGAGCTACTTAACCATAAACCATTCTCAAGCCAGTCCTATCCCACACTTCACCAGCTGACCATTTCAAAATAATTTTAGGTTTATATTTATAAACAAAATCATAGGTACACTCAACATACAGTTTGAGAGTGTAGGAAGAGTATGTTTGCCTGATAAGAAGGTGTATCTAACTTAACTGANGACAAAATCGCAGGCACATTCAACATACAGTTTGAGAGTGTAGGAAAAGAGTATGTTTGCCTGATAAGAAGGTGTATCTAACTTAACTGAATCTAACAGAGTCTCTGGTGCTGCAGCCTTTCCTTTCCTGGACACTCATTCTATCAGAAAACTCTAGGTCCGGTCTCTGAATTTCCAATGACCTACACATTGGACCTGCTAATACTAAGCAAGTTATTGCTGCTCTCTGAAAATGGAACAGAAGTTACACAAGATATGGAAGTAATAAAGCCTAGTTGTCACTAGGTAGAAAAAGGGAAAAATTATCCACGCTCCTTCCCTCCCACAACCCTGTGAAACCTAATGCAAGGTATAAGGAGAGGATAGAAAAGCAGGTCACCAGCCCTTCTCATCAATCTGTACAGAAGCAGAGAAATGGGACAGAAAGCTGCTCTAACAAGGAGTTCAGCAAGTCCACTGCTATTCAAGTATGCCCTCCTCCTCACTGGTGCCACCTAAAGACACAGGGCTCCCTACACTACAAAAACTGAGCTGTGGCGGCAATTTAAATAAATGTTAGCAGCTTTGGAAGAAGTGCCTAAAGGAAGCTGGCATTTCACTTAATATTTCCAGTAAGAACAGAGTAGGTTAATTGAAGATAAAAGAACTTCAGTAAGGCAGAATAACTTTCCCTCTAGGAACAGTAATTATATCTAATTATTACTTAATCTGGATCAGCTATTGGAAGGTTGGTCACATTTTGTCATTGAACAAAATGCCCGATCTCCCTGAAGAAGGAAATGCAGGACAAATGCACCTTAAAGGAATTACTGAATCTGGATACAGCTGAAATATATCACTTTCAAAATAAAGATTGTGAATTAGACTACACACACACATATTATATACATGTATATATAGCTTGCCGGTTCAATACCATGCCATAAGTTCTGGAATCTCAAACTGACCCCAAAAGCTACATTCTTGTTCCCATTACACAAACTGGATTCACTCCGTTTAGGCTGATATGAATTCTGGCATAGTAGGATGCACAGAGGAAGCACAATCCTATATCCTCAATATTTTGCAATTTGTCAGTCTTGTAAAACACAAATTCACGTTTAATGCATCTATCAGAACAAAAAATATCAGAGAACTGTTTTTCTATGTGTACAATAAAGTCACGTCAGTGAAATGAAAGAAAAACACTAATGCCAGTGTTTCAAAAATATCTTCATTACTTTCTTCAGAACTTTCATCTCCACTAGTCCTTTAGATTGTTATGACCTTATTTGACAAAGGGAAAAAATAGGATGATACTCTGGGTGCAAAAAAGCTAGGACTCTTAAAAATAGCAGCTGGTTAAAACGAAACTTTAAAGTACTGCAGTTCTCAAAACACAATATATCAAAGTCTTCACCCTACCATTTTAATGATCATAAAAGATCTTCAAAGGCATGAACTGCAGCACATAAATACGCCCGTAAGCCCCTCTCCCTCCATAAAGCCACCAGTACTTGAAAGTCTGCTTTCTTGTATAAAGCACACACGCCTCCTCACCCTTTGTTTTTAAACAATTTCACTTTTTCAAGCACTGAGGACGATGGAAGGGTATATGCTCCAAAACCAACCAACTTAGTCCTGTAAGGAATTTCAACAGCAGCAAGGTCACCTAGTATTCCCCTGCATACCTAAGTAGCTGCCTGGGAAACAAAGCTACAGTTCGCACTCAGGTTAAAATAAAGCTGTTAACACAACCATTGCAATTACAGTAGTGTTGACTCTGTCATACAGATGACTAATAGTAGTCTACTGGCCCAAAAGAGAAACAAAACACCCAATCTGGCACCAGAACTACAAAAACCCCAAACCCACCTCCAACCAACACAAAATGTCAGAAGCAAACACTGAACCTGCTAGCACCTCCATATACAGTTGGCAGAATTTGTTAACTAAACAGAATTTCAAAGTAACAGTTATGGAAGACTCTTCCCTTCTTCCCAGACAACACAGTATCACTGACTTCAGCAGGCTGTCTACAAGCAGTAATGTAACTGCTATGTAACATGAAAGGGAGGCTTTAGTTTAAGCTCCTGCTTCAAATAAGTTTAAAATGGACTGAGACATCATTGAGAGAAGGCACTCAAGGCTGGATGAATACTGACAGTGTCTTTCAGATACCATGGGAACCTCAGCTTTTCTTCCCAGTTTAAGGGAAATCTGTTTCTCTAACGGTCAAATAATGCAGACATTGTTACACAACAACAAACAGCTGAAGTAGGACACGAATATTCTCCTTTCTGTTCTCAGTTTACAGTACATACAATTTGTGGTGATGTACAGCTTCAACAAATACCACAACTGCAGAGCAATGCACAAAAAACAACCCTGACAAGATCAAATGCCTGCAAACAAATGCGCTTGCTTGCTTCCTTTGGAGAGTAAGTTCCTTCCACACGTGGTGGTTTTAGAGATCACGCTACTTTGAGATGTAGGCAGAGCCCCACTGATCAAAACAGGGCAGCCATCAGTGCCCAACAAGTTTTAAGGAAAAGCATGACACTACATTTTATAAGCACGATCTTCCTATTGCTTTTCTTCTTTCCCTTCCCTCCTGTCAACTGTCAGCCTTCCTAGGATGGCTGGAGCAATACTGATTACAGCACTTCAGCTGGAGATAAAAAAAAGGAGGATACAGGTTGCAGCAAAGAAACCTAAGGAGAAGGAGAACCACGTGAATGAAAGAGATCATCGCAAAGGAAAAAGGAAACGCATGCTGAAGTCGCATCTCACCAATGCTACCATCATAGCGAGAGTGGAGTTTCTCACAGAGCCCTTGGAATTAATTTCCAGACAGGCACTTACTGAGGGGACAGTCCACTCTGTTAAGTTTTCACACCCTGCCTGCAAACTGGGCCCAGGCGACACTTTGCATAGCCCAGTCTTTGTGAGAATACTGGGTCTTCCACCTTAGTGAGTCAGAAGTGCGTCAAGCCTTGACTTCAAAGATACTGTCTTATGTAAGAGTCCTGAGACTGAAGGCCTACTTAATTCTCTGTACAAATATGTACAGTTAATATATGTAAAACCATCTCTTTTCATGCTGAAAGAGGTTCTCCAACATATGTTTTTCAACTGTAGTCCAGACAAGTCATACGTACGCATGTGACAGAGCATACTTCCCCCCATAAGTCTAGTATAAACAATGCACACTGACTTTTTGTCATAGCAGCATCACATATGTGCCCAAACAGGTGAGCAAAAAACCCCACTCCCCACCCACCCCACTTCCAGAAAAAAAATCAGAGTGAACAGACTGCTCCTGTCTTCAGTCTCATCTAAATCTCTACAATGAAGGAAACCAAAGTAGAAGTAACAGGTTATATTCACTACAAACAGAACCTGGACACAGGAGAGGACAAAAAAGGAAAAAAAATCCCTTGAAAGGGACATTGATTTCTATGACAAGTATCAGGGTGAAAGAAAATAATTATAAGGATCTGGATAGAATCATTGAGGTTGGAAAAGACCTCTAAGATGATTAAGTCCCACCGTCAGCTCAACATCACCATTTCTACTATACCATGTCCCAAAGTGACGTGTCTAAATGCTTTTTGAACACCTTCAAGGATAAGAGTTTCCACCACTTCCCTGGGCAGCGTGTTCCAATACTCGACCACTCTTTCAGTAAAGTTTTTTTTTTCTAATATCCATCCTAAACCTCCCCTGGTGCAACCTGAGATCAATTCCTCTTGTCCAATCACTTATTACTTTGGAGAAGAGACCACCTCCTGTTGGATAGTTGCAGAGAAAGGTACGGTCTCCCCTCAGCCTCCTCTTCTCCAGAATAAACAATCCCAGTTCCCTTATAAGATTCGTTCTACAGACCCTTCACCCTTCAGATATCTCCCTATAGGCTACTATTAAATATTCTAGCCTTTGAGCCCGAGTATCCCCAAGCAAGCAAGCAAGCAAGCAAGCTGTATTTTCTCTCCTCTAACACTCACTGACTCTACACCGCACACTTTCACCCTTTTAAAGCACCAAAAATTCACTTTAGAACAGTGGTGGTAGCAGGAAAGCTTAAGTGAAATAAGCTAAGTAACGCAAACGCAATTACCTGAAGCTAGTTACCATCTTAACTGTCCTGTCCCACTGTCAGCAGACTGACAACATGGTCAGAAAACCAGTTACTCATTCTGATTTCCAGCGACTGAAATGCATTAAAGGATAACATTTTCTTAATATTACTTATCTGCAGCTCCTGTTCTATGCAGGTACTTACACCTCATTTGTTACCATGGCATTTGAGCAGCTTCCAGCTGAACATAAGACAACACAACAGTGGCTGTAGTTGTGACAGAACGATTACTCAAGGAGGGAGGGAAGGTGAGCTCACAGCACTGCAAATCAAGCCAGAGCGGTTCCCTTATTTCTATTAAGTCACAGTTGTACGAAAAATCCTGGTCTAGGAAAAGAAATCAGGTTACTGACATAGTGCTACCCAACTACAAAGAGTGGTTATCCCCAGCTGCAACCCTGCTAGAAAACAAGCCACTTTTATGGTGTTTAGGAACAGGGAAGGCAGTTGAGCCCTGGGGGCAGTTAAACAGTGGAAGCAGAGCAGCTCGGGGCCAGGGACCTTTTCCTCCCCGTTCACACCAGGAGCAGGGAGAGTCTCCCTTGCGACAGGGGAGTGGAGCCCAACACCACGGCAAACTTTTTCCTGGAGGTCACAACAGCAACTAAGAAACCTCCTACGTTTTCTCCCCACCCAGGGGTCGGTTCGTTTCTCCTGCTCACGGACTTGTCCTGCCTTTCCCTCCCTGTCCCCGCGGGAGTCCCGCGGGGACAGGGAGGGAAAGGCAGGACAAGTCCCCTCGCTGCCTCCCTGCAGGGTTCGCTATTTCTCCCGCTCCAGGGACAACCCCCCCCCATTCCCGTGGGGACAGGGACATGAAAGGCAGGAGACCTTCCCTTCCTCCCTCCCCGCCCCACGGACCCCGTTCCCGCGGGAACAGGGAGGGAAGAGCCGGACCAGCTCCTTCCCGGCGCCGGGTTCGCCATTTCCCCGCCTCACCGAGCCACCAACCCCCCCCCCCCACCGCCTTCGCCTCTTCCGCGCTCGCCCCGCTCCCACCACCCCCGCCGGCGCTCTCACCATGTCGTACACGTTGAGGACGACGAGCTGGTCGGCCATGGCCGGCGGGCGCTTCCTCGCCGCGCCGCCCGCGGCACCATGGGGGCCGCCGCGGGACCGACCCGGCCCGGCCTCGCCTCGCCCCGCCCCGCCAATGGCCGACAGGGGGCGGGGCCTGCGCGGAGGAAGACGGCCCCGCGCGGAGGGACACGGCGGCGCTGCGGCCGAAGCCGGTTCCTGTTATGGAGGCTGCAGCACTGAGGCCCTTCATCCGAGTCCTTGTGTTTATTTTTGATACAAGAAGTACTTCCTATGACGAAAAGTGGAATGTTTTCTATTTAAGCTACAGTTTCATCAAAAATTGGTGGTTTTTGATACAAGAATTAGTTGCTATGATGAAAAGTGGATTTTTTTTTTAATATAAGCCAAAGTTTCATCAAAGAAATTGGGGGTTTTAGATGTAAAAACCCCTAACCCTAAAGTAGTTNAAGCTAGTTTCATCAAAGAAATTGTATTTTTTATCCGAGAAGTAGTTGCTATTACAAAAAGTGGGTTTTTTTCATTTAAACAAGTTTCATCAAAAATTGGTATTTTTTGATACAAGAAGTAGTTGCTATGGCAAAAACTGGAATATTTTTTATTTAAGCTACAGTTTCATCAAAGAAATGGTATTTTTGATATGAGAAGTGGTTGCTACGACAAAAAGTGGAATATTTTTTGTTTAAGCTACAGTTTCATCAAAGAAATTGGGATTTTTATAAAAAAGGTAGTTGCTATGACAAAAAGTGGATTTTTTTTCATTTAAACAAAAGTTTCATCAAATAAATTGGTATATTTTTTATACAAGAAGTAGTTGCTATGACAAAAAGTGGAATATTTTTTTATTTAGACTAAAGTTTCATCAAAGAAATGGGGTTTTTTTTGATACAAGATGTTACTATCACAGAATCACAAAATCACTAAGTTTAAAAGACCTGCCAGATCATCAAGTCGAACCGTTCCTATCAAACACTGAACCCTGTCCCTTAGCACCTCATCCACTGGCACCTTAAACACCTCCAGGGAAGGTAAATCAACCACCTCCCTGGGCAGCCTGTTCCAGTGCCCAATGGCTCTTTTCGTGAAAATTTTTTTCCTGATGTCCAGCTTAAATCTCCCCTGGCGGAGCTTTAGGCCCTTTCCTCTTGTCCTGTCCCCTGTCACTTGGGAGAAGAGGCCAGCACCCTCCTCTCTACTTACGGCCTGGGAAAAGAGACCAACACTCACCTAGCTATAGCCTCCTTTCAGGGAGTTGTAGACAGTGATAAAGTCTCCACTCAGCCTCCTCTTCTCCAGGCTAAACAACCCCAGTTCCCTCAGCCACTCCTCATAAGACTTGTGCTCCAGCCTCTTCACCAGCTTCATTGCCTTTGAACGTTCTTGATCTGCAGGTGATCCACACGTGGATACTGGTAAATGCATGGCTGCTTCTAAGGCTGCAAATGCCTTCAATGTGTGCAAGAGTAACCTTGTCACGTAACCTTGTGGTGAGGTAGCCCTGTATGTACCTTGCCAAGCAATAGCAAAGGAAAATTCCTCTTCTCAAAAAGCATCAACAGGAGAAAAGATGCTTGCTTTCTTCCAATAGCTGACTTGAGGTACAGATTCAGTTTTATAAAGACAACCTCTGCCTCTTCATAGAACATTAAAAAAGGTGCAGGTCACAACAGGCTGCGGATGCACACATGAGACCAAGGTGCTGCAGGAAGGAGGATGAACTACCCTAGGGGTATTCTGGCCTCTGCTACCATTTCAGGCTGTGGCTACTTAAGACATCGGGTAATTGCCTCCTCTTTCTCAGCTAAAACTCACGGCTGGCTGAGCACTGCATGCTCTGTTTGCATGCAGAAATACTCCATCCCTCCAGTACTGCAGCACAGCTTACACAGACAGTTAAAAAAACATCTTTTAATTTCCTGCTTTGGGGGGTGATTTTTGGTTAGAGGAAATAAGTATTGTTGCGAAAACTTAGCAGAGGTTTGGCTACTGGTTATCAGAATGTGAAATTCAAACCATCAAGAGACTCGTGTAGGAACCTTGGGTTAATCTCAGCCGTATGAGGACTGTTGGCAGTAATGCCTTGATTTGCCAGTGAAACAGTAAAACCTGTGGACAGGATGCCCATGACTCCTTTGGGTTGTGTTGTTCACCTGCTCTTTTGGCTGGCAGCTAGCAAACAAGCTGGTAGCTAGTGAACCAAAACGCTTTGTGGGAAAAAGCTACTTCTGTGTTGACAGATACTGAGGACAACATGATTGTACCTTAAAAATCTGCAGGGATCAGAAAACTTATCTGAAAAGCCAGGGACTCTTATTTCCACCTAACAGTATTATTATTAACTGTCTACAAGATGCATTGTGAAGAAAAAGGACAGGAAGACATATCTTCTAGCCTATAGTGACAGTGTGTGAGTAAAGCTGAAGAGTCATTTCTTTGCCATAAGTCATTTCTTTGCCATAAAAATTAAATTTTATATTTAAATATTAGACTTACTACATAAAGTAGTAACACAATACTACAGCTCTGACTTCTGTGGTGGTGCAGTTTATATTCTCATACAGTTTATCTTCTCATGCAGTTAGCTGCAAAAGGCAGGAAAATCCTTCCTCTGAGCAAAAAAACTGTGATTAGCAAGCTGTCAGAAGCAATGTTAAGCATGTGTAAATACTGCAGGAAGTTATGCCCTACATGGTATGTTTTATAGCAGTTTGCATTTATCTGAGTCATTGGAAGAATGAGAAAATATGTTACAGGGCACCAAGATCAGTTTGGTAATTTGGTAAAGGGGCAGTGATCGGTGATGGGCACTGGTACCACAAAGTAATTAAAACGTGTGTCCCTGGGGACCTTGGCCTTGTAATACTGAAAGCCAAGATGCTCAAGCCCTTAATAGGAACACAGAAAATCATACCAGAGGAGAACACAAACCAAAATAATTGTCTACCAATCTTTACTACTTTGACTTTATGCCCTGATATTTTCCTATCCTTGTATGGGAGAAATACTCTTAGAGAGCAGCCTGGTTCCTTGTCTTCATGGAAAATGCCATTTTCTGTTTAGTTTTCAAAGGTGTAGAAATAGCCAAGATTAGAGGAGCACCATTTTTTCACCCAGGAAAGAGAACTGAGAGAAGACTAAGGCATGTTAGATTCACAGAGAGATACAGAGCAACCCACACAGATGTTGCTCCAAACCTCCTACGTCTCCTGTATTTGGTATATGCACAGCTAAGGTCAAACACCGATGTGCAAATGCTCCAGAAGGAACTAGAAGGCTTTCACCTATGTTTCAGGCCATGGAACCGTTCTTAAGGGAAGACCAACTTAAAGTTCAGTAGGAACAGACTGTTCTTGCTGGAGGTGAAATTTCAAAGCTAATTTCTGATTTTTTTCTGATTTCTGTCTTGGTACAAATTGTACTGAAATAGATGGGGTATGAATCATGCAAAGTGAATTCATACAAATGATTAAAACTGCTCATGTATACTTCACACCAGATTTCTACAGCTTTTATAATCTTTATGAGAATTTTCATAAACTGTGAATATAAGATAAAGTGATTATGAGAAGTTCAGCAATTTGTTTACCTATGGAGCTTTATTACACTTGTTTTAGGACAGACAATTGCTATCAATGGTATAAGCTTTACAAGATAACTTGCTAAGGACTAGGATTGCAAAACCACCTTCAACTGGACTTAAAAAACAGATTCATATAGGACACTATTATATGGCATAACAAGCATTGCAACCCTTACTTTTATATATTAAGGGAGAAAATAGGCTTGGAAGGATATGTGATATGTGAGCCAAATATGTACTTTAAGGATAAAGTTAGCATTTGTTAAACAAGAAGTAAAACATATAGTATCAAAAAAATGTCTTCAGGAACATATAATATTCCCTCTGTTGATTGTGTTGGTCATTATAGGAAGTGAATTGGCTGCAGCCAATGTAACTCTGTGGACAGAGTGGAAGTTTGACATGCATTTTTCTATCAGATTTCATATTGAAGATACTCCAATAACTTATGTAAGTCGTTGAAAGCCTTAAGAAGGTGAAGCTAACCCATGCATGAAGCTCACAATTGTAGTTTAACTTTGTTCAGCTTGAAGTGTGTCTGTTAATAGCTATTAGCTGCCGCCAACCTGTACTCACAAATCAGTTAAAATTGTATTCAATAGCATGTCTTTTACATTTGAAACTAAATACATTAAATGACGCTATAGGGATACAAAAAGTGCTTATAAAAACAACAACAAACAGTATTCCCGCTGTCTAAAATGACAACATATATTTACAATTTGTTTTGTGGGTTGTCATTAGTATGACAGTAAGATACTGGCCTTTAAGTCTTGCCCTAGTTCTCCTAAAAGCTGAGTCATGTTTCTATGTTAGTAGTAGTATATTTGTAGCTAATGATGACGATGACCAAAAAGGTGAAGAGCATGGTGACTGAATAGAGCATAATTCTTGGTGTGCCTGTCGTGAAATGCAAATGAAATAGGGTTAATAACCAATTACTTTTTAGGCTCCTGCCTTAATTTTTCAAGACTATCTTGGATCTCATACTAGCAGTACGTTCACTCGGTGTAGTAACTCATGATAATATTTATTTAATTACTTGGTATGTATTTTAATGTGTATGGTCATAACAATTCAGAATCCAATAGGAATACTTAAATTATTTGCTTCTTCAGTCAACTGCAATTGACTTTTTTAGTGTATAGCAATACCTTTGATTAGGGAACAGGAATAAAGCCTTTTCCTAATAGGAGGTGACTCTGCTGAGGTCCTTAGACATTCATTTGGTTTAAGCAGTTTTCCAACTCCAGTTGTCTTTTGTACAAAACCAGAGAAAATAAAACAAAATTTGGAATGAGAAACAAACAGTATCCACTGATTTACCAGTCTGAGACCTGCAGGTTGGGACCTGAGTAATCTCTCTCAGCACTGTAGTAATTGGATACATTGCAAACCTGGCTGAAGCAATTCTCTTAAGTTTCTGGATATGTTGGAGAACTGCTAATGGGATAATGTTCAAATTGGTTTTATTCCCATCCAAGCAAATCCTGCATTTTTACCAGGAAGCTGCAGAAACATGACTTCTGCAAGCCTAATATTAATAGCTAGGAATGCAATTCAGCAGTTGCAGGCAATATGTCAAGATCTGTGGATCTTGTAAGAACATTTGCATTACAGCAAGTGAGGTTTGACGGGCTGGCAAACTCCCTGTTCACTTTCAGACAGAGATTCTGGAGAAACAGCGTCATTAAAAATGTGTGGATAGATTCTTCTGCCTTTATATGTGAGTCCTCTGCAAAGAAAAAGAACAAAGTGTCTTGTCTTTGTAATATCAAGTTTATTTCACACAAATATTTAAAAATAAAACTATAAGAATAACTTAATTTATTAAATAAAGCCTATATTTGGAAACCGCTACTAGGTGTTATCTTTCAATTACACCTGCAAAGAATGCTTTTAAATCACAAAAACTGAAATACCAAAAAAAGCTCTGTTAGGTTATTTTCACAGCTGAGAGCAAAACCAGAAAATCTTATGAAATTGTCCAGTGTCTAGATTCACTTATCTGTACATATTTAATGAAAAATTTAAGTTCTTGGTAAGCAGATTAGAATTATTAAATTGTTGACATTATTCTTCTATATTATATATTATTCTTCTATATTATATAAAATGTTATGTTATTCCTCTATGCTATATATTTTTATTCTTCTGTAGTTATACAAAATTAAGTACATAGTCAATTTTTAACATATTTATAGTTATGGTTACTATATCTGGAGTAATGTCAACTTTTGTGAGCATTTGGGGATGTAAATACACGTTTTTGTGTGTTGTCTGTCCTGGAAAAAGAACTTGCTACAAGAGTCAACCCAGCAGTATCATCGGGGCTTGTGGAGGCTTAAACAGAGAGTAACTTGTGTCTGCAAAGATCAGGATACAAGGCAACATTCACAGCTTCAAGAGAGGTTAGATAAAGTTTGCAAACCCTGTTCTTTTTAGTGTAGGTTTGGTGTAAGCAGGGAACAGAGACTGCAGTGCATTTAACTGGTCCTCACCGCTTTCCATGTGGCGTCTGTGCTGGTGGCTCAAGCAAGTGGATTTGAAAGAAGAAGAAAAAACAGAACTCTCTCCTGTGCCAAGACCTATTTTCAGGCTGTGAAACCTGAACACTTGTTGGTTTCAAGTGTAAGGCTGGCTAGCAGGTAATGTGAACCTACCAGTTTCTTTTATTGACGTCTGATCAGAATTTATCTGTATTCCCAGAATATATGGGATAGGGAGTAGCACACAGAATATTAGACAGATCAATTTATTTTTTAAAAAATGGAGTGAATAAAAAAGTTGAAATATGAAATTGTGAATTTGAAGTAAAGGGAAGACAACCATTCTTAAATAAAAGTGTTGCTCTTGTAAGTGCTTGTAAAACATAAGACATTTTCAAAGATTTTCAGATCACCTATATTTGTTTACAGGTTTTGGTAATGCCTCATTATTTTCAGATTACATACTCAGTGTGTATGTTGTGGCTTAGTCCAAAAAATGGAAAGAGTCAATGATTCTGAGAAACAACACCTTCATTTCCGAGTTAGGCCTCAGCAGACATGAAAACACCAGATAGCACTCAAAGATAAAGAAAATCTTGAGCAAATATATTTTTAAAATATTAGTGGCAGTCATTTAATTTTCATCCCACATCATTCTGTTTTATCACAAGAAGACAATAGGTTTGATCTAATTTCCTCGTTCTGAACACATTAAGAAAACTGTGACTAGTAGCTCAAACAATGTAATTGATCTAAGTGCTGTTTAAAATCTGATACTACTCATGCAGTTCTTCACTTTTGTTGTTCTGATGAAACACCAAACAGGATGAGTAATTCTGAACAGATACAATAGGAGAGCTACTTATTTTCGAACTAATTTTGAAAAGCAATTAAGCACAAACACAGATTTGGTGTGGTGGCTTTTCTGTGTGCAAGTAGTGGCTGAAAGTGAATAATATATTCTACTATGTAAATATTCAGTTGAGCATGAATTAAATGTCCTTATGAACATAAATGATATAATTCAGTCCCTTGACAGAGCTATAAAGAGACTGCCAGTAATTTACTAAACAAATACATCATCCCTTACAGTAACTGTATTTCTCCTAAAGACATCACCTTTCTGATCTGACACCTGTAAGTCACTCTCTATTCAGTTTATCATTCTCAGTGTCTCTTGTACAGATACCAAGACTACTACTAGGCAGAAGAGACAGAATATAAAATAGATAGAGAACTTGGAAGATGCTTGAGAATTTATTTCTGAAAATCCTCAGAAAACGTTTTCCTCAATCTGAAAGGGGTACAAAGATGCTTCATAATTACAGCTAAAGTCTTGGACAAGAAAGTTCTGGACCGGAAAAAGCACTAGTTCTGTGGATACTACAGAACATATTCTATTTTTCCCATCCACCTTGTCTGCTTGAAGGTAAATATCCCAAATGCCATGATTCATACATTCTCTTTACATTATCTCAAACTCATAACACTTGTGGGTTTCTGGCATGGCGGAGAACCTGATTAATCAAACAGCAATAGTAAAAAGAGGTTACTTGCTGTGTATTTTTCAAGATGTACATGGCTGTGCTTGTACCATAGATAAGTGTATGTCAGAAAATTGTCCTGTTAATACAGATATAGAGAAGGTATGCTAACATGTAAGATGTGAAGGATTGTTTCTGCAGAACAATGAATGTTAGGAAAAAATATGCATGCAATGATTTCCTGTGCTAAATAAAAGTAAAATAACCATCTCAAATAAGAGTTTTATGTGCTTTCTACAAGTCACAGAAAAACAGAAGAAAGGTCAGTCATGAGGACCTGATTCTTGCTACTCTAATGGACCAAGATAGTGATGATTGGAGAGGTTATCTTAGTGGATGCGTTTGGAAGAGACTTGAAGTTCTGTAATCAAAGGCTTCTCTTATTAAAAGATGCTGTCATGTAATGGAAGTTCCAGTAATAGAACAGGTTGCTGGCAGGAGAGTCAAGTCTTTTTTGCTCATTTAAGTCTACCATCAAAACAGTGGGAAAAGCAGATTAATCTTCACATAGAATAATCTTCAACCTAATTGTACAAGACTAAATATTGTCATGAAAGTACCTGTCAGAGCTATTTGAGCTCTAACAGGCTAACAGAGGGACCAAAACTCTTCAATCTGAATAGATAGTAAAGAAGAGCTTCTTGAGGGAGAGCTCACAGTGGAGAAAACATCTTCATGAGCAGTGAGCCGAAACCTTTTCAACTTGCCTGTTTCAGTAGATCTTCTGGATTCCTTTCTCCTCTTTACAAGAATATTCTTCACAGGTTACAGTAACCCCACTAGCTTCCATATCCAAGCAGTTAGATGAAAAGGACTTAGGTGGAAAAATATATTGCAAGTTGATACAGTAATAGTGGAAGTATCCTGTAAAAGTCTCAAGATCCTAATGATGTGGGGCTAGGGAGCAGGGGAACTAACAATTGGTGATATTTAAGCTTTAGAATTTAAGGTTGAATAGAATAACAGTTATTTAGCTTTAAGTTTTTAGCAGCTATTCAGCTCAAGGACTCTGTAGAGAAGCTCCTGATAACATGGCGTCAGCCCCTGATAAGGAGCAAAACTTACTGCCTTCAGGCGGCAACTCAAACTGGTCAAGAATGGCCTTGGGACTGGGAGGAATGCCAAGGACCCAGGGAGCATGCACAAGGAACAAGATTACTGAAGTTCACAGAGAGGAAGATATCTTACTTCATCCCTGAGACCCCAGGCCAAGACTACCAGGAGACACTTCACCTGCGCCAGTACGGGAGAAGCTTCTCAAATCTAATTATAATACAAAGCGGGGAAAGGTCATGAATATGTAGTTGGTGTTTATGAGCATGCATGTCTTTGTGCAAGTTAGGAGGATTAATCCCCTCACACCCACCAGTGAATAAACATATACCTACTTTATAACCTTTAATTGAGCTACAGAGTTTGATTCCACAAAACACTGAAGCCAAAGTTGCTGAGGCAAAGTTAGATTGCTGAAGGCCAGTAATACTGCTTGTTCTTCATCCTACCTTACCTTGGCAATCTCCTATGAAAGGCAGGAAGCTAGGAATAAAGGTCATTTCCCACCCTTTTTTTTGGTGTTTTGGTAAAACAAATCCCATCAGCTCTTCTAACCATATGACTGAGAATGAGCCTGGTGCTGACCTGAAGGCCAAGCCTCCGCTAGAGCATAGTATCAATAATATTATCGATATATAAGGCAAAAAGAGCAGTACTGAGCAAAAAGAGCAATACTGAGCAAAAAGAGCTGTCTTCAAAAGGACTCACATGGAGAAGACAAGGGGGAATGGCTACAAGTGGCACCAGGAGGTAAGAAAGAATTGTTTTACAATGAGAACAGTCAGTCACTGGAACAACTTCCCCAGGGATGTGGTAGAGTCCCCATTGCTGGAGGTTTTCAGGTGCAACTGGATGGGATTCTAGATCAACTCTTCTAGCATCTCTTTCCATGAAAGTTTGAGTCAGGTGATGTTTCAAGCATCATTGTAGCCTGGGCGTATGTAAATTTTGAAACTGTTTTACAAAGTTATTTAGATTTATCTAGAGTTGTATTTGTGATGAAGATTAGATTCTAGCAACAAGAAGGGTGAAAATAGGCCAATCTTCTTAAATATGAATTGATGCATAAAACCACCATCTTTTCTATTACAAGTATATTCTAATGGTAGGAATGCTTTAAATAGACAGATAATGATTAAATAGTTTCAGACCTGGGGTTCTGTGAAACAATTTTATTTAAATGGAAAATAAATGCTATAATGCTATGAAGTTGACCTAAATGCCAAGGAAAATGCTGATAAATAGGATATCCAAATGGAACCCTTACAAACTGGCATTGGTAACAAAGCTGTCTCTGCCTCTGATGTGAAGAAGATTTCAGACAAATTTCTCTCTCTCTGAACAAAAATAAACGAAAGATTTCTTAGAAATTTTAAGACAGATACCCTTGTGCAGAAGAAATAACTCATTCTTTGCCTTATTTTTTAGGATGAATTAAAACAGTTTTTGTTGCTAATTCCTCTGTCACGAGCCCACTTTTCTTCTAACATCTTCCTGCTGTGTTTTTGCATCTCAGGGTTTTCTTATTTCTATAATTCCCCTCTGGCTTCTAGTCTAGCAGTCCTTTTTGTGTGCCACTCTTCTTTATTACAAGAGTGTCAACTATTCCTACTGTTGACCACAAAGACTGCTTTACTGAGTATTATGTGATACCTTTGCCTTTCTTGCAGTATAATAATTAACAATGCTGATAATGTATTTTCAGCATAAAATGGTCATTTTAAAATATAATTTTCTGGTTAGATCGATGTAGTAATGTCCTATGGGCTTTATTCCACCCTGTCAATGCTTCACCATGCCCCCATCCTCCAAGTACCTTAGTAATGCAAGAATATGGAGTAAGATAACAATGGATTTTATTCACGCTATCACCAGCTATTTCCAAACATACATTTTCATACCCGTGGCCCTCATATTTTATCTAATGTAGAGTTTTCACTTTGAGCATCAAGGGCCAAGACTGTGCTTTGTACAAACAACCGGCCTGTTCAAAACACAAAATAAAAAAAACACCAAAACATTTGTCATTTGAAAAGTATGGTACATCAAAAAGTGACAGCATACTTCAGTATAATTGATTTACTCTTTAAGAGTAGGTTGTAAAATGAATAAGTAGGATCATGTCCAAACCTCCATCATAGCTGTATTTGTATACATAGAAGATGTCATAGAGTTCTTCCATGAATTTAGCTGTCAGAGGAGGCTACCAAGGTTCCCGTAACACTCTGTGTGGATGAGAAGTTACTTTAAATATCCTTTATCATCCTATTGGAAAAAGAAGCAATGTACTAATTATAATTATAAATAAATTGGGCAGAATTTGTTTTGATGACCATGTAGATTAGGACATACATTTTTTTTCTTTGGAGAGAAGGCAGTCTGAAATGTCAAAGTGATTTTTGAAGTTTCATTTCCCAAACCATATTCTGTTGGGCATATTTTTCTTCTCCATGCTGTTTTCATACCTTCCACATGCTCAAGTTGGAATAGTCTGCAATGTTAAGTCCAGTATAAGAAATGTTTAAGTGTTACATGACTACTTGCATCCATTCAGGCTAAAGAGGTCTCCATGTGTATAAGAACAACCATAATTTACATAATTTATGCACAAAACATTTTAATTAGTTTCTCAATAGATGGCTCGCTTCTTTCATCAGTGAGGTGCACCCATAGTAGTTCTGCCTTTCATCTCCCATAACACAAATTTTGCTACAACATTTCTAACATACGAGTTGCTATCATATCTGTAAAGCATGTGGAATGTGACATTTCAATAAAACAACATAAGCACACAAACAGCCTTTGTATTCAGCACTGTGCATGGATTAGGGAGCGCTTAGAGCTGCTGCAGAGAATAAGACAGGTAGGCAGCGTGCTGACAAGACATTTTATTCTAAGGTGTCTTAAGGCATCTTGCAATTACAGCACTGATGTGGTGCAGCAGCACCCACTGAAACCAAAGATAGCTGTACTGTGTGCGAAAAGGAACATTAGGATTTTATAACATTACTCTTGCCATTGGACTTGGATGCTTTCTACAGCTTCATATCCTTACATGACCTTGGCAGAAGTCTTCCTCATGCCTCACAAGTTATCAGCAGTTTACTTATAAGGAAATAACAGGCTGGAAATACTCTTAATAATGAAACTCCATTAGGCAACTACATTTATTCCAGTCGTGATAGATTATCTAAAAAAGGAGAAGTTTTATGCAGATATTGAATGTCACACTTCGTTCCTCCTTTTCATATGCAGCCCAACTCAAATGAAACCTGCCACTCTTAACAGTCCTTATCTGTTGGATTCCACAGGACTTTCCTAATGAAATTAAAAATCAAGTCATTAAACCTTCTATTTTTATTTACCTTGATAGTGTCAGTTGTTGATACAGAAAGATTTCAACCTGCCACTCTTCTCCATGACTTAAAAGCATAAGCAGCAAATCTTTCTTTCAGAGTTTAAATTGCCTTATGTTATTAGAAGTCAACTTAAAAATGACACTAGTTTCTGGAGATTCGTACCCAACTATTGCTGTCAGCATTACCCAGAACTAGTAATTAAAAATTTGGGTAACAGAAAAATTACAGTCTCCAGTTTCTTTATATTGTTCATTTAATAGCACTATGGGTGCAATTCTGAACTACAGCAAATGCCCATTAACCTGTTAGGATCAGAAAGAGATAATGTTTCTGCAGATATTTCAGAGAAATTAAAAAGTATCTGAGCAATTTAAAAAAATATTTGAATAGCTTTCTGTATTGATCCAAACAGGCTATTCTGGTAATGAATACATAAAATAGTAGTTCACTTTATGTTTGTAAGTACTGTTTCTATACTGTAACAAAATTTAAAAAGGTAGAGCACTCTCACTTTATATTTAGTGATATGTATTCATAAGATCGTAGTATCATAGAATGATTTGGGTAGGAAGGGACCTTAAAGGTATCCAGTTCCAACCCTTGTGCCGTGGGCAGGGACACCATCCACTAGAACAGGTTGCTCAAAGCCTCATCCAGCCTGACCTTGAACATCTCCAGGGATGGGGCATCGATGACTAATCTGGACAATCTGTTCCAGAGCCTCACCGCGCCCACAGTAAAGAATTTCTTCCTAATATCTAATCTAAATCTCCCCTCTTCCAGTTTAAAACCATTTCCCCTCATCCTATCACTCCATTCTCTTATAAAGGGCCCTTCCATAGCTTTTTTGTAGGCCCCCTTTAAGCACTTCAGTTTCATAAGACAGTATGTCATATCTTCTTTCGTCTCTTAATTCAGTGTTTTACCCAAGTATTTGTCAGGCAGTGAAATCGTGTTTTTCACAAACTACATCTACAGGTCTAAAAGACAAAGAGAAAATAATCTGTAGAAATTAGCTTCGTTTAATATTTCAGAAGTGCACAAACATGCAAATGATTTTGCATTATTTGACACTTACAGAATTATCATTATTTATGCAACAATTTTTCATCTATTGTTTTGGTATTCTGAACTCTATTAATGAAAAAAACCTTTCCCAGTAATTTCAGGTTGTTACTGAATTTTCTAAGGGTATGGATTTTTTAAGGAATATGAAAAAGCTGGATTAGGGGATGAATTTTAGGGTAGTTTAAAAATAATTCTAAAGGTAAAAGAGATTATTGGCTGTGCTTTTACTTTCCTGAACTCTTTGATATGTCAAAAATCTCAGAACAAAAAAGAAGTTTGAATTAATAGTACCGTACATCCAGTTGTGGATATAAACAGCTCAGACAGTTATAGGCAAATAAGACTGAACAAACCATAGAGGATCATCTTCTCCATCCCACTGCCCCAAGACAGGATAAAGATACCGACATCAGGCTGGCTTTCCAAGGGATGATAATGAGAATTGGTGATACAGAAAATTGGATATTTTATTTAAAACAAAACTACTATGCTTTTCCCTCAGAAGATATAAGCTCTATTAATTTGTACACAACTCTAAAAGATAAATATTTCAATTATTTGTGTGCATTTATGCAGCAAAAGAAACATTTCATAAATCAATTATTAAGTGATGTATAGAGGCTAAAAGTACCACTGTGTTACCATTTATTTCAACTGGTTACATTATTAAAACTTACTTCTCAAAATCAATGTGACTTCCTGGAGGGCAGCCAACATGAAAAATCCCACAAACTTTAGTTATCCAGGAAACCCTCTAGAAATGAATCTCATTCATGCACTTTGCATTCAGTCTGCTCGCTACTACTGGGAATCTGTGCTCAACTGGTGCTTCAAAGGAGAGAGAAAACACACACGCTATTACTTCACAGAGACTGGTTTGGCCCTTGTGTACTGGGAGAACCCTATCTTCCCAGTTCCTACAGCATATCTGATAAAAACACTTAAGCCTGATAAAACCACTTAATCCTGACATTAAATCATATTTGTTTTCTTGTGCAGAGTTGCAAGCATTATGAAAATGTTGAGAACAATGGCCACTTTCTTTTATCAAACATGAATCAAGTTAATTTCTTAGGCATCAGATTGCCAAACTTTTCCTTCATTTACCAGATAATTTTTGTTATTCTAAAGCCTTCTTAATATTTTTACATTCATTTGGAAAGGGGATATTAGAATTGGACACAAATATATTTGATGCAGTACTTCAGGCGAGGTCTCATGAGAGCCGAGTAGAGGGGGAGAATCACCTTCCTCAACCTGTTGGTCCCACTGCTTTTGATGCATATTTCAGCATTCTCTTTATCCTTAGTGAGTAGATCTCCAGCCTGATCCAGCAGTGTGCCCGACATTTCCATTTTTTTCCCTATGCTCTTGATGCACCTATGGAGATCTTTCTTGTTAACTTTCTTATCCCTTGTTAGTTTCAATAACAGCCAAGCTTAGGGTTTCCCCTTTGGTTTTGCATTTGAGGTCAATCATTATCAATTAGTATAACAATAATTATTATTATACTAGGGTATGTTGCTGGACCCGATTTTGAGTCATGCATATCTATTTATACCTACAGTATATTAAAGTGCACTTCTATTTTAAACATCCTGCAGTCCTTCAAGAAATATGGCCAGAGGCTCAACCTATCTTCCCATTTGGACAGAGTTGTCTCTTGCCCGTGCCAGGGGAAGTAACACAGTACTTCTGTGGTTCAGCTCCACACAGGCTATGGAAGTTGCAGTGGCTGTAACACAGAAACTCTCTCTCTCACTCGAAGATTGATTAATGGGTTTCCTTCTTCTGCTTCTCCTTGCTGAGTCAGTATTGACATGGTACTCAGGTATAACCTTCTGTAAGGCTTTGTAAGCCTGTCTTCTGTTTGAAAAGGACCACCAAGAAAATGGGTTTGGTACTCTCACTTGACCTCCTCTCATGGCACTGTCAATATGCCTTTCTGTGGTATCTTGAGGTTAATATTTTGGCAGAAATATTTATCAAGTCCTCTTTGGAAACTTGCCAGGACCCTTGGCCTGGCCACCTGCCCCGTGCACTAGGTGGGCCAGCAGTTCTGCCGTACTTTACCTAGCTGCTTCTTGTGCTTTTTAAATAGTCTCTCAGTTGATACTGTATTTGCAATTATAACCTTGGCTCTCAAGCTACCTTGTCAGTATCCATTCTCACTGTCACGTAAGATGCATCAGTACGTAAGGAGGCCGAGTCTCCAATAAGCCTAATTGCTTCATCTTGCAAGCCTTGTACCAAGGAATGTTTATCGTGGCCTTTGAAGCTGACTAATATTGCCTGAGAGGGTTTTTCCATGTGATCCTGCACTCTCAGAGGGCATTTTGATTTCAACAACAGCTCAAAACTATAGTTCTTAGATCTCTCAAGTTTCATGTAAAATTTTGCAGGACACAGTTGTGGTAGTGACCTTCACAGAGATGGACTGAGATGGGACTTCTGTACCTTTGCCAGGTGACTCAAGGTGTCAAAAAGACGTGTTGTCTATAGAGCGACTGGCAACTGCTCAGTTGAATTCTCCTTTAGTACCCAGCTAAAGATGAGCTGCTGCTTTGGGAAAAGACTTGGTGAGGTTTCCTGAGACTGCAATAACTGACTTTTCTTAATGACAGTTCAGTTCTACTTAGGAAATCCAGGTATTTTCAATAATACTGTGATTATAATCTGACAGGGAATACCTTAAAAAGTTAGAAAGCTGCAAAATAATCTCTCTTTGATGTACTGAAAAAGCTGTTGAAATGGAACTTTAGTCACCTTCTCTTGAGAAAAATCAGACCTATCACACCATTAAACTTGTAGTCAAACAGAATTGGACAAAAATCATCAAGTTATCTTCCTGTAACAAATGCTCAGGCTGAAAGCAAGAGTTTTCTCCTTAGAATCATATTGAATAGGGGTGCAGGTTAGAATCATACTGACAGGGCTGCAGGCTAACAATACATGAAGAATAACCATTTCCTAACTCTCTTCTTGGTATGTCTGTCCATCTAAACCGAATAATTTTCAGTCTTAACAAACCAATGAAATTAATAAACATTACGCTACTACTGTTGTTTACAGAAAATGATTTCTTCAGTGATCTCTTTCTTGAAATTTCTTCTACTTAATACTTAATTTCTAATACCTAATAATTACTTAAAATATAACATACTCAACCAAGAATAATCTGGTGAATAGTGCTCCCATGAGACATTTCTGATAGAGAAAGTTTTGATCCAGATACTTGGAAATATCCACTGTGTTGTTTTTATAGGCATGATAAATGTTCACGTCACCCTACAAGCAGCCCAGATGATAATACTGCATTTATGTATGTCATCCTCATAGAAGAACTGCAAGGAATGGGTAAGTAAAAATTTCTTAACCCTCAAATTGTCTGTCTTCATTATAAGCTCCCAGAAAAATGTCCGGAGAAGCTGCAGCCACTGCAGAGCAGCAACAATGTAATTTCAGATGGGATTGAGTCATAGCTCACAGCTTTTGTAGATAAAGAATCAGAGTTTGGAAAATTCAAGAACTTCACTGAGTTTGATATATCTCCTATTTTATTAGAAATTTCATTATATCCAAGATAAACTTTAGTAGATGTCCACACTGCTGAAGTACTTAATTGTTTTCCACTCTATTAAAAAAAGAGACAAAATGATTAGGTAAATAGTAAAGTTTATAACAAGAGTGCACATTAAGAAATCAAGATGTCCTGAGATACATTTTCATCTAATGTAATTGGAGAACTTCACTGAAATTAATTTACAAACTTAAACTGTGATCCTAGAAATGATTTCATCAGGCTGTATGAGCTCATGCAGTGAGAGCCACAGACAGTGTGCAGACCTTATTTCAAAATGTTCTTTAAATAAACCTGATTCTGTCTGGTCACTTGCAACTCCAAACCCAGAACTACATCAATGAAAAGAAGATCTAAAAGAGATTAATCCAGGCATTTAGTGATGACCATCCATATTTTAAATGTCAAATGAGAACTACAGATAACTTACCTGCAGTGGATAGATGAACACCAATATCTTGATTCCATTCCAGTTATTTCACTTTCAGGAAGCTTGTGTTCTGCTCTAAGTTTAAAAAAAAAAAGGTTAACTTTTTGTTATAAAAACTACCATTTTTTATAAATACTATTCCATTATCTGTTAAAGCCACATCAGTTACATTTTCATGTAGGCCTTGGGTCAAAACATCTGAGGGAACTTTTGTTTCTGTGTAAGTTTTGAATCCATCATTTGTATAACAAGTTCCAAAATCTGATAATAAAATTGCTCTTGTTGGAAAACACACAGACCATTTCACAGAGAGGTCACTGAGTAAAGGTGTAATTTTCCTTGCTAGGAAATGATTATTTGGATCTTGGAATTAGAAAAGGAGTATGTAGAACAAAGCATTCTCAACTACTGTTGTTTTTCCATGTGTTTTTGCTACAATATCATCAGATATTGCAGGTACATTCACTGACTCTAATCTGGAAATGGAAGAAGCAACAGATAAACTTCAAAGAGGAAAACTCCTTGTTGGGCTAACTGAAAGAAATTTGGCTACATGATTAATGTCACATTCTTAAAAGAAATTATCTTCTAGTTCTGCTCTAATTCCAGAAGACAGATGATGAAATGAAATGAAATTAGGGAGAAAAAAGATCAAAATTTGCCTGCAGTTGGACTTCAATTTCTAAACTTACAAAAGCAGACACATTCCACATCTTGGTGCAGTCCAGGAACTACACTTGACTGAAAGATCTGACTGAGCAAAGAGTATATGGAGTTAAAACAAAGTAGCTGTAACATTTCCTCCATGGAATAATATAGCTTTCACTATTACTGAGGTCACCCTCTTCCCACCTTTGCCAGCCTCCTTTGAGCTACTTGGAATGTGCAGACGGAAGCAGATTAGCAAGAGCTAATACCAAACCATGTATGGCCGATGATGATCAACCATGTTGCATGATGATGATCAGGGCCACTGATAATTCACCAAGAGTTGTGTTGATCAGCAGCATGAGAAAATGGGGCATAAAAGCGATAGTCTACGTGTAGGAATAGGCTTATCATAAATCTTGCAGGCTAGCAAACTGGACAACAGAAATAGTCATGACTCTTGGGAATTTCTAAGTCTTTGGGAAGAATTATGCTTAGTTTCTTATACACTCAGTATGTCTGTATGCATGCATTATATTGTCAGTTCCACATGCATCCATAATGCAGATAGTCTAAGCAATGAAAACAGAAAATGATAGTCAGATTAGTAAGCAACTAACTTAGAGAATCAGATAAAAAATAAACTACACTATGTTATCATATATCCTTATACTTAAATACTTCACTTACCAGCAAGCAGTGTATTCCACAGAATTATTAATATATCCTATTAATGCATTAATTAATGGGTTCCTTACACAGATCAACAGTCTGTGAGGTCCTCCCAATTCTAGCTATACAGCATACTCCCACATTATTAGGATATAGAATGTCTTTAACACAGTTCTAGTAGCTCAAATACATCGAGTCCAGAGTGACTTTGAGACTTGAGAAGTTTCCTCAGTGGACATTCCTAGGAAACTGAGAGCATGGATAATGCAAGTTAAGTGAGACAGAGCAATGATTTTTGTTACTTTTCAGTTCATAGTAACTGCATAGCTTTCCACAATTACTGCCCTAGATTCAGTTGATGTAATATGATTCATTAATTAAATTGATAGCATATTAATGGGGTGCAAAAGGCCAGAATCTCTGAAGAAGATGACTTGTTCAAAGATCAAGACCCAAGCAGTTCTGTTTTACTACATCAGGATTCAGCAGGACTGTCAGAAATTATCAAAAAAATCAGGTCACTATAAAGCACACCTGGGAAGAGTATGCCCTTTCTAGTTTGGGCTTCTGGAGAAGCCAATACATATATATACACATGTATATATGTATAAAAATAAGACAGAACCTATTCCTGTTCTTACAAACTGTTTTGAGCTTCCTAAGAATCATAGAATCTATCCCTAAGCACTTTATCTACCTGTCTTTTAAACACCTCCAGGGATAGTTACTTAATCACCACGCTGGGCAGCCTGTTCTGGTGCTTGAGAACCCTTTCGATGAAGAAGNCTGTCCCCTCAGCTTCCTCAAGATTAAACAACCCCAGTTCCCTCAGCTGCTCCTTGTAAGATTTGTTCTCCAGCCCCTTCACCTACTACGTTGCCCGTCTCTGGACATGGTCCAGGACCTCAATATCTTTCCTGTAATGAGGAGCCCCAAAGTAAACACCAGTGCCGAGTACAGAGGCAGAATAACCTCCCTGGACCTGTTGGTCATGCCGTTTCTGATACAAGCCAAGATGCCATTGGCCTTCTTGGCCGCTTGGGCACACTGCTGGCTCATGTTCAGTCAGCTAAGCTGCTACTTAGTTTCAGAGGAAGCTTAAGAAGCCTAAGAGTCTCTCACTGGCTGTTTACCAAACACTGCGCAAAACTGTTGAGTCTATCTGGTGTTCCAAAAGCCAAAGAAGCTGGTAGTTCAGTTAAGACTGGTCTCGTTTCTTTTTCTCTCATTTCACTGGAAAGTGATTTTATTGAGAAACTGAGATTGAAGTTTCAGTTTTCGTACCTTGTCTAGTAATAATCACCGTGTCCAGTCTGACTAGAATTTTAATTGGTCTACTGGGCTCTGTGTTCTCAAGAGGAATGCTAAGGACACTGTTGCATACCATTATTCAGTACAAGTTGTTACACCCCAGACTTACTTTGGTGTTTTTCTGTCAATAGATAATATTAACTTCCAGTCTTTTCTCAGTAAATTAAATATTTGGAAAGACAAATAAGGTACAAATTCTATTCTCCAGATGTGAACACAAGTGCCACTGGCTTCAGTGAAACGTGTTTCCACAAAATAACCACACATATGTGAGATGATTCAGATGAACCAATAGTCTCAGTTCCTTATTTGGAAGAAAAAAAAAGACTGTTAATTTATAAAGTGATTTTATTTTCTCTTACTTGACTATTCTGCACTTCAGTTGTCCATAAAAGCAACAGTTAATAAGATAGGAAAATGTAATACCAGGACCCACACCATTAAGAAACAATTTACTGAAGCTGCCAGAACGCATATATCCCTATTTTGGGGGGTGGGGTAAATTTTTTAATGTCTGCTGTGAAAAATCCAATAGAAAAAGCCCATCTCTGGTTACAACTTTCGATGCAGAGTGTAGCTATGCTGCCATCTAGTGATAAAACAGAAAGATGCAGTAGAGAATGACAAGGAAAGCAAGCCAAACCTACATAAACAGTACACAAACCTAACCCAGTAAAAGTCATATTTGTTCCTTGCAGTATAATACATAGCACTAATTACACGGTGCAAGTAAACTCTTTAAAAGAAGAAGTCAAATTAACAAAATAGTAGTGAACTTCTTATAACTGGCATTAAAATGGGAGAGTCAGATGGTGAGTACACGTCAGAAAACATCTGCAGTTGGGAACCCCTCGTAAAAACTAAACCCAGAATCATTCTCACTACCCCATGACAAAATGTAGCTCCAATGTATTTGGATTCATAGAATCATAGAACCATAGAATCACCGGGTTGGAAATCATCAGGTGGATTTTCTTCACTGAAGGCCTGTGTAGGATAAAATTTGACAGATCACAAACATTGTGACAAATACCTTTGGTGCACATCACTCCTGATATGTTCACGTCACTATTACTTAATGGTTTGTTCTTTTTTTTCCCTCATGAACTCATAATCAAATAAAAACTGTGGATCACTCATGACCTGTTGTGTTGTCACAGCGCACTGCAAAATATGGTGAATACTATATACTATATATAGGAAGTAATTGCCCTGAAACGCAGTAAGCAGTGATAAAATTATAGTGACTGACAGTATGAGAGTCCTTATACTAGTTCTAGCATTATTGGTTGAAATTACTAGAAATAACAGTGCAGAAGAATTTCATCAGGGGATCCAGCACAGAAAAAATAGGAATTGAAGGGGATGCCACTGCCTCAGGAAGCTCTCCAAATACCAGGCTTGTCCTTTTTGTGACTGTCCAGACTCAACAAAATCTTACCACAATCCCTTTATTTATTTATAAGAAAATTGACAATAGTTGCTTGTGAAAAGAAAGAAACTAATTAATCTTTTGGAAACTTAAGGAAAAAGCTCATATGAATGTCACCTGATGGTGAATACTGTAGTACAAGGAAACTCTGGGATAATTTTTACTTTTCCCTCACTTTCCAACCACTTCCTTGCTATTCTGTTTTCTATATAGGAATATTTCCTATATTTTGCTATACTGCAAACCCCCAGTCAAAGCATGACTGTAATATAAGCAAGCCTTAAAAGAAGGATTAATACTTTGAGTATTATTTTATTACATATATTTAGAACCATATTACTACTGCCATTGCCTTACAACTGGCATTAAGGAGTAGTTAACTGTTGATTCACAGAAAATACCAAATTCTTCAGCAAAAAGTGAAAGAAAACATCTAAAATGTAGTACTTCTCACAAATACTTGTACTTTATGCTAAACAAGCTAGCAGACAAAGGAGGCAGTTTAATTGAAACCAAATTCTATTCAGCCTGAGCTACCTTACTTCTTTTTTTAAACTGTGCCTGAAATATCAGCACAAAGTGAGGTGTGCAACCCTCCACTTAGAAATCTAGAGAAGGGTGGAAAAAATTATCTATCCAAGATGTGATTTTCTACATGAGGATGATGTGTTTGACACAACACCTCACACAAGTCCTGAATTTCCAGGAATGGGGGGGATAAGTTGAACTTCGTGCTGGTACTTACAATTACAGGATTAAGACTCAAAGACCATTCATTTCAGTAAAAAAATTAGGTGATTTTTGATCTTGTGTTCTACTCTATAAGCTTCTATACATATGAAGTAGAACAATTACATGCAGTGAATATTTTAGAACTAACAGCAAGTCCTATGCAATTTTAAGTGCTACGGTGAATGAAATAAAGGGCAGCTAACTGTGTAGATGACAAGCTGTCTTCAAAGAAAAGGAAAAATGCTAAAATTATTACTGAAACACAAACCTATCTCGAAATAGAAAGAAGAGGCCTGGGCATGGGCTTCCCATCAACAGCTCTCATCATGGTCTTACTCATCAACAGCTGTTCCCACAGTTGCAAAATACAAGAATTTTAATAGCATTAAAAAAAACCCCCAAGCTTCTTTTTTTTTTTTCAAATAGGTACAAACAAGAGGTTCCTGTCCCAAATTCCAAAACAACCTGCTAAATTTGGGAACTCTTTTTAAGTCAAAGAAAGGTTATTAATAATTAATTTTTTGTCCAGTTAGTGTAAGGATGTTTATTACATTTCTCTTTTGAAATTCTGAAGTTGGAATAATCTTTGATGCTAGAAAGTAAATTTTCAAACAGTGATGTACCATTAAAATATTTACTCAGTTTCTTAATTTCAGTATATACAGCCCTTAAAGCCAAGTTCAGTCTTCTCTGCATTTGTTCCATAGCAGCAGACAGAAAAGAAAAACACTTTCCTAACCTCTAGTTATCTAACAAGAAAAATGTCTTCATGATACACTTAATATTGCTACCTTTTTCCTCTGTTTCATTTTAATCTTGCAGATAGCGACAAATTTAAAAAAAAGATATAATGATGGCAACTTAAAAAAAAATTGCAGTGCCACACAATGTATACCTTGTGTCAGGTACTGTACTAAAAACTGATTACTTTTCCCCATTTGTTTAGGTCAGAAACCCATTCCTAACAAAATTTATTGTACATATTAATGTGTATGGCTAATCCACGTGGGACAATTTCTTAAACCAGTCTCCATTCAGCCTAGAGGTCTATCTGTACAGGTCAGCTTGCACAGCAGGTTGTCACATTTTATGTCTAAATTAAACCAGTACATTGTCATCCCTGTTTATCACATATCATGACTTCCATGCTTAAACCTTTTTCCAACAGTTTGCTATACAGGTGCATAAGGAAATCTGAAAAGAGATTTCTGTCTAACTGTCACAAGCTACTGCCAGTCACAATTTCTGAATATATATATATTTGACTGAAACACTAAAGCTTGCTAATTATTCTAGCTCTATGAAACAGACAATAGGCTTCACTTCACTCATTATAGCTGTGTTACTGCTGCAGAATTAACAGGAGAGAAAACCTTGCAAATCTATTTTTCCTAACCTAATAAAAAGGAAATAAGTAAAAATGTATGAAGGCAGTATATTTCAATAAGACATTCCTATTTTCAACTGGTAAATTTTCACAAGACGTACATTTTAACTATTGTTTCTTACACGGCATCATTTCAACCTACTTGTGATGGTATATTTGCAGTGTGGTTCAGTTCAGAAGCGTCTGCACCTTGAGGATCACATATCCTCAGAATTAACTTCTAACAAGTTTATTCTTGTTAAGTGAAAAAGAGACAATTTTTTTTTAACAAATGCTAATATTCTCTCACTGCAATAGCATTTCATCTTGTGACAATACATAAGATAACGTAACAATATTAACTCAGGCAAGACACATGTTGCAGGCTAACCTTGTACTTTTTGTTTCTTTTTGATGCAAACAGGCAACAACAATTGAAGGAAGAGCATCTCCTCTCTCAGAAATTATGAGGGGAAGAGTAAGAATTTACGCAGAAGAAACTTTGGTCTTCTGATGCCATCATAATTCCCTCAGAAGCCCCTCCTCAGTCTCTCAACATTCTTGTGGGCTATGCAGCTATGTACAGCGTATTCTGCTGCAGCAAAGGAAGAGGGGTTACTCTCTGTTAAAAGAAAATGTAACTTGTGTCATTCAAAGATGTGCATTGTGTATGCTTCCATGACCGGCACATTGCTGCTCTTTCAGTGGAAGAGGGTAAATGCCTAGAATTTCCATTTTATGGTTCATGCAATGGGGATAATCATTTAGTGAGGCAGACTCACCACCTTTACCACAAAGTATAGCAGTGTAAGGTTATGCACAGAGGCAGTTACCATAAAACAGCTGATCTGCTGCAAGTTTACATGCTACAGTTCGCATCCTGCAGCTTCCCATTCATCTCCTCAAATGAAAATGCCAAGTCTTGCAATCCATCCTTAGAATAAAGCAAGCTGAGTAATCATACAGCTGCTTGCTCAGAGGTGGCTGAATAGGAGAACTTGGACAGGGAGACTATAAGCTTGTTTCCACAGCTGTGAAGTTCAGTCATTTTTAGCAGGCTGCAAACTACTTATGCAGCAGCTTCCTGAATTCAGTTTGCTAGCAAGGACAATTTTTTTATTATTTTAAGTTTCTGTATTTCCCCACATGATCACAATTTATCTCACAAGTCAAAGAGGGGGTGAGTCAGGAAATACTTTATGTTGCAATCTCTTTATATTAAATTTGGCAGATGTTACAAAATAAGTGATTTTATAAACAAGACATTATTAGCTTACTGTACCAATGGAATATTTAATCAGATTCATCTATGCCACACATTTTAAAAGCTCAAGCAAGTACTCAAATTCAAAGAAATTAATAATGGGTTGGTCTTCCAAAGTCTGCTGTTAATCAGCCTGAAATTGTTAAAAATGAATTCCATAAAAATGAGGGGGAAAAAGGGAGAAGAACTATATTAAGATATAAAGCCAAAGAGCACATCCAAACTTAAATTTACTTGTCTTTCACTTATCAAAGGTGGATATGTTCTATAAAACCAATAAATTACATATTATTTTTAGTTACCATTAATAACCTTGCTACTGCATAAAGCCTTTTTACAAGGTTTAAATCAATCTACTTGAATGAAATGTGCATACAGTGCCTAAAATACTGTTTTCAACATACCGGCTTTGGTCGTTCCACTGCATAAATATTTTAATGTTTAAAGAGAGATTCATATTTGCTCATGTTTCTCATTTCAAAACATACTTTAAGCATCCTTCATAGTCCTTTTTTATAATGTACCTTCTCTCTTATGAGAAATATGTACAGTTTAAAGAAAGCACATCTTATGACAACTCAATCTTAATTAAAGTTATGAGATAAAAAAAGATCAGTTTGCAAGGAAGTACACCTGCTGTATCACAGTGATCAACGGAGACCCTCTTTTGTGCCCTGTAAGAGGAGACGATTCCTCTCTACAATAATGGAGACGCGCATCTCTCTGTAACAACATAACACGGAGCAAAGTGCTGCATGTGTTAGAATTAGGGCCTCTGAGTCTCCTGCACTCTTGCTGCAGCTGGAATGGTCCAAGGGTGAGGGAAAGAGAGGAAAACTGCTATATCTTGCATGTCAGAAATACAATAGAATTAGGGTTGCATAAAATCAAACCCACTAATCCTGTTTGAAATATTAATTCTTATTAAGTCAATGCTAAAACATCCATTGCCTTCATAAAAGGTCACAAAGTACTCCATCAGTTCAAGCAGAAAATAGAAGCTGTAATCAAGGATAAGAGTTTATGATATAATTGCATGTTTTTATCACCACTCAAGTAAAATGTTAAAAAATCAACTTCTTATCTTCATATTTGCTGAAAAAAATCCATGTGACTACAAAACTAAATTTCCCCATTTTCAAGCAAAGACACAAGTAAGTCTAACTAGTGTGACTGAAGAAGAATAAAAAAGTCTAAAAGATTGCTGCTATTAAGGTTTCTTGTCAATCGTTTTGTTTAAGTTTGGTAACTGTACTCAGTGCATTCCTTCCAGCAAAAGAAAACATTAAAAAAAAGTAATTAAGTGTTCCTTTCTGCAGCAATATCTGTGAAACGTAGGAAGACACTCTCAGGCAATATTAACACTAATCAAAACAGAAAACATGCAAGGAAGTTTACCCTGGGGTTGACAGAAAAACATCCCAGTAAGGAGCTTACTAGTCTACTACACAAATAAATATACGGAACAGTTGCATAGCTTTGAGGGCAAGCACATGATGCTTTACATTACATAGGAGTTATCAGAGGGGTTCAAAAACTGAAAAAGAAATACACTGTGATTTATTTCTATTATGCTTAGGGAAACAGGACTTTGTATATATATTTCATAAACAAAAGTATTCCATCTAAATATACTCCTGACTAGAATTACAGCTATTTTCCTCATAAACAGATAAAGCAAGTCAAATACTGGCAAACTCCATGAGTGACAGGAGCAGAATACAAGCTATTGTTTTCACCTAAAACCTACTGGTTTTATTCAGGATGTCTACAGAACTTTTCAGTAGTCTCCTGGTCATAAGAATTTTTCTTTCCTTTTTCCTAGTGCATCTGAGTATAAGCTGACTGTAACTCTGGTAGGGTTTTGTAGAATGCTGCCAGGGTTCCTGTCTGTTCTTACTTAGTTAATAATATTTGCTTTTATGCTTCACTACACTTTTTTCTTGGCCTGTCTTCAGAAGATGCTTTGAGAGTATGTTCTCTCCCTCCACACAAGTGGCATCTTCTGTTCAATTATTAATTCCTATTTGTTTGGGGAGATTTTTTTTAGCGGCAATTTCATTCTGACATAGCTTTCTTCCAAGATGTTAGAGTATGCAGGGAGGCATGTTTACGTTCTAAGGTTTAAAAATCATTACTTTAGTGAGCAGGATAAATACACACACAGAGACAAAAGAATAAAGTCTCTGTCTCACATTTCTCCCTTCCCATAAGCATTGTTTGGAATCCTACAACAGTATCTATGATATTTTTCTTTCTAAAATTGACTCCTTTCAAGAAATATGTACTTCTTTCTGGCTCCTGCAGTCAAAATCCCCCTGTGTTCTACAGTAGCTAGGAGGTTCTTCAATAACCTTCAGAACCGTTAAATGTATGTCCTCCCAAGTTCATCTTTTTTCTTTGTAATCTGTTGCTCATGAGCTGTCTTCTGAAATTCTGTCTTGAAACACGGTTTGACCTTGGGCAATGGCTGACTGCATTTTTGTTCAGTGCCATATTTGAATCCACATGTCAATAACCTTCATTTTTAGACCTGTACAAACTACAGAAGCTACTCTTTTCACCTTCTATGGATTCTAATTCACTATGCAAAGGAGATCTCAGTTTGACCCATACACATATATACATACAATATCCAACATTATCCAAAAATTCTAAATCCCAAACTGTCAAGTTTTTAGTGATAGATCATTAAAAATATTATCCCTGTTAGCAAATCCTACCATTATATATTTTTAAAAATTTACATTGCAAAAGCCCTTACCGGTCTGTTTGTGAAGCTGCTGTCACATACCATATGAAATAATAAGAATGATCAGAAGCAAGCAAATACCGTTAATTATCCTCAAATGTCTAGAAGACAGAAACATGTTTTGCTTTGATACACTGTTCTTCCTTGTGCTTTTGGTCTGTTTTACTTGTATCAATATAAACAACAATATAAAGCTTTATTACTTACAGAAAAAGATTTGGTTTATTAATAGTCCAATTGAATTCAGTAAGACTACAAACACACAAGCATGTTTGGAAACTCAAGTCCTAAAGCACTGGTGAATAATCATACAGGTACGCCAGGACTCATCACAACACTTTCTATCTCTCATTCAACCAACAGGTGAAAACTCAAACAACTGAAGCTATTCTGGAATAGCTCAATCAAAAAATTCAAGGAGGCAGGAGAGCTTGAACACATTGGTAAGATTTAGGATTATTTGGATACAGAGTGAGGTGAAACATAAATAGGAGAAAAAGTTTTACACTGGAAAAGGTTCATAGGAGAGGAACAGAGTTAGAGAACATGAACAAATAAGCAACAATTATTTTTTATATTCATAGAATCACAGGGTCGTAGAATGGTTTGGGTTGGAATGGACCTTAAAGATCATCCAGTTTCAACCCCCTGCCATGGGCAGGAACATCTTTCACTAGATCAGGTTGCTCAAAGCCTGAGCCAATGTGGCAACATCTCCAGAGATGGGGCATCCATTACTTCTCTGGGGAACCTGTTCCAGTGCCTCGCCACCCTCACAGTAAAGAATTTCTTCCTAATATTTAATCTAAATCTACCCTCTTTCAGCTTAAAACCTTTACTCCTTGTTCTGTCCTTGCACTCCCTGATCAAGAGCCCTTCCCCATTTTTACTCTAGGCCCCGTTTAAGTACTGGAAGGCTACTATAGGGTCTCCCTGGATCCTTTTCTTCTCTTCTCTAGGCTAAACAAACCAAACTCCCTCAGCCTCTCCTCGTATAGGAGATGCTCCAGCCTTCTGATCATCTTCACAGCCCTCCTCTGGACTTGTTCTAACAGATTCATGTCATTCCTGTGTTGAGGACTCCAGAACTGAACACATTATTCCAGATGACATCTCACAAGAGTGGAGTGGAGAAGCAGAATCACCTCCCTCAACCTCCTGGCCATGCTTCTTTTGATGCAACCCAGGATACAGTTGGCTTTCTGGGCTGCAAGTGCACATTGCCTGCTCACGTTCAGCTTCTCATCCACCAGCACACCCAGACCTTTCTCCTCAGGGCAACTCTCAATCCATTCTCCACCCTGCCCATATTTGTGCTTGGGATTGGCTCAATGCAGGTGCAGGACCTTGCACTTGGCCTTGTTGAACTTCATGAGATTCATACACAGTCATCTCTCTAGCTCATTTGTTCATGAAAGAAGTTGCAGCAATCCCACTTGGTAAGAGAAAATACAAAATCAAGAAAGGTTTCTTACTTGACATGTGAGTTGGGTGGTTTTTGTTTTATTTTAAGTGCCTGTATATTAGATGTTTCCTTAATAGAATGCAATGCATCTAGGCAGTTTACATACATTTTTGTGCCACCTTAAATGGAGGTGCAAATGGGGACATAGACCCAATACTATTCACTTGTTTTTAACAGTCTCATCTAACAGTGATTCAACATGATACTGCAAACTTCCTTAATCACTTTAAAAGTTACTATATTTCCTTCTGGTCACTGATCACAATAAGGATTCAGCATGAGGTTCAGATCCAAAACCAACTACAATTCAGATAACAAAGCACCAATTAGATATTTTAGAAACAAAAAATTCCCAGTTAGTCAAATCCTAAGCTGATTGTTAGTCAAATCCTAAGCAACCAACAAACCTAACATGGTTTAAATCTGTGACAATAGCCGTATACTTTGTGCTGTTCCAGTGTAACAGGCAGGAAATCCTATTATCCATTTAAGAATCAAGACTTCCAGTGAACTTAATAAGGAAATGAATAACGTCTGCACAGTGGTTTTTTATCTCATATTTACTCTAAGATTAAAATCTGTTAATGTTATCCCATACTTTTTCTTAAGGTTTATTCATGCTACAGGATTTGGTATAAAACCAGTCAATAGTAGCACAAAAACTGTTGTGAGAAAGCTGAGGTTTTTTTGTAGCTGTATATGATAAGCCACTGCCTTTTGTCCCCAGAGAAGATGTGGGATGCAGACAGGTCTATAGAGCAAGCAGAGTAACTGGATGTTAAGGGGATAAGTGTAAAATACTGAGTATTAATAAAATAAATGAAGGTCTCAGAAATCTCTGAATTCTCAGAATTTATTTGTTCATCTTGCAAGCAAATGAACTATCTTTATGCTAGTTAAACTCTGTTGTCACAGCCTTTCGAGATATTTTGTAACTAGCATATTCAGTTCTGAAACTCCATTTCACAACAGACTCCGGATGCTATGAGAGATATCTGCATCCAAACCATCACCGAGTATGCAATGATCAGACCACAATTAATTTTCTCACAGTTTATTTTCACAGTTTGTCTCAGTCTCTACTTTTGGTTTTACTAAGTCCCAACAAATGGACAGTTCAGTGTTGTTTTCAGTGAAATAAAATTTTTTAATTAAACACCACACATAACACAAATGTTTAACACTAGTTAACATGAGATACATGCATCTGAGAATCTGTTTTGATTAAATCTTGAAAATACAGGATTTCAGGGTCCTCTTCATAAAATTGTGCAAGAGAAGAACCCCACATTTATATTAAACAGAGACACAATCTAGCAGTTCAGCACTTTAGTGACAATATTCATCTCTTAAGACTGAATTATTATAGTTCTAGGGCATTATTTATAAGCACATTGAACCAAATTAAAAGAAACCAAAAGAAGAATGTGAGAGAAACTTGAGCCTAAAAGCATGTAAATTATTCATAAAGCTGTTAACTCAAGTTTTTCTTACATGTACATGAGACAACCTAGATACCGTACAGTATCTAGTGACATTCCAAGATGACTGTCTCTCAACAGCTACATAAACAACCCCTTTAATGACAGACAACTGGCAGGGCACGCTCACCACCCACTGAGCTCTCCAAGAATGTGGTATGGGTCACTCCAGATGCCTGCACATCTTGATCATCTGCCTTTAAGGTCACACCTCACTCCTTTTACCCGTTTAGTCTCATCCTATCTTGTCCCAAAAAATCAGACAGGACTAGTAGCAAAAGAAATGAAGGATTTAACAAATTAAGGATTTATCAAGATTCTGGTGTCATGGGTTACAGGTTAACACAGACAAAAATCTTTATGCTAACCTAGATTTAACAATCAAATATAACCTTGGTTGATGCAGTAGCTCTCACTCACAGCCCTTGTTGTACTTACAAAAGATTGTGAACTCAGGTTGCTGTTTTAAAAACGTATAAAGCTGATGAAAACTGGGGCAACTGTGCTCCCCTTCCATGAGAAGACACTTTTGCAATGACTCAGATAAGTGGCCTGTTCTAACCACAAAACAGACCTTAGACAAACTTTTCAGCTAATTCAAGATCTTTCATAGTCAAAGACTGTGTGATGTTTGGCATCCTGTTTAAATGAATAAAAACAACAAAAAGGATTCATACATTCATAGGGAGGGGTTTTTTTGACAGTTGATGCTGTCAAAGGCTAAGACAGACATAGAACATGGTATCTTTCTGCACACTTAACATGTTTTAACACTAAAGAACAGGAATTTATTTAGACCCACCTTGGAGGGTACACTGCTGCTTGAATGATGTGGAGCAATGAAGTGTCTGACGGATGTATTGCAATAAAAGCTTACTTTTATCATATATGTCCATTTTCATATTTAACATATTGTAGATAAATATTTAAATTACAGTATCATACATACAGAAAACTCTAGTTTATTTCTGCTGTGTAAAGACAGAAATTTGCTTACTGTTCTTTTTGAAGATGGAATATGCAGGTCTGAAAAGTTCACTTAATTTTTTAAAAATTATTATCATATAATAGTTGTCTTCGCAAATTATAATTTGTAAATCTCATTTCCAAGCAAAGGATGTAGCTTTTCAGCGACAGCATTTGATTTTTCTATGTATCTCCAGTCTTGTCAGCTGCTACCTCATTTACACTTGCATGTGAAAAATGCACTTCTCTGAACTGCCAAAAAAATTTCAGAAGTATCCTGTATTATCCAAACTATTCTCCCATTGAATTAAAAATCTTGCTATTCTGGTGGTGTTTATGGTATTTTAAGATCACAGAATCACTGAATCATTAAGATCGGGAAAGATCTTTATCTTCTGCAGCAATAGCATCAGGATATACTCACTCAATAAATGAAGTTCCTTCATATTCTAAATATATCTAGATCAAAGTGTTGAAAACACTTGCTAGTGTGTGCAAATATATCAATAATGGAAACATATACAAATATTACTTTCTAATGTTCCTTATCTTACTGTTATCATACTAAAAAGATTAATGAATGTAGCAAAAATAATTAAGGGACATTTTAAGTGAAAAACCTAATTTGAGAATAGCAATAACAAGCAACAAGCATTAGCACACTGCTCAAATAAAATTATGTATGTCCTAACTGTATAATGATTTCTCTTCTTCCTAAGCTAAGCTAACAGCATTCTGGAGATCCTAAAGTGCTGCAGATGCCAATTGCGTCTGGCACAGTGATTCGTAGACTTTTTTGACTATGGCACTATCAACACTCAACATTATTTGTGAGTTACTGTACAACTTTACATCGAATTAAAACAGGAAAATGCTCCTAGGATGCTGTAAACAATCAGGAAGAAAAATTAACTTGCCTTTTATTGAATGTTTTAATGAGATTAATGTGACAAAATTCAACACGTTATTGTTTAACACAGTTCTTGCAGATCAGCTAACCATGGCCCACAGACCACTTTTCTGCAACCACTGTTATAGTGTAGATAAGAACTCAGTGTAAAATACCTGAGTATTACATCATTCTCAAAGGCAGATCCAATCTTAATGGAAAAGACTACCATGAAATATGAGCCCTGACATTTTCATTGCCAAGGGCTATTTCTTCAATCTGTACTTTTCCTGGAACTCAGGAATTGATTACAGTAGGAAAAACAGCATCAGAAAAATATTAACATGGTTCAGTAGCCCTTTAACACAACAAAGAAGAATTAATAAGGAGAGAGAAATAGCACTCTGTGACCCACTGGCCTTGCTGAGTATTAGCAAATAGTCCAGTAGACCTCCTTGCTTGCTACAGCATTACCCCTTCATCCATGCTTACCTTTGATTTTTTGAACTTCTGAAGTTCTTACCTAAAGCCATTCTTGCCTATAGAACTTACCAAAGTTCTTACCTATAGCCATAGTTCTTACCTATAGTCATTCCCCCTTGTCCTATCACTAAATACAAAATGGCTACAAATTGGAGAGGGGAAGACTTAGACTAGACATAAGAAGGAAATTCTTTACAATGAGGGTGGTGAGACACTGGCACAGGTTGCCCAGGGACATTGTGGCTGCCCCATTCCTAGAGGTGTTCAAGGCCAGGTTGGATGGGGCCTTGGGTGGGAGGTGTCCCTGCCCATGGTAGGGGGGTTGGAACAGGATGATCTTTAAGGCTCCTTCCAACTCCATCTATTCTATGATTCTATGACATTCTCTAAACTACTCTTTGTGTATTTTTTTAAGTACATAACCAGAATATGTGGGATACTTAATCAGAATAATTAAAAATGTACAGATGTAATAATTCCATTTATCGCTTCAACACAAAATGAAATGCAGATCTTGCACTGTTTTCATTCAATGTTTAACTATTAAAAATTCCTGCCTGAGTGTCTTGCAGTTAATTGGGAGGCAGAAAATGCTGCCATATGAAAAGCCTAAATGTATCCAAATTAGAGTACAATTTGTGACAAATGTAACTTCCTCAGTCCTTCATCTTCAGTCAATGACATTGAACAACTCAGAAGATGATACATCCTAACCATTACCAGCCTGTAGTTCTACCATGGGTTGAATTTTACAGTCAATCCCATATACCAGCTTGCTAACACCAGAAAAGGCACCCATATTCCTTCATTCCTTGAACATAAACTCTTGCCACTTTGTGCCATGTCTAAATACCCACCTGACGTCTCACAGAGCAGATTCAGCTTGCCCAAATAGCAAACAAAGTTAATGTTCAAGGAGAAAAAGAGTAGTACTGTAACATGGCACGCTCTTGGTTTTATTTATTTTAGTGAAGGAACCAAAATAAGTGCAATTGGGAGTTTCTGCAGTTTTATTATATGCTTTTACTTATACTACAGCAAATGTCTGGCTTTGACGAGAGGCATTAGATACCAGTTGTGTTTGTACTTTGGTCAAGAGTTACCACGTCTTAGAATTATGCTATAAATACCACTGGTGAATTATGTCAATAAAGAGTACATAATGCCTTTTACAGTATTAGAATAAAAGCCTCCATTTAGTTTGCAAGAAAAGGGGGCAGAGGAATGATGGACCCCTAATACCATATATTGACAAAAAATTCTAAACTTTGCACTACCAGTCAGTACGGATCAGCTTGATCTTCATTAAAAACAGGTTTCCTGAAAGTGAAGAGTTCACAGTTTTCTTCACCAAATTTTCTTCACCTCCACACCAAATAAAAATAGCAGAATAATGGATTTGTGTGTCTGAGACCTCTTTGGAAAGTGGGATTACACTAATAGCACATTGGTAGGCTCCAATTTATTTTGAGATTTGAGGGAACATTTGTGTTGGCAATGGTGAGGTGTTAATACGATTCAGCTCTACTGGAAAATCATACCCCAAAACATTAATCTACACCATTGTTTAGGGAGTCATAAGATGATTTATGGCCTCAGAAGTGAGTGCACTAAAAATAAGCTCGCCATTGTGTCAGCAAGACTGGAGAAACTGACTTCAGCAGCTCCTTGTGGCTTTTAGTGGTTTCCCAGTCTCTGTGCAGTGATACAGAAATCTTTTATTTTTACTAGCACAATCTGGCACAAATATTAATATTATGCACTCCAATGAATGTTTGAGGAAGTATTGGATCTTTGAAGTGTATACACACAATTGCCTAGATTGCTAATCATCTTTGTACTGAACAGACTACTTTGTCATCACAGTTCTTTGTACTGATGTTCAGGATTTATATGTTTTCATTTGTTTTTTTGAAAAAGTGTATCTGTTAACTTTGTATTTAATTTTCTGTTATATTCTTTCCTAACTTTACAAGGCACAGTCAAAATTTTCTCCAGTGGCTTTTATAGATCCTTGGGTTTTTAGGTAGAGTAAACCTGAGGAAGCAAAGAAGCAACTAAAGTCATACTTTATAACCTTCCAGACAGCTGCAGATTTTGACTGCTGAGTGACTCAGGTTTTTTAATAGCTGTCTTAGCAATAACTACGTCATTCATATTTATGTCTTTTTAATAGCTACTTTAAAGAAAAACATCTTCCCCAACGGGTATAAATTCTGTGAAGCAGGAAAAAATGAAAGCAACCACTGAGACATCATTTCCACTTCTAAACCCTCAAGTATGTGAGATGAAGGCAGTTCTCTGCTGTGGGTTTTTTCCATTAAGTTTTTTCCTTGTGAATAAGCTTGAGGTCATGTTCTGGTGTCTCTGGCCACTTTATTTGATGTGGCCAGCAGGATCAGGGAAGTGATTGTGCCCCTGTACTCAGCACTGGTACAACCACACCTTGAATACTGTGTTCGGTTTTGGGCTGCTCAGCGCAAGAATGACATTGAGTCGCTGTAGCATGTCTGGAGGAGAGCAATGGAGCTGATGAGGGATCTGGAGCACAAGGTTAATGAGGAGCAGTTGAGGGAACTTGGATTGTTTAGCTTGGAGAAGAGGAGGCTGAGGGGAGGACTTATTGTTCTCTACAACTACCTGAAAGGAGGTTGTAGCAAGGTAGGTGCTGTTCTCTTCTCTTCTTTCAAGTAACAAGTGATACCATGAGAAGAAATGGCCTCAGATTGTGTCACAGGGGGTTTAGATGGGATATTAGGAAGAACTTCTTAACTGAAGGAGTGGTGAAGCATTGGAACAGGCTGCCCAAGGAAGTGGTGGAGCTTCCATCCCTGGAGGTGTTCCAAAGCCATGCACATGTGGTGCTTCAGGACACGGGTTTGTAGGCACGGTGGTGTTGTACTGATGGTTGGACTTGATCATCTTAGAGGTCTTTTCCAGCCTTAATGATTCTACCATTTAGCCCCTGGTTCTACAAACACTGACATTCTTATCATTAAGCCAGCAAAACTAACCACGTAGGCAAAGCTGTGAAATAATGCAAACATAGGTTTACTGGTTTGGCATCTGTGACTGGAGCCACAGGGCTGCCTTGTTCACAGCAGATGTAACACGACAGAAACACCTGCACCGAGACTGGCAGGGACCCCAGGCTGGCAGGGACGGTATACACAGCACACACTGGTTCAGGAACTGCATAGGGAGACCTGTAGCATGCCAGGCCACGGGCTGCTGCATCCCAGAGAGCCAGCTGTGGTGAAGGGACACAGGATCTGTGGTACCAAACTCACGGCTGTAACTTGAGGCCATACTGAGCCAAGGCCAGATCCAACACACAAGGGAAATTCCCCACAGCTTTTGTAAGCACTCCTTCACTTCCCTGTGCCTCTGCCACTCAGCCACAGCACAGCCTGGGGGAAGCCGTTCCTTCCCTCCCTGCTCCTCTGGTACAAGAGGTAGTTACTATTACATAAGCAGAATATTTTCTATTTATGCTAAAGAGTTAAGTTTTATCCAAGTATTTGTGTTCTTTGAAAATTAGATAGAATGTCCGTCTGGTAGCATGTTTTCTTTCAGACGGTATTTTTCCAGACATTGTTCATTCTTTGGAGATGGTAACGCCCTGTGCACAGTGCGATCTGTGCTCAACACATGTGTCTCCTCTGATCAACTCTGTTTGCGGTGTTTCCCTGTCTCAAAGGCAAGGTCACGCAGAGCGCTGGAGTTGGCTCCAAATTAGCAAGAGTTTTGGCTGTTGTCAAGTTTCACAATAACATGAAAATTAGTCCTTGGAAAGCAATAGTGTCATAGAATCACCAGATTGGAAAAGACCCACCGGATCATCGAGTCCAACCGTTCCTATCAAACACTAACCCAGCCCCTCAGCACCTTGTCCACCTGTGCCTTAANACCCTTCAGGGAGTTATAGAGACCAATGAGGTCTCCCCTCAGCCTCCTCTTCTCCAGGCTAAACAACCCCAGATCTCTCAGCCGCTCCTCATAAGGCTTGTTAAATCTCTGGGAAAACCTATCCACATGCTTGTAAGTGGCCAGTGCATTGTGTCTCCAGCTCCTGCCTCGCTGTACACGATTGATGGAGATCGCTCCCTCGCGTTGCCCAGGCCCAATAAAGGATGCTCGCTTCCTAAAACTCCCAAACGAGCCTTAGGGGGTTTTCCTTGCCAGCATTTTCGGTCCCACACCAGCCAACATGGCCCCGCACGCGGCAGCCGTCGCAGCACCCTCTCTGCTACAGGTGCGGCCCGAGGACTACACTCCCCAACGTGCCTCGCGCCAGCGCCGCGCGGCGTCCGCGCTGGGCAGGCCGCGACGCACGCTGGGAAATGTAGTCCGGGCTCGGCGGCGCGGGAGAAAGGCGCCAAAGCGACGAAGGAGGGTGAAGACGGAAACCAAACCAAAGCCCAAAGCCCCTGGGAGCGGCGGCGGCTCCGGTTTCCCGCAGGGAGAGCGGGGCTGCGCTTAGCAGGGGGGCGTAGGGTTGGGGTGGGGGGGCAGGCCGGTAGGCGGCGGCACCTGGACGCGGCACTGCCGCCCGGCCGGGAGGCGGAGGAGGCGGAGGCGGGGGAGCGGCTCCGCGCGCGCTGCCGCATGTGCCTGGAGCCGGGCCGGAGCGGACAGCGCGAGCCATGGCGGAGCACGGCGCCCCGGCACCCGCCATCCCCAACGGCGGGTGCGCCGCCCGCCCGCCCGGCAACAAGGTGACCGTCGTGCTCGGGGCCCAGTGGGGCGACGAAGGCAAAGGCAAGGTGGTCGACCTGTTGGCGCAGAACGCCGACATCGTCTGCAGGTGCCAGGTGAGGAGGAGGAGCAGGGAGGCCGCGGGTGTCACCTTGAGGCGGCCGCAGCGCTGCATCCCCCGCCGCCTTCCCCTCAGCGCGTGGCCCCTGCCCGCAGCGCTCCGCTTCCCGCTCCCGCGCCTTCCTTTGTCCCGGAGCCGGGAGGAAGGAGGAGGTGGTGGGTTAGGAAGGCGCCCTTCTACGCCGCCGAGGGCTGGGTGAGGGGGAAGAAGAGCGCGGCCGCCCCGCCGTTACCGCGCTCTTTGTGCGCGGGGTGAGGAGCAGCCGCAATCCCACCCCCCGCCCCGGCGGCCCCGCTGTGAGGGGGGAGGGTGTGTGTGTGTGTATGTATGTTCCGTTCTTTTGCGAGAGAAACCAGCTTCTAAAAGGCCTGGCTTAAGGTCACTGTTGTGTCAGTGAAACCCCGTGTTCCTCAGCGGAGTGTTTCTCTTCTCTCGGTGGAGGCCTGGTTCCAGAGAAGGGCGGGGGGGGAAGTAAGCCTAGCCCGCGGGCACGAGACTCTTAAATCTTCATGTGAAATCCCGACGTGAAAAGTCCTTATAGGACTTCATGCAAAGGCATGCACTGATAGGACATGGGGGAATGGCTTTAAATTGGAGAGGGGAAGGTTTAGGCTGGGCGTTAGGAAGAAATTCTTCACCACGAGATTGGTGAGGCGCTGGCACAGGTTGCCCAGGGAAGCTGTGGCTGCCCCATACCTGGAGGTGTTCAAGGCCGGGTTGGATGGGGCTTTGATCAACCTTATCCAGTTGAAAGTGTTCCTGCTCACGGCAGCGGGGTTGGAATTAGATGATCTTTAAGTCCCCTTCCAACGTCAACCATTCTGTGAAAACAGCAAAGGTCTGAGATGTTTTTGTTAACGTTTCCAATGTACTGACATATACAGCACATGTACTGAACTGAAGCCATGTAGAGTTTTTTTCTTAAAGTTGAGGTACAATGTCTACAGCATGTGCAAACTTCATGTAAGTGTTACACTTGCATACTTTTCTTGAATGCATAATGCAAATTTGCTCTTGAATAAATGTATTTTGGAAGAACGTATCACTTGCTAAGGAGTGTAAACACTGAACCCTTGTATTACCTAACAAGAAGTGCACATAAAACTGGTGTTTTCAAAATCGAGTAAGTTGCAAGGCTGACAAATCCAAAACTTGAACTAAAGATACTTTAATTTTGAAGTAAACATGAGTATTCTTAAATAGCTGTTTTCGCAAATGAATTGCTTTTGCCCACGTGTCTTGTTTTTTTTAAGAAAACAGTTAAATTGGATGTGGTGCCATGGCAAGGTTGCCTGGCTTTGTGGGTTGTAGAACACAGTGACTCAGTTTGTCCTTTACAACTCTGTTCTTGAAACTTGAAGGACATCTGGGTGAGTGTACGTGTTTTATGCTAAGACGTTTTGATGGGGAGAGAGAGGCAGACAATGAATTTTTGTGTGCATGTGTTTTAATGTATTTGTTACCTCTTTTGAATCAGCTGGATAAAGGATCAAGAAAAGGGAAAAACGATGGTGTTCTCTCAGGCTTGAATTTTGCAGCCAGTTCTGCTCTTTCTAACAGCTCATTGCTTCTGCTAAAGGAAGGAGACTTTCTTCCTCCTTTCTTCCCTTTCCTGTTGAAGGCTGTGCTGTCTGGGTCTCCTCCCATGCACTGACTGTGGCGCTTGGATGCTTGTGTAAGTTAATTAAACTCACCAAAATGGCAGGAAACTTTTGCATTGGACTTACTTTCTACCATTTTAGTAAACACAATGGAATTTAATTGGCTTAGAGCAGCTTGGTGTGAAAGAAGTTGCTCAGGACAGTTGTAAGCATAGAGAACAGTTAATCAATATGAGAAGGGAAAATAGGAATTGTCTTTCAGTGGTACTGAGCTATCAAGTCATCTTACTATGTATGCAAGCATAGTCTAGATGTTCTTGTTATTGCTGGTAAATTAGAGTATGAGTCTGGTACAAGTTCAGAAAGAAGACTGTAACATGTTCAGTCTGCTCCTTGTTAGTACTAGCTTTCTGTAAGCAGAGCATCTGATTGTTACTTTACCATTCTACTTTTTTCTAGGATGGTTCTTTCTCTTCATGTCACAATGTTGCTAGAATGCTTGTGGATGAGATCAGTTATTTCTGGTGTGTTCTTGTGCAAATTTTATTAGGACAACTGTTTCCTTGAAGGACTTTGGAAGCTGTAGCAGGTCTGTGAAGTCTTGGAAACTTGCTTTATATTTGCAGTGAAACTGGGAACTCTAGCGAGCATGGCTTCCCAATTACTGCCCCTGGTTCTGTGCTGCTGTGCAGATGAGGAGCATAAAAATGGCCCTCCCCCAGGACCAAGAACAATCACTTTTACAATGCCTGTAAAGGCACTGCAAGAAGTTGTACTGTGAAATCTATGGCCATACCTCCTTGTCTCCTAGGTAGCAGGTGTGCCAGTGACTTCAATCATTTGTTTGACTAGCTGATTGCGGCATCTGGAAAGAGGTGGTTGCGTAGGTACAATCAGCCAGATAATTGTGTCAGGAAATGAGCTGTGTTATGGCTGTACTTCTTCTGAACATGACTCTTGGTAGTATTTTATCTTAGCCTTAGGGGTTGTTGAAAGGACTCTTGTGCTCAGTGCAAGAGCATTAGGTTTTCTTTTCAGGAGACAGATTCACATTTATCAGAAGTAGTACTATGGTTTCTCAAACAACTTCTTTAAGAGACTAAACTAAAATGAAAATACATCCAATGGCTGTGTGTATGTAGTTGCTAGTGTAGCAGCACTGGCAGTTATGCTGGTACAGAGGGTTCAGATGCATTTGATAACAAGCATGTTTTCATGGAAGGCAACGTATGTACTTGTTCTTCCACAGTTAAATTTTAATTGGTCTTTATTTACCTCTAGGAGGTATCTGATAAAATGATACTTCTGATAGAACAAATGTATTGGTGAGAATTTTGTACTTAAAGCTACATCTGGTCTTCAGTGGCTTGCAGAGCAAAGTCTGTTTACCTGTTACCGTATAAATCGTGGTCCAGACAGTAAAACATAGCAGGAATTGGCTTGATAGTCCGGAGAAGTTGCCAGAAAGACTGTGGTTTTCTTCTTCTTGATTGACAGTTTCCTCTTAGTAAGCAGCTAGCCTCGCTGCCATTTAAAAGTATAAGTTGTATTTTTCTCAATTCCACGGTTAATGGAAATTTAAAAGAAAACATTTGTTCTGATTAAGGGACTTCCTGTCACTGCAGAATGCAACCGAATTAGGGAATATAACTAACAGAATTTGATTTGTTTGAGATGGCAAATTAATGCAAACAAATTATTTTAGATAAATCATTTTATCAAAATAAATACAGTACCAAAATATGCTATGTAGTTCGTACACTGGTAGACTAGATGGAGGTGGTGGTGTTAATGTATGCAGTACAGGAAAAAAAAAGCATCTTTACTGTGTAATTCTCATTTTTCCCATTTCATCAGCAATTTTTTAGTCATTTTCTGTTCTTATCGGAAGACAATTGGAGGTGGCTGATATATTCAGAGTATATAATTCGGAGGTGCATAAGATTTCTAAGTCTTCAAATATTTTTTAAGCCATGTTCCCTATGCTAAAGAATCTATTTTTTCTGCTTCTTCATTTCTATTGTACATCTTGTTGCTACTTTAAAAAAGAATTGCAGCTTCTTACCAAATCTTCTCAGCCAGTTCCAGTATGGTTTCCCTGTGACTTAGCCTTGCTGCTCTGCATGCTGTAGGGTTGCATGATTCCAGCAGCATGTGGATGGATTCACTGTACTATGTTTTCCTCCTGTTTGTAGTCCCTTTTCCTCTTTCTCCCTTCAAACATCAGTTGTATATTGATGCTGACCACTTGATAGGTGGCGATTAGAGTATCACAATTAGTAGAGAACTTTTCAGTGTGCAGATTTTTGGGGCTCAACAGTTGGCCACTGATCAGCTATAAACTGCAACTGAAGTCCTCATACCAGTGCTACCTAATGCCTTGTATTGCTAGGTTATATATAACCACTTTTTTTTCTTGCCTTTTTAATCTTTTTTTTTTGTCTTCCCCTTTTGAAAAGGTGCTTTTGTCTAGAGCCTTTGCAGGACATGCAGAATTAAGAATAACAGAATCAATTGCTATATGGTGCTTTTTTTTAGCTGCTCTGTCATTTGATATGTGCTGTCTAGCTAGAGCTCTCATTTTTTTAAGTGCTAGGTGCACTTTTGGACCTTGTAATGGTTGGCAGCATTCCAACGATGCGCTTTGGTGAGGAAAGAGAGGTCAGTGAAATGAGTTCTTTGGCCTGCCCCATCAGTGCTTTATATGCTTTACAGACCTGCTTTAGAGCATCACTGACAGGTGATCTCTTGTTATTGTAAACAGTCACACAAGGTCTAAATTATTTCAGATGGAAGGGCAGTTGAAATATGATTTTCCAGTTCATAAAGTTTGTACCATTAACAAAGGAGAGCTTAATAGCACTAAAGAACAAATTACACCTTGATCTACTGGTTTCTTATTGTTCTTTCAATCTTACTGTTACCACAAAAGCTTGCTGTGTTTTTTTTGTTGGTTAAGATGCAGTACTCTATAGCAGCTTTTTAAGATCTCAAATACGTATTTTATTTCTACTGTACTACATCATATTTGGAATATATTCTCTGTAAATACTCCCAAAGTCACTTTTTGTTTCTCATATCTTTTTGTTAATGCTCTTGTCAAATGTAGCAAACTTTCATGGAGTTTTGTGCACTGAACCAATGTAATACTGGATCAGTCTGTGCTTTCAGCGCTTCTGTTGTTTCTTATCTGCGTGCCTCACTTGAGCCTTCATCTCTTGGGAACAGATTGATCTTTGTTCTGGACTTGGATAATGAATCCTGTCTGTACCTAACGTATGCAGGCATTGTGACAGTATAAGGTTTTGCAGATCAAGTCAAACTAATCCAAAACCAGCTCTAAAGAGTGTTTCTGAACATTCTCTTTCAATAGCAGTTCCTTAGAGCAAGTTCTATCAGTATAGAAAAATGTGTGGAGTTTTTTTTTTTAAGTAAAGTCAATATTTTTTTTTAGTTAGGGGAAAACAGATGAGTGTATAAAACATGATGTGCTTGTTCTGTCATATTCTGCCTTAAACCATGCTCTTTATCTTGTTCTGATGCAGTGATTCTTGTACTACACATTCAAAAATTTCTGAAGTCTTGCCAAAGTTTTAGAAACTTTATTAAGTGAGTAACGTAATGGCTCCTTGAACTAGGTTTAGATCTTACAAACATGAATGGGTTGTCAGGGAAGAAAGTTGCTAGCTGCTGCATGTTGTTTATACTGAAATCCAGGAGCAGGTTATCCACTAGTGTTTGTTAGCTGCTAGATCATTGAGGGTGAAATAGTAAATTAATCACAAAATCTAGGATGCACGAGAATGAATTAATTAAAAAAATCTTGATTTTTTTTTTAATTAAGGGGATAGTTTGCAATCTGAAGTTAAAAATAGATTTTTGGCAATGTATATTAACATGATAAGCAAATAGCCAAATTATTGCAAAACTGTGTCTAGTTAGGGTATGTCATAGGGGTTCAGATACGTCTCTTTGCTGGAACTCTGAACTTTTCAAAGGTGTGTTCAGCATTCTTAGAATCAGATTGTGGCAAGGCAGAGTCTTTCATGTGTTTCTTGATGTAGTGGTAGTATCCAATTTTCTTGATGTATTTTTGACTTTTCATCTAAGAGTTAAATGTAAATGTTTACAACCATTTGATGCCAAAGCAACATAGACTTGCTTCTTGCCCAACTTGGCAGTCACTTATATAGCTAGCTTAGACACAACAGTGGTTGCCCTGAGCTAAAAATGAATGCTGGAATGTGGTAGCAATAAAAGTAAACTGTAGAAAAAATTATACACACACACATCTGATGGGTAGAGTTGGAAAGACTGTAAGGCTTCTTCCTTAACTTAGAATGAGATAACATCTCTTTAGACTAGACAACTAATTTCTATTCTACAGGAGATAACTTGAAAGACTTCTTTGCTCTACCCTGAGGCATCATGTTTTTGAGATAGACAAGTTGGCATGATCACGTCATAAGAAAAGGCAGTGATTGTCATCATAGACTTTTTGGGTAGATAGTTCTTCTAAATGCATATGTCAGTATTTCAGAGCTGCTTTAAATACTCTTGTATTCAGTATGGGTATAGCGAGCCATTCACAATATGCTTTTAAGTAGTAATTTCAGTCTGCTTTTCCAGTAGATATTTTTCCCTGTGCACCTCCACTGTTAGTTGAAGTTGCAGCAGTGTAGACCTCTTAGCAGTTGTGAGAGTGCTGCTGTCGATGGGGCATAAGGGTTTGAACTGCTGTCTTGTCTTGGTGCATTCAAAATGGATTTAACTGTCCTGATTATTGTACTGCTGTCTAGTCTGCCCTTGACTAATGAAGATATCCTCTGAATGTAAAAGGATGTTTTCAGCTTATATAGCTCTAAAATGGAGAAAGATGTGCTGTTGTTCCTCCATCTTAGTTTCAAATGTATTACATTTTTAATGTAGTCCTGCAGTGATTTCTTACTGGCATGTTCTACTCATATTTGTGTACATACTTCCATATTTAAGTGTATGCTTCTTAGGCTGGCATGTGTGGTACCCGTTTCTCATTGTGCTCTACACAGAAGTTTTAAAAAGCAGAGGTTTGTGGGTTTGTTTGGGTTTTTTTTTAAGGAGTGGTATTTTTGCTGTCAGTTTGTGAACAAGCAATTCTGCTTTCCGTTTTGGTTTTACTGATTATTCAAGTTGGGACATTAATGTTTCATATTAGACTGTTTGCACCTTTTTTAAAAAAACAAAAAACAAAAAAACCACCCAAAGTCTTAAGGTTAAGAGTGAAGGTCTTTCAGTGAGTGATGGGTATATTAAGCATGTGTGTTTTTCCTGGGACAGTCTGATATGCTAGGAAAGTAGATGAAGTGCAAATTCTTCTCCCTTGAACTGGAAGGACAAGCAGTCAAGTCCTTTGCATACTTTTCAGGTAAACTAGTGAGGTTGGCTGCAAACCCAGGAGCTTGGAACTTTTCTGAGCAAAGTCACCAGAAGAAAAAGTCCTGGCTCAGAATTACTCTCTAAATGTTTGGATATGACTTTGTGTTGTTTCAGTCTTCTTCTTTTTTTTTTTTTTTTAATATTTCATGCTTTCTCAGTCACTGACTTTACTTAGCTTTGTATGAGCTCTTAAGTTAGCAGGCACTGTTTATGCACCATATTGGAGCTTGTAACCTCCAGTTTGATTTATTTTTATTTTAATTTTAAAACTTTATATCCTTGGTAAATTAGTGCTGTTGAAGTTCCTTTATGGAAAGCCAAATAAGTTATTCTTGAAAAAAGACTTCTTTGGAAGTGTTCTGGTTGCACCTTCATATTTAGCAAAACCCCAAACAGAACCCTGTGTGGTGGATTTTCCAACTTCAGTGTCCTGTTAGCTCAGTTTTGGTGGCTGATTAAGCACTATAAACCTCAAGTCTTACCCGATACACTTTCTTGCACTGTATTTTCTTGCTGAACTAAATATTCTTTTGTCTAAAAAGAGCATCTGTCTTTAATCCTGACATTGAATGTCATGGGGGGAAAAAGAATGATGAAGTAGTAATCAATTAGACTATCTGAAGACAGACATAAGTCATTACTATTTTGTCAAATTAACTTGATTAAATTATCAAGACTGCCATAACTCAAAAAAAGCTTGGCTCTTATTTGTCCAGTGAATCAGCGCAATACATGATTGTTCCCTGGGGACTTCTGACTAGTATGGCAGTGCAATTCAGAAGAAAAATTGCTGTTAAATATTATTATGAATGTTTCTTCTCTGTCCTTTGTGTATGATCTGGAAACTGTTCTGCATGAACAGAATACTGTGAGCTAAAGAGCTGTTGTTCAAAGTGAGGAAAATTGTCTTGCTTAGAGCTTATTTACACGTTATGCTGCGTGTACCAATTTGGCTCCAGAATACATCTTTCTAAGAGTTACAAGTACTTACAGGTACTTGCATTAACATTGCTGCTAGTCCTGTTCAGTTCTTTACCTGAAATACTTTAGCTGGCAGTTAGGATATTTCAAAGCTGTAGAACGCAAGTGGAAATAAGCCATTTTGCATTGATAGGGGAAGTGCTGAAATGATTTGCCTTCAAATTACCATAGTTGTCCTATTAGAAATACTGTTTGGTCAATATATTTAAGATGTAGTCCTCTCTGAAACTATTGATTAGTTTTCAATATATTTTCCAGTGGTACTGACTGGACCATGCTACGGTATTGTCATAACTAGTGTATTTGCATCATGTGTGTGACTGTATAGTTTGTGGTAAGTACAGCCTTCCAGTGCTTTGATAGTGCTTGTAGGCTGGCGGGAGTAATTTGTTTGATTTATTGACGTTTCAAGCTTGTTTCTAGTAAAATGTCAAGTAGCAGATGCCGGTTTTTCCTTCCAAATTAGTATTTTCAGACACTCAGAACTATTGCAAAAAGGGTGTTCCCTAAGAATGTTTATCAAACGGCCCCCAGATGTGCAATACTTGCAGCTGCCTTTGCTATCTTATGCCCTCTCTCTGCATATGTAGCTGATTCTGTTCGCATTTGTCAGGATAGGTAAGTTTTAGAATAGTATCTTGTTTTGTGTGTAGTAGAGGCCAGCCTATCTAAGTTGAATGTGTGGACGCAGATTCTTGGGTGTGGTTCTTACAATGAGAAGGATTTTTAGGTTACTTAATCTTCCTTAGCAAGCTGAAGAAAGCCCCTCCTTTTTTTTTCNTTTGTCAGGATAGGTAAGTTTTAGAATAGTATCTTGTTTTGTGTGTAGCAGAGGCCAGCCTATCTAAGTTGAATGTGTGGACGCAGATTCTTGGGTGTGGTTCTTACAATGAGAAGGATTTTTAGGTTACTTAATCTTCCTTAGCAAGCTGAAGAAAGCCCCTCCTTTTTTTTTCCTTTTAAATATATATATGTATTTTTGAGCAGTTTACCAGTGTAAAAGGAATATTTCAAAAGTGGTCTGTCATAGGGGATGTTTTTGGAATGACGCTTCTAGAAAGTGAGTAAATATGGTTTTTTGTCACCAGGGTCACTGTTATTCCAACAGTACTTGTGTGATAATTTGACCATTAGTAAGCACCTTTCTGTCAGAGCCCCGTGTAATTAGCTGTTCTACACGTTGAATCACACAGAATCACCGGGTTGGAAGAGACCCACTGGATCATCGAGTCCAACCACACCCACAAAACACTAAACCATGTCCCTCAGGACCTCGTCCACCCGTAACTTAAACACCATATTTCAGGATTACCAGCTAGTGGTCAGGGAGCTTATGCTTTTTCAAGGAAGTGATTTAAGTGTGTCGCACCAGTAAAACTAGAATAATGTCATTTTAAAAAGCTTATGCACTTAGTTATCTTACAACAGGTTTTACTTAAAATATTATAGATTTACTAGTGATCTTGTGCCTGATCTTACTTTCACTATTGCACTTACTGACTTAAAAACTAGTAGTNCCATATTGGAGCTTGTAACCTCCAGTTTGATTTATTTTTATTTTAATTTTAAAACTTTATATCCTTGGTAAATTAGTGCTGTTGAAGTTCCTTTATGGAAAGCCAAATAAGTTATTCTTGAAAAAAGACTTCTTTGGAAGTGTTCTGGTTGCACCTTCATATTTAGCAAAACCCCAAACAGAAACCTGTGTGGTGGATTTTCCAACTTCAGTGTCCTGTTAGCTCAGTTTTGGTGGCTGATTAAGCACTATAAACCTCAAGTCTTACCCGATACACTTTCTTGCACTGTATTTTCTTGCTGAACTAAATATTCTTTTGTCTAAAAAGAGCATCTGTCTTTAATCCTGACATTGAATGTCATGGGGGGAAAAAGAATGATGAAGTAGTAATCAATTAGACTATCTGAAGACAGACATAAGTCATTACTATTTTGTCAAATTAACTTGATTAAATTATCAAGACTGCCATAACTCAAAAAAAGCTTGGCTCTTATTTGTCCAGTGAATCAGCTCAATACATGATTGTTCCCTGGGGACTTCTGACTAGTATGGCAGTGCAATTCTGAAGAAAAATTGCTGTTAAATATTATTATGAATGTTTCTTCTCTGTCCTTTGTGTATGATCTGGAAACTGTTCTGCATGAACAGAATACTGTGAGCTAAAGAGCTGTTGTTCAAAGTGAGGAAAATTGTCTTGCTTAGAGCTTATTTACACGTTATGCTGCGTGTACCAATTTGGCTCCAGAATACATCTTTCTAAGAGTTACAAGTACTTACAGGTACTTGCATTAACATTGCTGCTAGTCCTGTTCAGTTCTTTACCTGAAATACTTTAGCTGGCAGTTAGGATATTTCAAAGCTGTAGAACGCAAGTGGAAATAAGCGATTTTGCATTGATAGGGGAAGTGCTGAAATGATTTGCCTTCAAATTACCATAGTTGTCCTATTAGAAATACTGTTTGGTCACTATATTTAAGATGTCCTCTCTGAAACTATTGATTAGTTTTCAATATATTTTCCAGTGGTACTGACTGGACCATGCTACGGTATTGTCATAACTAGTGTATTTGAGTCGTGTGTGACTGTATAGTTTGTGGTAAGTACAGCCTTCCAGTGCTTTGGTAGTGCTTGTAGGCTGGCGGGAGTAATTTGTTTGATTTATTGACGTTTCANAAGTCCCTGCTTTTTTTTTTTCTTTTAAATATATATATGTATTTTTGAGCAGTTTACCAGTGTAAAAGGAATATTTCAAAAGTGGTCTGTCATAGGGGATGTTTTTGGAATGACGCTTCTAGAAAGTGAGTAAATATGGTTTTTTGTCACCAGGGTCACTGTTATTCCAACAGTACTTGTGTGATAATTTGACCATTAGTAAGCACCTTTCTGTCAGAGCCCCGTGTAATTAGCTGTTCTACACGTTGAATCACACAGAATCACCGGGTTGGAAGAGACCCACTGGATCATCGAGTCCAACCACACCCACAAAACACTAAACCATGTCCCTCAGGACCTCGTCCACCCGTAACTTAAACACCATATTTCAGGATTACCAGCTAGTGGTCAGGGAGCTTATGCTTTTTCAAGGAAGTGATTTAAGTGTGTCGCACCAGTAAAACTAGAATAATGTCATTTTAAAAAGCTTATGCACTTAGTTATCTTACAACAGGTTTTACTTAAAATATTATAGATTTACTAGTGATCTTGTGCCTGATCTTACTTTCACTATTGCACTTACTGACTTAAAAACTAGTAGTATATTTTTAATGGTGTCAGGATCAAGAAAGGTGAAAAAATGCTCATGTTGTTTAATAGAATTTTAAATTGTTAATCCATCAGAACATCAAAGTAAAAAGTCCTTAAGCTAAATGTATATGCTGAAGTGCATAGGTTCACATTTGTTCGTGATGACTTTCACACTGGTTCTCCGAGTAAATGGAAAGAAATCTTTTCATCCCAGTCCAACTGGCACTCTTTAGAGCTAGATATATATGGAAGCTAAAAAAAAAAA
>WAAB01024179.1:192093-224440 GCA_013389865.1 Piaya cayana
TAAAAAAAAAAAACAACCCGACACAACAAAAGAATAACCAAACACATCCTTAAACCCAAACCAACAATCCTTATTTAAACAGTATTAGGAAACGTTCATGGCTGAGGTGGGGTTTTTGTTTTTTTTGCATCAAGACTGTGACCAATACACCTATTTCTAAGATGTCCCACTTCATATTCCATGAATTATATGAACTGATATTGTTTGGGGAAAAAAGCAGGTGTTTAGTTCTCCCTTCACTTTGAGCAAGCTGTTGTTTTCTTCTGTCATCTGCACAAATGTTCAGTGTTGTCTAGTGGCAGCTACTCCTTCAGCATTGCTGGCGGCTGCGTAGGCTGAAATAGGTCCCCTGAAAGCTACAGACCTGAGTCCAGCCATGAAACCAACCACCTTAAGTTTGGTGTCTTGTTTCAAAGTCTCAACACTAACTGGGCCTAGGTGCTCGCTGCAAGACAAAGTCAAAAGTTAAGGAAGGAAGATGTTGTATTACTTTGGTATTACGAAGTTCATGTTCCTGGCAGTTGAAAAGTTATGGAAATTCAATTAGAGACACAATTTAACATTGCGGTTTGGTAAAGCTCAAAGGGCTGATGCTTTGGTCACTGAAGAATCTTAGGGAAAGTGGAGAAAACTGTTCCAACTGCTGTGTTGGAAGATGGGAGGAGAGCAAGTAGTGCAAGGAAATGAGAAAGGACAAACAAAGTCTGAATGCTTTTAACTTATTAAAATTTACCTCAAAGTATACAATGCTAAAAGATTGCTGACTTCTGAAAACCTAATTTTGGAAACCCCAGATTATGTTAAAACTGCAGTGCAGTGCATTGATAGAGATGCACAGATAAATAGTGCTATACCTCAGCAAAGCATGCTTGAAACTTCAGGAGTCGTAAGTCTGTGTTAGCCTCTTGATAGAGGTATAGTATGTTGTTACTGGTTCTTATCGCTCTTTATTTTGGGTAGCTACTTTATTACAAGATGGAGAATCTGTCCTATGTTCTGTTCTTCAGCAAGGCACGTGACTAATTTTCCTGTATACTCAGTTTTCTGTGATGAAATGAGAGCTCAAGTCCAGAGGCTGTATTCTAAGATAAAGCAAAAACCTAAAGAGAAATTATTTGCCTTCCCCCTCCCCTAATAGTGCGCTCTCCTCTAAGTGGCCTTATTAGAACATAAGGGAGAAAATGGTTATTTGGGTAAGAATATAAACATAGTAGTGACCTAATCTAGAGAGATATTTCAGCGTTAAAGAAGGGAAAGTTAAGCATTATGCATATTAAATATGTTTAAGTGCTTAGTCTCTGTTGTGCTATGAACAAGAACCAATTTCTCTGCCTCCCCATCATTATTTCCAACAATATACTTCAGTTCATGGTATTTGAATGCTAGATGCTGCAGCCTTTTGAGCCATAAACGTCTGTGTTTCTTTTCTGTTTGCTCTCTGACTTTGTGACCTTGGTGTGGTTTGGGGATGATGCTGTACTAAGAAAACTAGCAGATGCATTTTGACATGACTTCCAGAATGAAAAGACTTCAAAAATGTTGGAATATTATGGATTGTGTATATTGAAATGAGAAGCACATACATAGCACGTAATGATTTTGCTGTATGAATCCAGACTTGAAGGATGTCCATAGGGGTATCCAAAAACCAATTTATCTGTTCTATGGCAATTGTATAATTAAGAAAATCAATGTATACATTTGCTGATGGGATAAAACCTAGAATTAATTTTCAGTGGTTAATGTTGAGAGCATTATGATTTTTTTTTTTAAATTTTTCCTTATAGAAGTTTAAACTGACAGAAACATGAGGTTTGAGGATGAGAGGAAAAAGAAGGCTCTTGAGGCTTTTAAGAGAGACTGTGTTATTTAGTATCAAAATTTTGATTCTGCTGTTCTGGCAGATGATCTGAGGGTTTACAATACTGTATCTGATATTGTAACATCTTGTGAGATGCAGTAGTGAAAACAAGAAAATGTCACAAAAATGTTTTTAGGGAACACCTAAAGAAACAAATGGGCTTTTCTCTGTGTATGTTGGGGGGGGGGGGTGTGTTTGTTTGTTTTGTTTTTTATTCTTCTTAAGAATATGTTAGATGAGTGGGGTTACACAACTCTTAAAACAGCTGTGTTAGAGCATGGAGGCAGAGGAGAGATTCCACAACTTTGTGAAGAAGGTTCAGTGGGTTTGTGTTATACGTGTGCTTGGACCTTGAAAGCTCTCTTCTGGTCCCACATATATTGCCTATCTGTACTGTGTTTTTTGTCTTCTGCAAGTTTAACTAGAGTGATCTTTTTTTTCTTAAAAGGGCTTTCTTGCTTGTCTTTTGCATTAGGTATTTGCCTTTGTCTTTCAGAGAGCCTCTTTTGCGTAATTTTGAAATAAAATACTGCATTGCAATACTAAGCAAGTAAGGTCTTGAGTCAGTTAGACATGACTGACTGTCATGCTTTTTCAACTTATTGATTACCACCTTAATTTTAAGTTTCTTTTCTTAAATCTGCATGATATTATTTCCTTTACTCGGGCAAAACCAGATCTGCCTTGGCTGCCTGACCTCCTCCACAGCCTGCATTCTGACTTCTGGAGGGGCTCTCTCTGCTACCATCTGGCAGAATGGGGAGAAAGCATCCCCCTGAAGAAGTTCTTTAATCAGAATGCCACTTTTAGCCATCTTTTATAAGAAACTATCGTGTGTGTAGTCCCTGTCCTCCCCTCTCCCCAGTCCTTTTGTGCAACCTATTTGTCACTGAATCCATAGCTGCATTGCTCTAATGAATGGATATGGTGTCTGTGGTGCACTTCTTGGCTCAGCTGAAGGAAATCTTGCCGTTGTGCTGGGTGAAAGGGAAAAGGAGCAACTGCTACATGCACATAGAGTATATCAGACTGAGCAAGAGCATTTTTTGGTCTTGCCATGCACTTACCCTGTTTGAGTGAGCCTAAGGTAGGTGTTTCACTTTTCACATGGCTGGAAGAGAACTCCTGTAGTTTGGGTTGTCTGGAATATTGTAGATTGATTACTGTGTTTAGTTAATATGTGGGTATTGCTTCTATCTCTATCAAGAAATGTATTGAAGATCATTTGAGCATGAACTTTGTTTAATGCTGAAAATAAATTCTGCAGCTAGTTCTCCATTAAGAATGTTTAAACATTTGATTCAAAGGAGTGTTAACTTGAATGTCCAAACTGGTGCCATTTGTTTTAGTGTGTTGAGTGTTTGGTTAGTGGAGGAGTGAGAAATCCAGACAGAAGGCATTGAATCCAGGAGTGACCTAATCTGTTTATACCTTGAGTTATGTCTAGAAACAATAGTTGCCTACATTGGAAAGATTTTGGCATTATCATCAGTTTCTGAGAAGGGGGAAAAAAGCCAAACAAACCCAAACATCATAACCTAACAACAACAACCCACCCCTCCACTCCACCACCACTAGAATCCCGAATTCGTGTTTCTATAGTTAGAATTGTTTACCAAACCTGTGTTGTGCAATGTCTGAGCACACAACATGTGTACACTTCACTACTAGCTCACTGTTGAGTGTACAGTGTGAACCATTTTTAATATGCTACAGTTCCTAACTGTGTAACTATATGTGTACACTTCTGCAGTTAGGGTAGAGCTTACCTGCAAATCCACAGCAGAATTTTGATAACTGAATTAGCGAAATGCTGTTGTTTTAGTGTTCTCCTAAAATATGGTTTGAAATTAAAAATATTTTTCAAAAATGTCACATTTTGACAGAATGGCATCCAAAGCCAGATGGGGACTGACTTAACATTCTACCAGACAGCTGTTATCAATAGCACCTTTAGGACAGGATCTTTTAATGTTGTAGGCATTGTAGCACTATAAACAACTAAATTCTGAGATTCAAATTCTAGTCCAATCTGAAAGCAAGCATTTTGAAACTTTGAGGTGTTAGTATGGCCTAAGAGTATGTTCAGACGGTGATTCATCACACATAATGTCAAGTTTTCTACTTCAGTCTCTAGCAAAACCCCTTTAAGTAAACCTGCTCACAGTAAACGTGCAGAAATATTATAAAACTAGCTTGTGTCTAGATGAAGTATGAGCTATGCTGTGTGTGCAGTTCAAGGTTTAAAATCTGAAATGCCATTCTTATTCTGTCACCTGTGGGATATTTTTCAATGAGCCCAGAACCAGCACACTGTGGCATCACTCAGCGCACTGCTAGGAGGAAATCTTGACAGCACCAAAGCGCAGCAGCAATGTTCATGATCAACAAAGTGTGAGCCTACATGCTGTACATCTGCTTACTTAAGCAGATGTGACCACTGAACTTTTAAGTTACCATGTCTGAATGGCACCAGTAGCTTGGCAGGCTTTAAGAGATTTGAGGGTTTATCGGTAATTGTGATCTAATCTCTACAATGACCATTGAGAAGCAAAACATCAAATTAGTAGAGGAAAACTCTACATTGTATTAGTAAATTATATAAACCTTCCTTAAATTTGAAATACCCTTTCTTGGGTGAAGGTATGTAAGTCTCCCCTCTGTTTCCAAAGGAGGTGGTATGGCTATACACCCTCAGATAAATGATGTTGAAATTTTAAGGGTTTTTTTATTGCAAACTTCCCTGAGATTAGGGTGTTACCTATGGTGTGTTGGTTTATATAGTGGCACAAGTTTCATGTCTAAGAATATTCTTTATTTGTAATGTCAGATATATCACTTTATGTATTGCATTCATGCTTCGTAAAAGTAGTAGTGAGTAGCTGTTGAATCCATTGCTTAGGGAAGATCTGTGATATGTTATTCTGAAATATTTCAGATTTATAATTCCATAGATTAATGTTTCATACAGTTTCTTTTTTCTTATTGTTTTCATACAATGCCTTCTTCAGCTCCTTTCAGCTTTCTCCTTGTGCTGAAAGAAGGCTTACATTAAAAGTCTTTCCTTTAAGGCTTTCTTTCTGTGAAACAGTTTGCTTATTTCTGGTGCAAGATGCCTGTGAAATATGTTTCTGTAGATATGACAAACAGAACCATTTTGTATGTAACCTTGTCTTGCATAAATGACTCAGTCATGAGTGTAAGCTTGTTTTCAGAAGTACAATAAGCAAGAACTGGGGATATTGGGTAATTATTTTATAATCTTTAGTTTCATAAGCCTGTCATGACCCTCTAAGATTTGGTCATAGGCTTCTTTCTGCATTTTAGACATATTTCAGAGTTTAGTAAGCCTCTAAATACTCTATTTGAGGTAATTAAAAAAAGCTAGAAATGTGACGTGTTAGTTTGATGTAAATGGTTTCTGGTAACTTACAAAACCACAGGTCTTAGCTGCCTCTAGATTTGCCCCTTAAGAGCGCATTTCAGATAGAAAATTGCTTGTGCTATTACAGAACTCTTTTATGCCTATGAACAAGTTAACTTTGCTGGTCACTATTCATAGACAAATGCCTGAAAGAGTGAACCCAAGTGTTAGAGCAACAAGCCTGCATGTCGCCAAACAGCCAGACTTATTATTCCCACTAATTGTATGGTTTTATATACTCAGTCGAACTGGTGATTTTTTTCTCTTTGCTAAGTTTGCAGTTCCACTTTAAATACCTGCACTCCATAACTGTAATATGAACCCAGAAAAACTGAAGATGGCTTTTAGAAATGTTTGCATGTTCTAGATGTGTGCTTCTGTCCAATAATTTCTAGACTTAAGACATTTTAGTGTTACTCCAACCTTTCATACCTTTGAACAAAAATACTGTCCAAAGTCTATATGACAGATAATGCTGATGTTGAAATTGTCAAGTTTGACAAAACGAGTTTGGCTGATTTCCTGGGAGAAGGAGATCTCTAAAAGGTTTTTTGTCAGTAATAGAAGTGAGAGCTATGGGGTTCAAGCTGGGACCAGTTTATTCCATATCTATACTCTGTGTTCATTTGTCTTTAGTATCAAAAAGTCTTAAAACTTTTTTCTTTTTTTTTCCTCCCCCCCCTCCCAAAGGGAGGCAATAATGCCGGGCACACAGTTGTTGTGGATTCTGTGGAGTATGACTTTCATCTTCTGCCAAGTGGGATCATCAATCCAAAAGTCACTGCATTCATTGGTAAGTGGAACATACTAAAAAAACGGGCTGTAGTTACAGACTTCTAACAGATTAGAATAACAAAACATATCTGAGGACATACAGGATCAGGATTTTTCTTCCTCAGTTTCTCGTAGTCTGAACTGCTCTACTATCTTCTTAACTCAGCTGTGAAGTTTGGATTACAGAGTTTTATCATCTTGCATAGTTCATCTTTGTTCTCATCTGTCCTATCAATGCAAACAGCTAGCTGTGCAGCATATCTTCATTCTCCCATTCCCTCTTATTTTCTCTACAGTTATTTCTTTTCTCAGAATTCTTCCTCTTTGTTTTAATCTTCAGTCCTGCTAAGTAACTACCAGTACCTTTTGAATCAGATCTTTCCTCCCTTTTCCATTGGACTGTAAAATGAATGCTGGCTCTGCTATATGTAGTTCTTGCCAAGAAGTCCTCTCAGGGAGGTAACCTCAGGAGGTTTAGGAGTAACCTCAGGAGGTTTAGGTCAGTGACAGTACTATTAGATGTCAGGATCTATGATCTGTTTGCTTCCTGAAGGGGAGTTCAGATTGTCCTGTCTGTTCTCCGTACAAGTCTACTTACTCCTCTCTGTTTCTTCAAATCCTGTTTCCAGTCCTATGTGGTTTTTTTTTTTCCTTTGGATTGCTTGAATAACCAACCTACTTAACAATTCTCTGTAGCCCTTAAAATTTCCTTCTAAAAATGAAGTATATAACATGTCAGCACAGTGTTGAATTATGCATGTGCTTGTGTGCTGTTTCACAAATCAGGTGAGTCTCTGGGTCACTAAAAACAATTGACCTATCAGCACTTCTGTCCTGCTTTTTTGATTCCCGGAACTCCTGTCCCTTGCACAGTGCACTTCTCCAAATCAGGACTCTGTTAGCCTTGCTACTAATATCGCTTCTTCCTGTGTATCTTATTGCTTGGAGCCTGTAGTCTTTGCTCTGGGCTTTGTACGTGTGCTGAGAGTAAGTAGTCATTGACGGTTTGGTGACAACTTAGCAACTAAAGAGTGTCTGTTGCTAGTTACTTGATGCATGAATGGTACTTGTTGGATTCTAGGGTCCAGCTTGTATTGACTGTGTACTTGCAGTCAGGATTAACTCTTTTCTGGATGGAAATTGATGGTTAATTGTCTCCTCTCATCTCTTAGATTGTGACTTGATAGTGGGGTAGTTTTGGATCAACTTGCCCTTCCAGGCAAGAAATTTCCCAAGAAACAGCCAGTGAGTGTGGGAATAGATTCACTCTGAAGGGATGATGGGGGTGTTATCTGCTTCTAGTTTTGAGGGCTGTGGCAGATACTGCTACTTTTATTCCCTTTTGCTGTGTTACTGTATTATGTTTCTTTAAAAGGTTATTGCTTGAAAACAGTAAAAAATGACGCCCATTTACCATGTTTTATTTGGTGGACTCACGGTTGAGTAGGAAAGACCCCATACTTTAAAAATATGGTAGACCTGAGAGATATTTCTACATATGCTCTTGTCCGTATCTACTGTCTCTCAGTCCTGTCTAAAGTTTGTTGGTCTATCTGCTTTTAGGCCTGTGTTGTTTTTAAAATGTGTAGATGTGGTGCTTGGGGACGTGATTTAGTAGTAGACAGGTATGGTTGGAGTTGATGATCTCTAAGATCTTTTCTCACCTTATCATTCTATGAGATCTCTTCTGAAAAAAAAACCCCAAACCCAAAACAACCTGGGTTAGCATTTCACTGCAAGGGCTTATGGCTTCAAAAAAAAAAAAAAAAGAACAGTAGGAAAAAAAATGCTTTTATCTGTGCGATACTGGGTGATGTGCAAGTATTTTCACGTGGTAGGTCCCTACATTCTTTAGCTAGATGTTGTCATACTCATATCGTTGGATCTACTGCCCTACTGAGTTTTCTGTGTCCTTTAAATGATTCACTTTTGCCATAAGGAAATATGCTACCTTAGGTGCTTGGTGATGCTGGTTAATTGTATGAGCTAGTATTTTTCTGAGCAATGTGACAGCTCAGGGAAAGTGAGCTTGCTTTTGATAGAGCTTTTTCCTCTTGTTTTTGCTAGTCTTTTAACAACCTCATCTATTACCTGTGAAATATTCTGTGTCTGTTTACAGATGAAGAGTGCCTGATGGGATGCTTGTTTTTATAATGATGATAGAAATGTGCTAAGTTCTTAAAAAACAATAGTGTTATTAAAATGAAGTACAAAGACAGAAGTTAATTTTGGGTATGAGAAAGAGGAAGTTGCATTCTGAACAGTCCTGATCTAAATTGAAAGTTCAAGTTTATTATTATAAAGATTCAACGTTTGTCATTAGAAATGCATACTTTAGATGTAAATCAGTCTTTTACAGGTGAATTCCTAAGAATAAAAATTGCAGTGTGTTGAAATTTAAAAACTTAAAATGCTCTGCATACAAAATGTGAAGAGTCTGAATAGTTTGGAATATTTTTTCCATGCTCAATGTAATTCATTAAATTTTATGTGATTATTTTCTTCAGGAAATGGTGTTGTAATTCATTTGCCAGGACTCTTTGAAGAGGCTGAAAAAAATGTAAAGAAAGGAAAAGGTGAGAAAATTTTAAGACACTGCTCTTAAAATAGTTTGTGGGGAATAGGCTTCTTGATAGCTGGTGCCGTGTAATACGTAAAGTCAACAGCTATCACATCAGCTATTATTCCAGTAAGTGGAACTTGGTTACAGACTGCAAAACAGCCAGAGAAACCCCATTCCCCATCCTCCTCTGCTTAGAGAAGCAGATAACCTAATTTATTATCTTCCCTTTTGGTTATCAGTTTTCCCTTGCCGCTCTGACTGCCTCATTTGTTCTCTTGCCCTCCTCAAAAGATGCTGCTGTAGAGGTTGAGTACAACATGTTTTTCCAAACTCTATTTAGCTGCCAGTTTCCGACAGGACTCTCACCTGGGGCCCTTGTGGGAAAGCAGACAAAAGGAGTCCCTTTACACTTTCAGAAGAGAACATGTTCTGAACATGAATTACCTGCTGACATTTCTCTTGCTTAAGGAGTGAATTCAACAAGTGAAACAATTTGTTTAAGTGTGCTGCTTGTTCGTGGTCATTTTACCTCCTACAATATTAGAGTAAAGTTTGATGATAAGTGTTAATATGAACAAATATGTTGGTAATCCCTTCTTGATCAGAACATTGGATACTTCCTGTTAAGTCTAGGGTCATGCTTGGCAGCCACCTACTATAATAGTCTGGATTATTCAAAACCAAAAAGTTATTATTTGATTCCTGAAATTCAGGAACTGGTAGAATAGCTACAGTTCTAAAAGCATAAGCTTGGCTTCTCTAGCTTTACAGGCTGATGCCAAGTTTTAATTACTGAAATCTGCATTTTTCCTCTGGAACATGATTGCTCAATCTTTAAACAGATTGAAGGCTAAATATGCAAAGTGTTTATCCTTTATACATCGGAATTAAAAATGCTATGCTAAGCATAATTTGAACTATTCCATTTTGTCTTGAAGGACTAGAAGGCTGGGAAAAAAGGCTAATAATTTCTGACAGGGCCCATATTGGTAAGTTCCTGTTTGTGGTTTGGTTTTTTTTTTGTTTATTTTTATTTTTGTTAATCTTTGTTTTCTCTCAACTTTCCATAGCTGTAAAAGCATAACAATTTCTAGCCATCTTGTTATATAGGTATGTGCTTTTCTTTGGATTAAGTCCCCGTATATTGCTTTGGTTTATTGAAGATCCTAGAAAAAAATCATTTACTGCTCTGGACCCTTCTAGGTTTATATTCTAATGACTCTTTAATTCTATTCCATAAGCACAACCTAGTCAGGAAAGAAGGCTCGCTTTCCAAGCTTAGAGGCACAAAGCAGTCAAAAAGCAGTTCAGAGGTTAATTGACTGAAGGATTCATTTCCCCTTTGGTGAAACAGCAGTGTTGCTTGTAGCAGCTTTTCTGCTGGGAAACCACGTGACCGGGCCTGACTTCTGAACTAACATGCTCCCTACCCAGTAAATTGCCACAGCCTTCAGAAAGAAGTCTTTATGGGAAGGAATCTACAGAGATGAAGAGAACTCAAGTGGTAGCTTCAACCAGTTAGCTCTGCAGTTCAGAGTTCAGAGTGAAATAGTGTTTGTAGTCCAAACCACCAACACAGAGCTTCAGAGGCTCTTCCTGTATCGCTCCTAGGACATCTTTATTACATAAATTCATCCTTTAAATTAGATCTTTAGGTATTGTAACATAACAGCTCTGTAACTGCACTTACTAGGGAATAGGCTTATTGTTGCTCTGGTAGACATCTGAAGATGCAGACTTTTTGGGTCTGTATCAGATAAAAGCTTAGAACACTGGAAAAGTTTTGGTCTTACTTTTGGGGTTTTTTTTTAAGTGGGGGAGGAGATGTGAGGTTTGTTTTTTTTTAATTTGGATTTTTTTGTTTTCTTTTTTTTGAAACCTATCTGGAATAGCTTAAATATATTTTTATTTTGGAGTAACTACTGAGTTTGATATAGCTGAGTAACTGTTCCCAAGTCACTAAAATATTTTCTAGGAGTAGAGTCATTGTAGGTAAATTACTTGGAAAAGACGAGATTGTTAGAAAAGTTGTTCTGTGGTGATTATATTACAGTGGCAGTACTGTGAAGTTTTCATAGCTAAACAGGTCATGAGTAAAAAGGACCAGAAATTGACTGTCACTTATGGTCATTCAGACTCTTGACATATGAACTTTCAGAATACTTATGTTTAGAAAATTTTTGATGACAGTCTGGACATCCATTGTCATGATAAATTTCTCCTCTCTGAGATGAGTATTGGCAATCTGTGAATGATAGTCTGTAACAAAAGATCAACCAAAAATAGCTTCAAGCTTCTGGGGATAATCTAATCCTTCATATGATGGGAATGTGTGGAAATAAAGACAAAACTAAATTAGTAAGGCAAACGAGGAAAACCACTCTTGTTCTAGAGAGACTAGACTACTTGCTAAATGAGTCTGCTTCTTGTAAGTGTTCAGTCTTTCCTGTGTAATTTGTAGTTGTTTAACTGTTGGGGAGATAGTACTTAAGAAAAATCAGCTGGCTTCCGTTGACCTGCAAACTGCTGCACCACTGTATTTGACACGAGTTGATGTTGGTTTTGCTTTTATGGTAGACAAAGAATTGCTGCACAGAATACTTTACATAGTCTTTGTCATTAATAATATATTATATATAACAAATATATAATATATAACAAATTGGGACTTGTGTAGATGACTTATGTTTGTGTAACAGTTGTGGATGGGAGCTTTTGTATTGCCAAATGTATTTTAATTGATGTTGTCCAAAACAAATGGTTTAAGAAATCTTTAAAATGAATGAGAATGAAATTTCAGGTGAGAACTTGAAATAAACAGAGTATGACATTTTTCACTAAAACCTGTTTTCCAGCATTTTATTTCAACTGTATATTTTCTTTGTTTGTTGTTTTGGGCCACAAACCTGTAATGGCTTAGTTATTCTTGGTGAGTGGATACAAAGTTTGCAAGTATTCTATAAAATAAACACTTTAAAAAACCAAATTGTCTCTGAAAAGCCTTAGAGCTCTTCCCTGTGAAAAATGTAATTTGTAAAAGGGGAGAAAAAAAACTTGTCATTTTATTTGCCTCTCTTCAGGATGTATATTTATTTTCCCCATTGTTAAACAAGGCAAGAATTGGTTTGAAGAAATTGTTACTGATATGGCAGTTTGTTTCACACAAGCTTTCTACTTAAGTTATGTTTATTTTTTTAGTATTTGATTTCCACCAAGCTGCTGATGGCATCCAGGAACAACAGAGGCAAGAACAAGCAGGAAAGAAGTACGTAGTTTTATTTTGTCATACACAGGATGACTTAGTACAAACATGTGACTTAATACCTAGGTTTTCTGTTATTGTTTGTTGTTGAGTTGAAAAAAAATTAATTATCCTTGTAACTATTCAATGTGGAGTATGCCAGGATCACATATTACACCTTTGTCTTCCAGTGGCTAGCAAAAGATTGTATTCTTCATTAAAGGGTTGTATCTTGAAGTTTTGCTTTATGAAAAGGTTCATAGTTCCTGATTTGCTTTATAAAAAGGATTGTTGCTTCCCAATGTTTTAATTTTTTACTGGAGGTATTTGTTTCTGTAAAAATACATTTGTTTATGAAGATTGAAGGACCTCTTTGTCATCTGCAAATAACTGAAAGATCTGATGTGATAATGCTTCATTGTCAGAAGTACCTTGTATACAACATGCTGGTACTGACTTAATGGAATTTTTAAAACTTAGGAACTAGCTGTTATGTTTCTAATTTGTGATTTGAGAGTAGCTTGCTAGTTCATAGAGATGGGCACAAAGCTGGCAGAATTAACTGTGACGTCTACAGCTTGAAAATAATGTAGCACTACACACTTGAAAGATACCGGTAAACATAATCTTTCTTCTTGGAAGTTTGTGTGGGTGAAAAGCAATTCAGTCTTCCTTACCAACACCTGTAAAAGGTGTCATACATGACAGTAACCTTTAAGAGAGCATCTAATATAGGCATATCTTGCTTCACACAGTTTACTCTTGAGTGATAACATCAATTATTCTTACACTAGGTCATTCTCACACTGGGCTGTGTTGTCTTCTCTCGTTAACTGTTATTTTAGGAGTTAAAAAGTAAACAAGAGAATATGCATATCTAGAGATGGAAGAATAGACTTTTTTTTTTTTAAATGAACTCGTATGTGTTTAGTAGCTGTTCTTGAATGTTTATGGAGCGCAACTTAAAATTGCTATGTGACAAGATCTGCACTGAAAATCACTGTCAGTCCCTCAGCTACTTGTGAGAAGGAGCCACTTCATTAGTAAGTGTTAAAAGATTGTAAGGGAAAGTCCAGTGAAAAAATAACCACTTTTCTCCAGTTAATTTGTTTTAAAGAAACCCCAAAAAAGAATTACATTCAAAGCTAAAATGTTACTCTTAGAAGTGCTCCATTTCTTAATTCTGTTGGGGTTCTTGACATTTTAGAATAATCATACAGTTTTCAAACTTATTAAAAATAAAACTAAAATTCTTCTGTGTCTAACATTTCAAAGTTGATAATTGGAAATAGTAGGGTTTTTTTTATTTTAACGGAATGCTTTTATCTGTTCAAATACCACTCAAAAACAGTTACGAGTAAGGCTCACACAGCTTCCCTTGCATAAATACTTTAGAAAAGGTAATCTAATATAGTATATTATGCTTATAAAATTGTTTTAACTTCTGTAAATATAGTCTTCTGACAGCTTAATTCTTGTGGATTGGCATGTCTTAATGAAACAAGATTAATGGAAACCAACTCCTACTTTAAAAAAAAAATTCTCTTCAGAGTATGATTTGGGGTGGAGGCTAGAGTCAATTATTTAACCTGATATGGTTAAATGATACACTGTGATGAAAAGTTGGTTAGAATGTCTGTCTTTTTGGACTCAAGACAAGTACCTTTCCCACTATTGAGTCTAATTGGAAGAATTTGATTTTTCTTTCCTCAAAATTATTGTTTTGAGTCTACCCCAAACTACTAACTACCTAACTAAAATAAATTATGTACTGATTGTGAACTGTATTCCAGGTCCCTCATGTATCAATGGATACCCTTTAACAACTCAATTAATGCCTCTTGAACTGAGTTATGGTATGGTACCTTCAAGGCAATTGGAAGAAATCTGGGCTTCTCTCTATATGCAGAATTTGTAGTTGAAGAAGATAAGGCCTTGTGTGTTTGCTCAGATTAAACAAACAATACAGAACAGTTAAAAACTAAGTGCAAAACTAAGCTTAGCAATGTACAGAACACTTGGGAAGATGCTACATGTTGCTCCACTTCTTAAAAAGAGCACTTTGGCTCCATTTTAATAACTGTTTAGCAAGACTCTGGCAGAAGATGCTTTCTGAATGATCTGTGCTTCTTGAATAGTAAAGTTAGCAGTAGTCAGTTTTATCTTATGATATCACTGACTGAAGCTGAAAAATGCTTTTCAGGCAGAGTGTGTAGGTAAGGATTAGAAAATAGATTCAGGTTTTTGGAATTGGTTGCAGTGGAATATCCATTCCTGAATCCTTTGTGATGTACAACATTTTGAGTATCCTCGTCACTCTTGATGTACAGCACTTTTTTCTGTTTTCCTGGCTTCAACTGAGGCATTTAGAATTAACTGAAATTGTTCTTACATACGAACTTGAAATCGTGCTGTTTGTGCTCTTGCTTTGTGTAGGGATTTCTTTAAAGTGTCTTCAGGACAGTTTTTTAGGAAGGTGTTTAGTTAGTTTCAGTTCATAGCGTTGAAGGATATTGTCTCGATATTCAGTTCCTTAAGTATGAAAGTAGGGAATTGGGTACAGTAAGCATGTGGGAGTTCACTAATGTATCAATAATTAGGTTAAAACCAGCGATATATATAAGATTAATAAATTTATCTACCAACAGTGAAATTCTGAAACGAAGTTGCATACTGAAAATATTTCATATTTTAAATGCCTAAACGAAGTTCTAAATGCTCACAATTAACAGCATTTCATTTTATGCCAAGGATGTGTTAGCTTTAAGGAAAAAACACCTTAGCTTGCTATAAATAATAACTCTTGTTATTATCTTTTGAAAGTTTGGGAACTACTAAGAAAGGAATTGGTCCAGTATATTCTTCAAAAGCAGCTCGAAGTGGACTCAGAATGTGTGATCTTGTTTCTGATTTTGATGACTTTTCTGAGAGGTAATTTCTGTATTTTAATGCACAGTTGTAAGCATAGTTTTCTGTTTCTGGGTAGTATCCCATGTAAGTGTATAGAACTAGTTGCTATTACTTTTCTAATTTAATAATTACCTTTAAAAATGAAAAAAAAAATTAAATTGTCTATTTATAAACATTAAAATATGTTGTTGTTTAAAATTGTTTAATTACCAAATAATTGCAAACATGTAGCCAGTAAAACCTAAGGTTAACAAGGGCATGAGTAGGAAAACAAATTAAAAAAATCTTAGTTAAACATTTTTGCCTTCCAGGTTCAAGGTGTTAGCCAATCAGTACAAAGCGATATATCCTACCTTAGAGATAGATATTGAAGGGGAATTGAAAAAGCTCAAGGTAAGCGTGCTTCTCTCTGTTAAATGACACAATCACTGTGTGCAGTTATCCATATGTAAATCTCTTGGTGACTGATGCTTGTGCTTGTGTGAGGAGTTAAAATACATGTCATGGGAATTTGGTATGTACCAATTTTAGAGAGTCAACTAGCATCCTTAAATGCACTTTAACCCTACTTTTTATGCAACATTTCAGAACCTGGTTTTGAGGGAAATATTGTAAACTTAAAGAAAAGGGCTTGTAATGGGAGAATTATTTTTGACTTCCAGTTGATCAAACATACTGGCTAGGAGGAAAAATAAAACCCGACAAACCCAAGAGTGTAGCTGGGGAAGTATGTTTCATTGTAAAGCAGAATATTAATTTCTTATGTCAGAAACTTGAGAACTGAAGTAGATTAATCTTCTAAGTAATAAGCCTTAAGGAAAAAAACTGTCTAACAACATTGAAAAATGTAAGTTGATAGCAGCAGAACTAATGAAGCCTGATTGCCAGAAAGCTAGTCGTGTGGTTAACTAATAATTTTTGATTTGATATTTTCCCTGCAAACTGTGAGATTTCTCACTAGTATTAATTCTCTTATGCCTAATAGTGCAATTTTTGAGGTGCACCCAAGTTCTTACTTTAAAAAATTGTCAGGTGTCTTACCCTTACCCAGCCTTTTTGTTCAAGTGTTTTATAGCAAATTAAGTATATGAGGTTTTTGGGGGGGTTTGGGTTGTTGTTTTTTTTTTTTTTCAACTTAGAAGACCAGATCTGACAAACTGTTTAAAACAGGTATGTGTGAAACAGGGGAGAGCATGCGCAGTTGCGTGTCTAATTCTATTGGAAAATCAGGCCAAAGAAATCGCCCTTCTTGTATCTTTAGTTGCTACTAAACTCAGTTTATCAGCTCTAGAATGGCGTATATGGGAGTCCTTAGCACTTCTGTTTATCTTACAATACCTGTTACACATGTTGAGTTGTGATATTTTTGTTAATATGTAGACCTAAAAATCAGCTACAGTTGGATGTTTTATAATGCCTTGTAGGTTATGTAATACATATTAGGATTACAGAACATCTGAAACTCCTTGTTAAGGTGGAAACATATGTATTGGTAATGTGAGGATTTTTATTTGCAATTAACATTTGTTTTTTGCTAGCACACTCAATTAAATTATGAAAGACAAAGTGTTAATATTTCATATGAAGTGAATCATTAGAATGAGAACTTCCATATGTTCTCAGGGACTTTACTCAATTCCAATAAATAACTTTTGTTTTTACTTTTACTTGCAAACGTACCTCTGTGTGTGTATATATATATATCACAAATTAATGCTGCTTTACAAGTATGTTGGCTTCAGATGGCTGCAAGTGGAAATCCCCACGTGCTGGTTTGGGGGAGAAATCTTGAACACTTTGAAATGATATACTGAATACAGTGAAGAATTGTGGTTATACTCAAGCTTGAGTGTTTCTAAAGTGTTTAACAAGGCGCTTTTTTTTTTCCCCGCTTTCTTTCCTCCTAGGGAGAGCATACATGTCTACTGTGTAAATCTGAGTCTAGCGTTCTTCCTTTCCTTATTCACAAGTTATGGCATATTTAGCATTTCTTTATATTTGCTTTTCCTTTCAATAAGAATAAGAGCATTGTTATGAGGGAGCAAGAGCACTTGCACTGTGGTTGGCTTTGTCATAATGAAATCATACTATACAGTAGTCTTTTGTATTATTCAGGGCTACATGGAGAAAATAAAACCAATGGTAAAAGATGGTGTTTATTTCATGTACGAGGCTTTACATGGACCACCAAAGAAGATCTTAGTAGAAGGTGCAAATGCTGCACTGCTGGACATAGATTTTGGTACGTATAACCTTTTTGAGAAACACATGGCTATATGCTTATGTATGAGGAATACTAAATATAAACTCCTCCATGGTTAGCTGTTCTTATGGCAGGAGTGTTTTGTATTTTGGAAGAGCAGTACTCTCAATGACTAGCAAATAAATAGAAGGAGGAAGAAAAAGGTTTAATTTAAATTCTTTTAAAAGGCTTTAGACTTTCCAAAGATTAATTATTTGAATGACAGTAAAATCAAGTGACTTTTCTTAAATAGAGTGTATCTATTACCTGTCTATAAATTCCATGTGAAATAACTCACAGTTGTATACATCTGTTCAGCACCTGAGACAAAACAATGTAGAGCTCTGAAAGGTAAAGTATATGTGCAAAATACTAGTTGACTTTTGAAGAACTGACTTACATTTTTTTTAAACCCTTCATATAACACTTAGTTTTCCACTGTTTCATGGTGTAAGGAAGGATGCTGGGAATCGGGATTACTAATGAAGCAGGAGTAAAAAAAATATCCCAATCAATTGAAAATATAAACAGTGCAATTTTTCTTAAAGCATTGAGATTTTTCTAATTAAATTGGAAGCTTCTTGATCGAAACACCTTTTTATGGGATTGTTTATTATTATTATATTTTAAAGGACAGATAGATTATTGTGTCTCTGTACAGGCATAAACAACCTATGATTGTGTCCTGTGTTCTGCTACATTTTTCTTCACTTTCACTAGGCTTGTAACTGTATCATTTTTAATTGCTGGAAAGGTGCTTATGCCTGAAATTGTAGCCTGTAAGGATTACTGTTAAACAAGTACAACTAATGAGAGTTCTGGTATTGGGCATCTTCAAACATACTGAGTTTGAAAGCCTCCTCTTTTAAGAGGAGGATGTGTCTAAGACTAGTCATTATAAGTGTAAGCACCAAGTTTTCCTGTGATAGTCTGAGTATTGGAAGAAACTGCCTTTTTTTAAACAAGTCAAAGAGAGAAGTCTTCAGATTGTCACAGGAAAAATACATGAGATATTTGCAGAAAACTCTGGGGGGTGGGGTTGTTTGGTTTTTTTTTTTAATGTAGTAATGATTTTAGATTTTCCCTAGATGTACGAAATGCAAATAGGCTGATATTCATTAGGTATAATATGTACAGACTTGTTAGATTTTTCTCCTGTCTATGCAGTGAGAGCCATGCACAGAGAGAATATCTGCTCTTCTTAGGCTGATGCCATCAGTGGGTTGGACACTTGGGTTAACAATAGATGAGTCCTAGCCAAAAGATTGCACAATGCCAAATTTGATTGAGTGTTCTGAATGAGGCAGTTTTCTCTGTATTGGTGCACAGAAGTCTTAATACTAAAGTGAGTTTTATGAATGTGTGCCTCTTGGCTGTGAAGGTGGTAAATCCCTAGCCTTGCAGTCCATCCAGCTTTTCTGGAACTTGTGACAAAGCTTACATGTGTGTCATGAGGTGGGGGTGTAGCGGGGTGGGGTGTGTAGTCTCTGTATTTTTAAACACTGAGTGATGGTAAACCAATGTCAATATACCAGGCTGGGAGCTGAAAACATGTAACATTTTTCTCATTAGCAGTGTTTGTGACATCCATTAGCTATATTTACCTGTCAGTAAAGTTCAACTACTGTGTCCTAAGAAAGATAAAGACTAATTCTTGCTTGCAAACTCATGTTATATATCACTTATAAGCCTGCATCTGTCTCTTGGGGGATTTGAGTTTAAGCACAGGAGCTAAAGATACCTGAAGCTAGTCTGAAAAACCTCACTGAACAGCCTCTGATGGATTTTGAGTTTTTAAATTTGACCATATTGCTTTCATTTCCATTTGTCTTAGCTGTTTCTTTCTTACCCACCTCTGACTCTTGTATCAAAATAAGAAAAATGTCTGAAGCATGAGGTAGAAGTCTCTCGCTTATATGTAGTTACTGTGTGGCTGAAGCATTTGTTTTCTATTCAAATCCACTAAGGACTCATGTGCTCTGTTTCATCTTCCATTAGTTTTTTAAAAGAAAGGAAAAGAAAGAAAAAAATTCCCCAAAACAAACCTAGGAATTTTGAGATGTTTAGCTGTTATCTTTGCTGTCCAGGCTGTGTTTTAAGTGAGGGCTGAATATTTAACTGGAGGCAAGCTCTCATCACTAATGAACTAGATTGTATTCCAGGAGTCATTTTTCTTTTCTTTACTTAGTTTTCTTTAATTGTGGAAATAGAGTTGGGGTATTTTTTTATTTGGTTCTATTAACGGTTTTTTTAAACTGATTTTTTTAATAGGCACATACCCTTTCGTGACTTCATCAAACTGCACAGTTGGAGGTGTGTGTACAGGCCTGGGCATGCCGCCACAGAATGTTGGAGAAGTGTATGGAGTAGTGAAAGCATATACAACAAGAGTTGGAATCGGTGCCTTTCCTACAGAGCAAAATAATGTGAGTATTATCAGCCTTCGATGTGACCTGTAACTGGGTGAAATAACTTGTTGTGTCTGTCTTATGTTTTATCAATGGTAGTGGTTAAATGTGAGTAGGTGACAGTATGTTTGGATGTCTTATTCTGATTCCAGACTGAGCTTACAGGACTACCAAACCTGATGGTCATTTTCTCAGACCATCCTGTGGAATAGAAGGCTAGAGCAGAAACAAATTTCAAGATGCTCAGATAGCATTCTGTTGTATTAGAAATAGCATTTTATATTTCTCTTTTCATACCAGTGGACTAACATGTGAAAAACTGGGGTAATCACAGAAATAACAGAATGCCAGTGTGGAAGGTACCTCAGGGATCATCTGGTCCAACCTTTTTAGGTGATATATAGTTTAAATAAGATGGCCCAGCACGGTGTCAAGCTGAGCCTTAAAAGCATCCAGCGTACAGGAATCTACCACTTCCCTGCGGAGATTATGCCAATCTTTAACTGTTCTCATGGTGAAAAACCTTCTTCTGGTGTCCTGTTGGAATCTCCTCAGGAGTAATACCTATTACCCCTTATCTTTTCCACATGACTCCTCGTAAATGGGAGTCTCCATCTTTTCGGCAGACACTTTTTATGTACTGGTACATGGAAGAACATCTAAGGTAATTTACAATATTGTGAAATGGTTTTTGAGTGTAAACCTGTGTCATGTGTTACAAATAGATTTTAACAAGGGCTCATGTATTACTCTTTGTTAGGAAATTGGAGAATTGCTGCAAACAAGAGGTAAAGAATTTGGTGTTACCACTGGTAGAAAGAGAAGATGTGGCTGGCTGGACCTTGTGCTACTCCGATATGCCTACATGATTAATGGATTTACTGCGTGAGTTATTTTGACAGCTTTGATGGCAACGTGTCATAAAATCATGAAATGCTACAGATTACTGGAAATTGTATATATACTAGCTAGTAACATTCAGACCATTAGTATAGATTTGTTGATTATTTTGATAGTTTCATGAAGTAACTATTTCTCATTTTTCCTAGCATTAAATGTTCCTATATTTCACATTTTCATGCTTGTAGCACATAGTTACTTCTCATTTAAAATTATCCAAGAAGCACTTAAGTGTCTTAGTACTTGATGCTTCAAGTTACCTCAACTCCTGTCATTCTGCCAAACTCAAATGAAATCAAATGCCTTAGCAGGGCCTTGAAACCTGATATAGTTTGTGGAACCCCCCCAGTATCTTCAGCAGTATGTGTCAATGTAGAAAATTTGCATATGACTTTGGAGAATACATGGTCTTTGAATTTTGCCACTTTCATATAGTATCCAATCTAAAATTTCAACAAAAAGGCTGTTAAAATTTTCTGCTTTTTCTTTTAGTTACACTAGATAAATACATTAGTACCGTATGGGCTGTTTTTATAAGGAAAGACAATTAATTGTATTGTGCAATTTATTTTTGGTATTTGTACAATGTGATGAGACTTGAGAGTTGTTGAACTTGTTTAACGAGAGTAATATTTCTTTATAGATTGGCTCTAACCAAATTGGATATCTTGGATGTATTTCCAGAAATCAAAGTTGGTGTTGCATACAAACTAGATGGTGAAATCATACCTCATTTTCCTGGTAAGACTGCTTGTTTAGATTTTGGTGAATCTGATGCTGCATTTGACGCTTCCTTGTAAAATTCACAACAGGAGTGTGTTACTTCAGCATCAAGTCATTAATATCCTCCCAGAGGGACTAGACACCCTATACCACTCCTGAACCAGCACCCTGAAGACACCTGTACCAAATGCTGTCACTTTTCTACTAGAAAGGTGTAAAGCACTGTATAAAACTTCTTAAACGTAAATATTGATACTGCGTTATCTCTTTCCTTTAATACAGTCTACATTACTTTCAAGCTAAATTGGAAGTTCATTTCTTGCTCTAAACCAGCATCTTATTCCCTCTACTGTATTCATCCCTTTCTAGCAGGACAAGTCTTCATTTAAGCAGGCTGTGAATCACATCAGCAAACCGATCTGGATGAAAAGCCAGGTTTTTTTCTCCCTGTGTTTTCTAACAGTTTAATTCCCTTTAATGGTTCACAGAGCAGGCAAAAGCCTGTCGAACCTATTCAATGGAAAAGAGGTGGAGGAGGAAATGAGCAATTAGTTCAGTGGAAGTCAAGACTATTTTCTAATGCAGGACCAACACACATCAACTTAGTGTGAGAGAAACTGTAGCTCCTGAGGGGTACAATGGTCATTTTGGTGATAATATTTATCTTAAGAACGTACCTTCATGTTGAAGTATTCAAATATCACAAAATATTGTTTTTGTGGATAATGCATTCTTTTCAGTTTGCTATAACAGAGATACTCCAGAAAGAGGAAGAGTGCTAATCAGTACTAAACACTGACCTTCCTGATTTCCTCATGCGTACATAGATGTCTCTTCCCATTCTAATTGATATCTGAGGGTTTGAGGCTGTTCAAAAGTTACAATTTTTCATGTGATATCATCAGCAGAGAACTTTCAGGGGTGAGGAGATCAGGTGTCAAGATACAGTTATGTATAAAGGAGTAAGCGATGATCTGCCAGTAGTCCATGAAAACAGCACCTACCTGTTGGGGAAATTCATAAGGAATTAACAAAATCTTCTGTTTCTTCACATGCTTGGGGGTGTTCTCCAATTTATTTTGCCCTGAGTATTTTCAAACGAAAGTACCAGTTACAATCTGAATGTATTCTGAATGACATTGCATGCACTTTAATTCAGGGAATTTAGTACTCATCTTGCACTAAACCAGGGAATGTTTTCCCCTTTTTAAGTCTCAGATATCCCCTGATTGATACCCTTATCAGAATATTAAGGTAATTTGTGTGTGCTTTAGATGGCGTTTGAACATAATGGACATTGCACGTTTGAATTGAGAGCTGTTCAGTAAATGCTTAATCTATAGCCCTATCATCTAACCTGGGGGCATTTTGGACTGTCTTGTGCTCAAGCTGGGAGGACCTTCTTTGTCAGTCCCATCATCAAAGATTACATAAACAGGCAGCCATGTTCTCCAGTACTCAGACTTCAGTCATAACTTCCCCACCCATTCATTGTGTGTCTCAGATGGGACCAGAATCTTCTTCACAGCTCCTGAGGGCAGCCTTTGCTGCCTGTGTATGCCCAAGTAACAGGTAGCTACCCTTTGGCATAGAAGCATCACGTGGCATAACTCCATTTTTCTTTACTGCATCAAAATTTAAAATTCTGGAAGAAATTTAGTAGAGGCTGTTGTCTTTGCTGTTGATGTGCTGTCTTGCTTAAGTGACAGGACTGGGTTTGAGCTGAACTTCTGGTAAGCTGGAATATGCTGTCTCTCACAGTGCCTCTGCGTTCCACACCTCTCTTTGCTATACTCCTCAACACTTGGCAACATTTTCAGCCCATATGCTGCAGGTTACTTATTACCCCTGCCCCAGCATACAAACAAAAGGTAACTTTCTGTTTTGCAGGCCATTAGGTTATTTCTGATGTCTACAACTTTATGTGGTGTGCTTGTGTGATTTATTTTTTAAAAACTTGCCAATTTTTGACATTTTGAATTTAATTTAGAAGCAATCTAGTCAGGGAATCTCTCGCTGGCAGGGTATTTCTTTCTTTCCTCCCTACCCTCCCACTCTCTTGGAGATGTTAGTGATTTACTCTTCTTGTGAAATGACTGCCTCTAAATTAGAAGCACACACAGTGCCCACCATCTCAGGAAAAGCATGCCATATTTCATATATTGTTCCTTTTTCCAGCTGGATCAGAGAATCATATGAAAATCAGGTTTTTTTAGCTTATTTCTGTGGGCATTTGATAATCTCTTGTTAAAAAAGTACTGAAAATGCCTGTAAATTTACAGCTGACTGTAGTTGGTATCATTGAGGCTCTGGTCTTTAGCTATGGAGGTGTCCCGTGTTTGCATTTCTATTCAGTCATAGGAGTTCATGAAAGAAAGATGGAATCCCCTCCTAGTCACGGTCTAGTCCTGTTAGTGCCTTCTGTCTAATTTCAAGTGTCAGTTGATCCCGGCACAGACAGAGGCAACCTCTAGCTCAGGAGACTTTGAAAACACAGATGCTTAAGAAACTGGGACATTATTGTGGAGAAACTTTTCTTCATGCTTGTTTTTTTTCTTGTGCTCTTTCCCTGGACATCTACTGTAGATTAAAGCTAGGACACTGTGCTAGATCTGCCTTTGATCTGACCTATATGACTGCTTTTATGTTCAGTTTCTGAAATTGCATGGAGTATCTTTCTATTAAAAGTGTCAGGATCCCAAATTTCAGCTGTGCTTTTTAAGTTGGAAATAACAGCATGTTATGCCCTCTCCAAATTATAGTGCCAGATGACCAGATATCGTATCTGCTCTCTCTGTTATCTAATTTGGTTGTTAATAAGGAGTATTCCAGAAAGCCCAGAAGATAAATGCCCTAAGAGAAGAGCCGAGAAAAATCTAGATGGTAACTTCATCTGTTACTACACCAACTCCATGGCTTACCTTTATGACGCATCATTTTTTATCACACCTGCTGGAGCAAAATGAGAGAAACATCAACAAATTTATCCCTTCTTTTTCTTCCTTTCTTTTGGGGAAGTAAGGAATTTAACTAATGCAGAGTAATAGAAGATGGTAGACAAGACCAGACCGTTCAGTTCTAAGTGCTTTCAGCATTTTTCCCAGCTAGCCACATCAGAGAGGCTTCAAAGTAAAAATGCCTGTAGACCTTCAAGATTAGGTGTTCAGTCACTTTCCCTCTTCAGAAAGAGGGAGGCTAGCGTGTTCTGGACCATCCACCATGCCCAGAGATTAATTTGTGGTTTTGTACTTTGATTATAGCCGTTCTGCTTTACAAATCACTTGGACAGCAGCAACACCTGCTTGACATTAAATCAAACTGACAAAATTTTGCAGTCTGCCCCAAGACCCAACACCAAGATAATCTCCAAAATTCAGTTCTTACTGCTGGTGACATTAAAGCAAGTGCTTCTCCTTGGCCTCTACAACCCAACCTTCCTATTTAATGTGCATGTCTCTTTGTCTTGATAACAGCAAGTATTGATTCAGGATCACTTGCCTTAACCTGTGAACACTTCAGTCCAAAATTTGTACGTTTCTTCACTGTTGTAGGCTTTGAAGTCAGTAGAGCATAGTCCTCTTTTACCCTTATTCAAAATGCCTGGTTCATAAAGGCTGTCCCTGCAGCACCACCACTAATGAACTCTTACCTGCACCAGGAAAATTGAATATGCTGAGCTGCAGTTTGTTGGCTGTCCATGTGCTGGAGATGATTAGCTATGGTTTTGTATTTGCACCTCTAATGTGCCTAAACCGCTTTCCCAGGCTGACTAACTGTCTTTGCAGGAGTGACTGATCTGAGACTTGGAGCCTACATAACATTAATTACAGTGCCTGTGATAGAACCTTGTCTTTTTCAGGAAGGCAAGGATGTCTGAGACCTTTTATTTTTTTTTAATGAATGCATTTTGACTGTTTTCAGGCTTAAGGCTTTTTTTTTTTGTTACCTAGTGTGTTCCAAGACTAATGTTCAGATGGTTACTGGAATGATTCAGTTCCAGAACAGTGTGTTTAGAGCACTACCAGCAGTTGAAATCATCACAGTATTCAGAGTCAATGGACGGCATTGTAGCAGGTTACTAAATGGAGGACAAAATTGAATATACTCATTGCTTCAGTTTTGAGAAGTAATTGGAACAGTTAACTGTTCATACATTATGGGACTCCATGTGGGTTTACAAATGTGTTGTAGAGTCTGGGGCAAAGGGTCTGGGCATCAGAAGTCTATTATGTATGACCTACTTCTTGTTCAGTATAAAGTACACTTGTATGCCATTTTAAGCTGGTGGTTATTTTTGCTTTCACATCACTGAATTCCCTCCTGAAGGGGGGGACTTGGATCTTGCTCTTTGTTAAGAAAAAAAAAAAAAAGAAAAAAGCCCCAACATTTTGGGGAATCACTTTTCCTGAAAACTTGTTTTCTGAACTGAAAAAAGATGGTGATTTAAGCAAAATATGCAAACACATGACTGAGAGTACTAGAGTTCCTAAAGTCTAAGTCCTGATGGTTACTGGTTGTTTTTCTCTGCCTATCATAACAACAAAGGACTTTCCAGCACTTCTAGTGCTGATACTATCTTATAAGAAAACCTGTTTGTATAAGAAAAGAATTAAAAGCTTTACAGTGGTGGCTCTGGTGGTAGAAAATGCATAATCTTTGTAGACATAATATTTTTGCTTTTCAGCCAACCAGGAGGTCTTAAATAAAGTAGAGGTTCAGTATGAGACACTCCCAGGATGGGATACAGACATATCAAATGCAAGGACATTTCATGAGCTGCCTGTAAATGCACAAAACTACGTTCGCTTTATAGAAATGGAATTGGGTGTTCCTGGTAAGTAAAACAGGATTACAATACAGTTCTTGTTAACAGTTCTCGTTACACACACACACACACACACACACACACACACATATATATTAAAAAATGCAGTTCTCGTTAAAACAGTATTATAACAGTTCTTTCTTTGGATTACAATACAGTTCTCATTCTACTGAGATTTTATAACTTGCTTACATATTTTTCAGAGTGGTTTTAATAGAGGTTTAGCTCTGCTGCTATTATGGTCAGTAGGATTACTGGTATAATAAAGTGATAAAATACATGCAACAATAAGAAGTCCTAAGCTAACAAATTCCTCTTATGCTTCCTAATAAAGATGATCCTGTGGATCCATCCCAAGATGGGAACTAGGAGATGATACAAATCTTTACTTTTCTGACAGTTTCTATGTATCCTTTTTCCTGTGATCTGGAAAACTGATTTGTTTATTATGTCAGCTTCAGAACTGATTTTTCTAAGTCATTAATTCATTCTTACATTAAGAACAATACATGTAGTCATCATTTCTTAACATGCTGTTGGTATGTGCTGTGTTTTTCTTCAGACTGTGGCATTAAGATCTTAAGTGTTTAAGATAAGTTTATATCTTAGGATAAGATACAATCTGGTCTTGCTTTCTGTTACTTATAATAAGTTTGTTTTCTCTTCTGCAGTTAAATGGATTGGAGTAGGGAAATCCAGGGAATCAATGATCCAGCTGTTTTAAAGATTTCAGATGCATGGAAGAAAGCACACTCCTCAAAAGACTGCTCAATCTTAAATGCGTTAGTAGCCCGCAAAGCAAAGGTGTTGGAAAGATAAATTTTTGCATGGAAAGAAATGCTAGAGTTGATACCCTCAAATCAATTGCTACTCCTGAAAGAGACTTTAACATGAACCTGTACCAGATCTTGTTCGACTGCATTTTCCAGGACTCTTGTCATTGTTGTTCAAAGTGCCATCAGTTTTTTTTTTCTTTACTCAATATTTACTTCATAATATAATTCCTGTTTAAACATCTAAAGTAGCATTACTTTCATGACTGTTTGTCTTTGTTATCCTCTCTCTGCTTTTGGCGGTGTTACTTCCCTGAAATTTTAGGCAGTAAAATAATGCAGTTTTGCACAGATAGTTTTACATCCTCATTATTTGTATTCCTAAAGCTCTGTTGTATTCTTAATGGCTGCTCTTGTGAGTGATTAAAGAGGGGGGATTCTGATTTTATAATGCTATAAATGCTGTCTAAATTATTGTGATCTCTTTTTTAAAAAAAGATGTGATGCCAAGTTGTTAAGAATGTCCAGGGGTTTTTTTTTTTGGCTCTGTAAGACAGGAAACTTACTCTTTGTAACTCACAGAGGACACTCAAATGTTTACCAGGAAGTGTGCCCAGAAAGTTAGAAAACTGATAATGTAAAAACTTCATTTGCAATTATTAAAGAACTGTTCTGATTTTGCGTTAAATGTTTTATAACGTTACTTTTTTTTCTTTTCCCTGACATTTAAAAATTGCTGCGCTTCTCTACTTCCAAGGCATCTCTCTCAAACTGTTTCCCTATTTAAATGAGGCTATATTTATATTTCGTGAGAAGTCTAACATTTTAATGCCCTTTTACATTCCTTTCTATATAGCCAGTAGGGGATCTTTCTGAACTGGCAAAGCACAGGTGCTTTTTTAATTGTAAATTGAAAGTGCTTTAAAAATAACATTTGAAGTTTTCAAGGTATTTGCATTAGATGTAGGGAGAGTAACAAGTATTCACCTTGTGATATCTGACATAGTCAGTCTTATTAGTGTTGAGAAATGTTCTAGAATTATTTTAATTTATAGCTATTATTTTATATTTAAAAAAAACTTATTTCTTTTGGCAAAAATCCAATAATTACATATTTCTTTTGCAGAGTTTTTGAGAATGACTTTGTTTCTACACACTATAGTATGATACACATGCTTCTTGTCACTTCAAATAAAACTTCCTTTGTTTCCTAAAAATAAGTTTGTATCAGGGTGGAGCAATAGTTTTAGATTTAGTTTAGCAGATTTCAGCTATGCAGGTGAATATAAGGGACTTTGAAGTGCAAAATTAAAGATACAAGGCCTTTAAGATTGTCTTAGTTAACAAGATGTTACCTGAAATGGAATAGCTTTGTTGGATTGATGCTTCTGTTGAGGTGTTCAGCACAATGTTTTATGTTCCCAATTGACATAATAATGTTTACCATAAGGGGAGGAACCGGAAGGCTGAAAGATAAAGCTAGTGACATTTAAGGAACATCTTCCATTGAACTGTTCGTGTGACAGTGCACTTAGTAGGGTGTGTAATAAATAGAAAGAGAAGGATACCACAGAATGCTGGGAGATACATTGAGAGACCTTTGTATCAGGATTGCATATGAAGATTGTTCTCAGCAGTAAAAACCAGACAACTTCATACTCATTTTTTTTCCCAGAGGAGATGAGGGTCTAGGTTTGCTGTCAGTGTTGCAGTCCAGGAAGAGAACTGTACCATCCCTTGCTAGCTAAGGGACATCTTGAATTAAAAATCTCTTCCCAATTCCCCAGTGAAGAGGAGAAGAGATGTAACTGTGTGAAATATAAATTTCACTGTTCATTTAGTGAGAAAAAAAACAATACACCCATTTCCTAGGTGATGTGGGGAATTGACCTTGCAATGTGAACAACGGGTAGTATTTTCTAGGTACTCTTGTCTTCCTGTAGCTGTAGGAGGCACCAAGGGGATTTGTGCTGTCAGTGAAACTACCAAAGATCCAGGGGCCTGGCTGGTTAAAGGACTGAGTAAAGAAATAAATGAAGGCATGCTTGCTTTCTACTGCAAGTAAATAAATGAGGGCTTACTATGTAGTTGTTTCACTTCTGCAAGGTGGAGACCTTTAAGTTCAAAGCCTGTTTCACTTCTTATGCTGTTGTGACTCCAACTGTACAAACTGTCTTCGTTTTTACATTGAGGAATTGATATTCCCAGGTGCAGCAAGATTTCGAAGCAATATAGCTGTATCCTAAAATGATGCAAAATATTAATGCTTTTTAAGAAGCAAAAAAGAATTGTCTTGGATGCAAGAGTGATTGATGTTCTTTTGCTTTCTCTTAAGTTCAGCTGAGATTTTTCTTTGTATCTTCCACTCAGGTGCAGGCCTGGAAAGGTGAAAACATCCTCCAACCAGTACTTGTCCAGATCATATGTGATCCAGGATCTGTTGGTCTATATTTACTCTTATGACCTGGAACAAAGAAATTTTTTCTTTAAAAAATCACAGGTGGTTAAACTTGGTGCTTATTATGTTGTCCCTGAATGCCAGTTTCACATAAGCTGTGCTAGAATGAATTTTGACTGGTGTCAAAGAATGGTTACATTCTACCAAATTCTCCCTTCCCCCAGTGCTATGTTTTCTACCCCTTATTTCATTTGTATGTATGGGGAAATAGGCTGGGATGTGCTATTGCCAACTTGAAGGTTATGGAAACAAATTTTAAAAAGTTATGGAGAACATTTCAAGCACTGTGTGATGCTCTTGAGGCCATGCTGTGTTCATCTATGGAACCAAGGGGACAGAACAGAGCAACATGATACTCTACCACCAGCAGTGTGTTTAGCAGGGGCCAAGTTACGTGCCTTTAAAGACGCTTGCAGTTTTTTCTGTAGCCAAGACTTACTGTTCTGATTTTCCCCTCCCACCCCCTTCATTACTCAAGAGCCCTTTGGTCTCAAAGGAATTGCTACGCTCATTGGCAGAAAGCTTTTGGCTGTCTGTCACAGGCTAGTAGTAGGCTGTGGTAAAAGGGAAAAGCCTTTGTACTGTAATGACAAGCATGTATTTTTCAGGCCCTTCCTGTATAAGCCCCTCCTCTGTGAAGTCTCTTCTATTGCTAGCATGTAAGGAGGGAGGATGATAAGGTAGAAGAGTAGTTGAAATTGGTTCTTTTCCAAGTGTCCTCTTCTGCTAATGAGATGTTTTCAGGAGGCATGGATAACTGCTAGGCCTAACAAGGTTGATGACAGACAAGGTATTTTGATCTCGTGCCATTCTTGCTGCCACTGAAATATTTATGAGATTGATTCTCCTAGACTTGTGCTCCACTGTAACACTGAATAGTGTTTATGTCCCTACGGCTTAGTGAGTCTCCTTTACCAACTAATAGGAAGAAGTGAGGGATACTTCTGCTGCTTAGCCTTTCCATTTGTCTTCCACTTGTAGTTGGGTTTTGACATATAGCTAATAGACAAAACTTTATTGGAAAGTGGCAGACAGAATGTTGATGTAATGCTTTCGTCTATCATCATCCTGGAAATCTACTTTCTAATAGAAGATTATGGCTCCCTTTTGCTCTCACAGCTAGCTCCCTTAATGAAACATCACCAAAGGTTTGGCTGCTTGAGAAAAAGTAAAAACTGGGAATGAAGATAAGGGGCAGTTCAATCTGGTGAGTTTTTTCCCCACCCATACTGTTCCTAGGCTCTGAAGCAGTGAAACTTAATGAAACTAGTGCTGTAGTAATCAAGCACACTTCTTTTAGTGCGTGACGGCTTTAGCTAGTTAAGAATGGCTGCTCTGCATATGTTCCTACACACAGATGATGCATTATTTGCAGAGATTTAAAGTTTTACACTGTTTGTGGTTGTTCTGAGTGTTACAACTCACTTGCCATGTCATCTTTAAAATACTTTGCCATAGATGCACATTCAAATATATTCAGTAGTTTGAGTTGGAAGAGATCTTAAAGATCATCTAGATCCAACTCCTCTGCCATGGGCAGGGACACCTCCCACTAGATCAGGCTGCCCAAGGCCCCATCCAAGCTGATCCTGAATGCCTCCAGGGATGGGGCATCCATGATACCTTCCATTCAACTTTCAGACAAATAATGTTAAGATTCCAGTGTTCTCTACTGCCACTTCAGAATTATTAAAGCAAGTATATCAAAGCAATGTATTCATAAAACACTATGATAGGGTTTTTTAGTGATGAATCAATTTGTGCATGTATCTAGGCACTTACTCTTTAGCTCTTTTGATATGCACCGCTAACAGTTTTTACAGTGTGTTTGAATAACTATTTTTAGATAACAATCTGCACAAGTACAAACGGTTTGCCTTGTTCTCCTTCATTGCTTGCTTTCTGCTTATTACAGAGGGAACTGGGTTACCTGATTGTTAGCAGAGAAAGGAGAGAAAGGATGTGGCTTTGGGGAATGGGTAGCAGCTTTGCCTTTTTTTTTTTTTTTCTAAAGAGTGAGATGACTTTTTCCTCTGTGCAGTTTAAGACTAGGTTGTTTACAGCAGAGGGAACCTCCCTAGTTCATCTTCTATGCCCTTCTCAACAGAAAAAACAGCACAGGTTACTTATTTGTCTTGAGATAGCACGGCAAGTCAAATGCTGCCATGTATGACGTTCAGTTGTACCAGTTGCTGGTGATATTTTTCATTATTTTTTGAAAATGCATGTACTTCGTGAGAGCTGAATTGTCAAAGTTGGGTTGGAATAGAGTTTCAGCTTCATGGTTCATTGGAGCCAGTTGCAGTTTACTGAAAGGTCTAGGCAAAAAGCGTAAATCATCCTGTAATCTCATGCTGACATATGGTATGTAAGTACCATGATCCACCCAAAGGGTAGCTAGCATTATAAATGTGCTCTCTAATCTCCTGCTGAAATGAGTACTCAGTATAATGCAGCTGTAATCTAATAGATATTAACAGCCTGAGAATGTACAGTAAGACCTTAATAATTCAGTATTGTTCGATTGGCTTCATCTGACTTGTAATTAGCACGATACGGGTTGTGCTTGCAGTCAAGCAACTATCTGCATTAGTTTAATATTACCAGAATTTTTAAAGCCTTTTCTCAACAGAAATAGCCTACGGCATTATAAACATTTTCTACATTAAATATATTCTGAAGTTGATGTGCAATACAACCGATTTTCATAGGAGGGGAAAACCCCAGCATTTTTTTACAATAATTTCCATTCTGGATTCTTATATAGATAACAAATTCAGGTCATACAGCACTCCTTGGATGGCCAGAAACTTTTGGATGTAGTTTTAGTTTACTCTGCCCAGATTCTCTTGTTCCTTTTTTTAGGCTGAAGTCATTAAAAAAATCATTAAGAAGTTGTGTTGCAGCATTGCCCACAATAGGCACGGAAGAGAAAGGCTGATTCCACAGGCGATTTACTTAGATGCAAAAGGTTACCCTGAGCTGATGAAGCAAGCAAATAGAAGATAGTGAAGGTACAAACAAGAAACTAGAGAGCAGGAATCCCACCCAAGCTGTGGAGAAGTAGCTTTTTTGTAATGTGGTAGTTATGAAAAAAAGAAATATTTTTGTCCCAGTACAGACTTTACAGGCAAATAAGAAAATGACATCAATAACAGGGTAAAATCTTTCATCTTCTGAAAAAATGTGACTTTGAACAGATGAATGCATCTTTGTGGGTTTTTAAATTATCATTATTAAACATA
>WAAB01024180.1:0-18917 GCA_013389865.1 Piaya cayana
TGATTCTGTGACAAACAAACCTTCTAAAATATAAAACCAATGAAAATAGATGAAACAGATTTAAGCTCATTTGAGCATTTAGCATGTATTTTTTATTTGCAGTTTAGAGGACTGACATAGAAAGCAGGAGCCCTTTTCTCTCCCAGAATCCCGTCAGCAGAGCAGAATATCTGAATGCTTCTCTACCTATTCACTATCAAGTCCAGGCACTTTGCCTTAAACTGCTGATAAAAATACACATCATTGATGCTATCTGTCTTTGCCATAACATGAATGACATTCAATCAGATGTAGCCTGGGGCAGCTGCACACTGGCAGAGGAGCAGCACCAGACAGCTAGGAATGAACATCCCAGCCATTTGCAGAATCAGTAACTCTCAGTGCCTATAGACAAAAAGTTTTAAAACAGGCTGCTGTTTGTTAAATTTAACTTGAGTTGTACAGAATGAGGAATGTCTTTTTTTTCAGTTCGTGAAAGAACAGTGAAGATCACTAAAGGAACTGGCAACTACCCTTGGGGTTTCAGGATACAATTCTCAAAGCCTATCCTTGTGACTGAAGTTGACACAAGTAAGATGTGCTCATACTAGTTAACTTCACCTATGAAAATGTATGAAAATACATATAATATTTAGTAATATACTATAATAAATACAATAACATATAATCAAATAATATATAGTACCATATTGTATAGTTGTAGCATAATGTAGTATACGTAATACAATAACACCTGGTTTATAATGATATGCAATAGGGAATGCACATAAATAATTTCCATAATTAGTAGTGTAAGTTGTTCAATATCTTGAGAGTCACTACTGAAAGGTCTCTGAAATCGCTGGCTCTCTGTGCAGTGGCAGCTTACAAGTCTGGCTAATGGCTGGCTCCATCAGTGTCAGCAGTCAGAATGAGACATGGGGAGTCAGAGTCACTTTCCTAATACCTAAAGTCTAGAGTACTGCTTGCTGTACTCCTCTCTGAGTCTCAGGTGAACACAGTAGAATTAGAGAAGGAAAAGAAGGTACAAGAGATCCTGATAGATTTCTACTACCAAAGACAGATAAAAAGAAAAATGTCACCCTAGACCAGGAATGCTAGCGAGTGTGCTCTAGCAAGGCATCTAAGAATAGGTTAGAAATGCCTACTCCCTGCATCACCACCACCTCCATTCAGAAGAAAAGACAAGTGATAGTTATAGCCAGCTCACTTCTGAGGGGAACAGAGGTACTGATAAACAGGACAGATCCTCCTCATGGTGAGATCTGCTGCCTCCCTGGGGCCTGGGTAAATGACATCACTAGAAAACTTCCTGGCTTGTTGAGGCACCTGGTCTGCTACCCACTACTGCTCTTCTATGTGGGTAATGACAAAGCTGCGACATGTAGTCTGTCTGAGGACAGTCAGAAGGGACTTCAGGGCCTTGGGAGGGTTTGTTATGGAACCAAGAGCTCAGGTTATTTTTCCGGTAGGCAGTGACATTGGTAGAAACAATTGTGTGCAGTCCATTACTACATGGTTCCATGGCTGCTGCTACCACCACAATTTTTTTTTTCACAACAGGAAGGCCTTCACAGTGCCAGGTTTGCTAGCTTCAGATTTGATTCACCTACCTCAAAAAGAGAAGGGGACTTTAAACTAGATTGGAAGGGGGACAGGGGTATCAGGCTCCCCCACAACAAAATGGGGGAGGGCAAGTCAAAGTTAAAAGGACAGGGTGCTAATGAGGGCCCTCAGCCTGTTGTTCAGAAAGGTACTCAGCGCACTGCAGAAAACTCAAAGAGAGGGCATGCTGAGGTAGCACTAGTCAACAGGAAAATATCTCAGAAAACGAAGAATTGCTCCTCTAAGAAGGCTACACTGCCAACAGTCCAGCTGAAGTCCCTCTATACCAACACACACAGCCTGGGCAATTATACAGGAGCTGGAAGCCACTTTGTTGCTGGAAAGCTATGACCTGGTTGCCATTACTGAAGCTTGGTGGGATGAATCCTATAACTGGAGTGGAACTATCAATGACTACAGTCTGTTCAGAAGAGACAGTTGAAGGAGAGGTGGAAGAGTGTCTTCTATATCAAGAAATGGATAGAATATGAAGCACTGTCTCTGGCAAATAGCCATGAACAGGTTGAAAGCCTATGGCTAAAAAGTAGAGACCAAGGCCACAATGGGAACCTAGTGACTGGAGTGGCTACAGGCCACCTGATCAAGAGGAGGCAACAGATGAAGCCTTCTTGTTCCAGCTTCAGGAGGCATTGCACTCATGGGCTCTCACTCTGCTGGGGGACTTCAACCGCCTGGGCATCTGTTGGAAGAGTAGCACAGCAACCTGTAGGCAATCCAGGAGGCTCCTGGAATTCATTGAAGACAACTATTTGGCCAGGTAATACACATCTTCACCCAGGGAGGTGTAATACTAGCCTGGTGATCACCAGTACAAGTGAGCTAATAGGCAGCATCAAGGTTGGAGGCTGCCTGGGATGTAGCCATCAAACACTGGTGGAGTTTGCAGTCCTGAAAGGTATCAGTCAAGCTAAGAGTAAAGACAGAACCCTGAATTTCAGGAAAGCAAAATTCCAGCTCTTCAAGGTGTTAGTCAATAGGATCCCTGGGAAACTGCCCCTGGGGACAAGAGAAGAGAGCAGACCTGGCATGTCTTTAAGGATGCTTTCCACAGAGCACAAGAACTCACCATCACCAGGTGCAAGAAGTCTGGAAGGAAAGGCAAGAAACTGGCATGACTAAGCCATGAACTGAGAAGATTATAGGGATACAGCCCAGTTGTATACGATTGGGGTCAGGAAGGCCAAGGCGTACATGCAGCTTAACTTGGCAAGGGATGCAAAGAATAACAAGAAGGGCCTCTAGGATTGTGTAAATCAGAAAAGAGGTCAAAGAGAGTGTAGCTGTCTTGATCAGTGAAACTGCCAAGCTGGCAAAAACAGACAAGTAGAAGGCTGAAGTACCTTTTGAAGTACAATTTTTGCCTCAGTTGTCACTAGAAACCTCTCTTCCCACACCTCTTGAGGGGATGGGCTGCAAGATGTGGAATGGGAGAGAAAAATTATTCCTGCTGTAAGAGAAGATCAGGTTCATCACCACCTGAGGAACACCGATGTAGATAAGCCTGTGAACTGGATGAGGTGCATCTGAGCATTCTGATGGAATTGGCTGATGTTCTTACCAGGGCCACTCTCCATGACGTCTGAAAAATCATGCCAGTCTGGTAAAGTCCCCAGTGACTGGTAAAAGGGTGATATTGCACACATTTTTTAAAGGGATTGAAAGGAGGACCCTGGGAACTACCAGCCTGTCAGCCTCTCCTCTGTGCCTAGCAAGGTCAGGGAACAGATCCTCCTGGCAGCAATTCTAAGGCACATGGAAGACAGTGAGATGGTTTGAGACAGCCAGGACGGCTTCAGCAAGAGCAAAATCCTACCTCACTGACCTAGAGCCTTCTGTGAGGGAGTGACTACATCAGTGGACAAGGGAAGACCCATGAATGTCATCTATCTGGACTTCTCTAAGGCCTTTGACATGGTCCACCACAACATCGTTTTCTCTAAATCAGAGAGATATGTAATTGATAGATGGACGATTCAGCAGAGACAAGAAATTTGTTGGATTGTCACACATGGTGATCAATGGCTTGATGTCCCAATGGAGGTCAGTGATGAGCCGTGTCCCTCAGGGCTCTACCCCAGGATCAGTTTTGTTTAGTGTCTTCAATAATAACACAGACAATGGGATTGAGTGTACCTTCAGCAGGTTTGCAGATGAGTGGTGCTGTTGACAACCCTGAGGGATGGGGTGCCATCCAGAGGGACCTCAACAAACTGAAGACAAATGGGCTTCTGAAGACCTCATGAGGTTCAACGAAGTGGAGCACAAGGTCCTGCACCTGGGTCAGGGCAACCTTCCATATCAATACAGGCTGGCAGATGAGAGGGGCAAGTTTTTAGTGGTAGAAATAGGACAAGGTGTAGTGGTTTTTAAAGAAGAGGTGTTTAGGCTAGATACTAGAAATTTTTTTTTTTGCTAAAGGTGGCAAAATACTGAAACAAGTTCCTCAGACAGGTGGTGGATAATCCATCCCCGGAAACATTCAAGGTCAGATTGGATGAGGCTCTGAGCAACCTGATCTATCTGAAGGTGTCCCTGGTTACTGCAGGGGAATTAGCCTAGGTGATCTTCATGGTTCAGCATTCTGAAAACACAGGGAAAACCTGTGAATTCAGAGGCCTGGGAATCCATTAGCTGAACTCATCATTTTAAAAGTTGCCTGTTAAGTTACTAAATAGGGTAAACATTAAATTCCACTTGGGATGATTAGAAAAGTCAGGCATCTGAGCAACGGAGCAATATGCAGAGAAAAAGAACTACGCATTTGAAGAAGTCAACGCTCTACTAAGAGTTGACAATTCTAAGACTTGTATTAGAAACCCATGCATTCCATTAAGATCTGAACATAGATTTATATCTCTATCATGCTTTTTCCATTGTGCTGCTGTTCCGTTTTAAAGGTCATTCTAACTTGTTGCCTCAGAACAAATGTCCTACTTATTAAATACTAAAAATAAAGCCTTCAGTCCAGAAGAAAAACTGAGAAAAAGGGCATAGCTATACAAAAAAAATAAGGAAAAATCTTGCAAGGGGTTGCTTTACCTTCTTTTTGGCTATCCCTTTTATTCATCAAGGGATCTCCTAATATTTTACCATAACCTGTGTGAAAATAAACATGATATGACACTGGATCCCAGGGATAATTCTGTAGTTTGTATGTTTGAGTACAATCAGGAATTTCCATTATCAATCGAAGCTTTTTCAATAACTTAAGTCTAGAAAAACTACCTACAGAATAATATACAAAGGACTTTGTAAGATTAAATTGTAACTGAGGTGGCCATGTAATGTTCTTTTTCCTGCAACAGTTACCAAATTTTAGCCCAGAATATATTTTTACAGTCCTTGAGACTAGATAATCTTCACAGTATAATATGTGAAAAGTGATTTACTGTGAATCCCAAATAGTAATTTCAAATTAAAATCTCCTGCTGCTCATCTTATTGGGATGTTACTTTTGACTCTAAGGATAAGGATTGTTATCATTCATTGCTGATTATTTTAAGAAAATAAAAATATTGGACTTAGACACCATTTTTCTGAATAACTTGGACAACTAGTTGTTATTGTCAGACTACTGGGCCTTCCATTGCCTATTGATAGAAAGTTACATTATGCAAAGAAATGTTTCTTCCCTCAGGTATTGCAAGTTTTACATCATTTCCCAATTGTAAACGTACAAATTCCTTTAGTGTTCTTTCACCAGAAGAAGTCTTTCAAACTAGAATATAGGAAATTTTTTACCTAAGTACAAGTAAATCATAGGTCATGAATACATAGCCATAATGCTTACCAAATTAACGTTGTAACCTACTAATTAAAATTAAGTATAGCAAAACAGCTACTCATATTGCATATCATTCCTCATAAGTTTATTTGCATGCTTTGTTTAAACATGCAATTGTTTTTAAACAGTAACAACAAAAAGTATTCTTTTTTTACAGAAAAACTTGTGGTACAATTCTGTTTTCTCAAAGTATGACTTATTTTATTAAAATAGATGTATAATGTTCTACCTATATCCCTCTTTTGTTACATACTGAGATGTTACTTTAATATTTTAAAGACTACTTATGATCATAATTTTTTGTATGAGATTTTCAAGACCACCACAAATCAAATGTACCAGCCTTTGCTAATTTTTTGTAACACACGTGGGCAAAACATGACTTTTTCATGTCTGTTTATTATTAAACTTTTACTCATTTCTTCCATACAACTCCTAAGCATCCTAAGAAATACACCAAATGATCACATTTACTGCATGACTGGGTACAACATCTTTTTTAAGTATACATTAAATAATACAGACATGGGACAATATTCTTCAAAACCATTCCTTCACAGTACATCAAAAATGTTTAATTATAAATGAGAAGAAAAAAAAGTCTAAGAAATTTTTAACTAAGATTTAAGTAAATGTTTATTTTTGCCTGTGAATGGAGCATATTTATCACTCACTCACTTTGCCTCCATTCCTGACTGGCAGGAGCCAGAGCCTTGTTTTATTAGGAGTGCATGTGTTTTGCAACAGTTAACTAATATACAAAAGACTGGCATATTAACAAATCTGATTCAGTCCCTTCAATGACCATTTGTTAATTTACTATGTTATTTTCTCCTACAAAATACTATATTCAAATTCTGTTAACCAGCAAGAGAAACATCAGCACAGAGAGTAATCTTTTGTTCTTAAATCCAAAGCTCACCGTGATAATATGTGTTTTTTCCTGCTGGCTTTACTGAACCGGCTCTTTGCCATTTAGGCCAAAACCCTTAAATACTGAAATGCCTATTTGTATCTTAAAACACTTAAGACTTAATGACATTTTCAATTAAATTTATCTGTTGCCAGTGATTATCTAGTGTTAAACCAGTACCTGAATCCTGAACTTTCATTTACAGACAACTAACAAGTTACCCAGAAAAGCTTGCTTCACCTCCAAGCTGATGTCACAAAGGAGCCAAAGCATAATCCTGATTGGTTGGACAGATACTTGTTATGCTAGAAAATCTTGATCAAATAGATAAGCTTGATAACCTAACTAAATTAAATGGATTTTGTTTGTTCCAGACAGTGCAGCTGAAGAAGCAGGACTTCAGGTTGGGGATATTCTAATAGCAGTCAATGGAACTGATGTCACCAGCATGCCACATTCAGAGGCTGCCAATTTGGCAAGGAAAGGTAAGTTTGAGGTCACAAAAAATTAAACGTATGGATCAGGACTGTAGTACAGTGCTCTATATATGTCCAGACAGGCTGAGTGATGAGTGCAACAGAAGTTTTAATTAACAGTTTAATGCATTAATATTTAATATAGTAGTATAGCCTGTCACTTGTTTTATCTAGACCTTTCTAGGAACGTGGAAGAAAGTGGACATACAAATTATTTTCCAAAGAGCATATTTGACAGTAGCATTTTTGGCACTCCTGCCTAGAAGAAAGTAACTGTGAAAGTCCTGAAACTGACTGCAGAGATCCCAGTGCCTTGTTTATGCCTCATGCTTCCTTGGAGAGAGATTTCAGAGCTTGGTTCAGTGCACCCTGTGGCTATATCTGTGTGACCAAGACTAGTCTAGTCAGGAGAGTAGGGACGTTATTTCATAAGGCAACCTTCTGTAGCACCACCTAAACAAGGGGCCAATGATATTAATCATGCATATTCTTCCTAGAATTTTTTGACTAAAACCCAAAGACACCCATGTTTGCATGCTGAAAGTTAATCTACTGCAGTTTTATTTACCCCAGATATGGATTTGACAAGGACTCACCAGAAATCCAATAAATTAAAATGCTTTTACAAGACAATGACAAATTTAATGTGACACACAAAATTTCTTTAATTATAGAGATGCCATTCACACTGCTATACTTATGAGTATGTTGGGTCTTTTAGCAGATAAATCCCTGATTACTAGTATTTTTAACTCCTCAGAGAATACCTCATTGCCTACATCCTGGCATATGGACAGCATTCCCAGAGTTAAATGCTCCCAAAAGAGAAGTCCAGTGAATGTTTTGCAAATGAAATATGTCATAGTCACATTTCTCAGTTCTTTTTGTATTGATAGCATGAGTCAATATTATGAAATTTTACCTCACTGTTGATAATAAAACACTTTCAGACAATCTTGCAATCTAATATCTCCTTTGAGCACTTACCTTTTGCAAACAAGTAGACATCTTTAGCAGAAGTTAGTCTCTAACAGCAAACTCCCTCAAGCAAGGGACACTGATAGCAGAAAATGTTAGTAGATTCCCAGACAGAAAAGAAAGAATTCTAAAGAGCATATATAGACAATAGAGACTGAAGGTGCCCCTGAGAGCATTCTCAGCAATTTTTGTATGAATCTCAATTTATGTACATCCATTTGAGCAATAAAATCCAGCCACTTGGAATTGGTGAGGCTGCACCTTGAATACTGTGTTCAGTGTGGGGCCCCTCACTACAAGGGCATTGGGTTGCTGGAGCTTGTCCAGAGAAAGGCAACAAAGCTGGTGAAGGGGCTGGAGAACAAGCTTTATGAGAGGTGGCTGAGGGAACTGGGGCTGTTTTGCCCAGAAAAAAAGGAAGCTGAGAGACAGATTTTATCAGTCTACAGCTAACTGAAAAGAAGATGTAGTGAGGTGATTGTTGGTTTCTTCTCCCAAGTGACAGGCTATGGGATGAAAGGAAATGGCCTCAAGTCACACCAGGGGACATTCAGATTAGACATCAGGAAAAATTTCTACACCAAAAGGGTTATCAGACACTGGAACAGGCTGCCCAAAGGAGATGGTTGAGACAACATCCCTGGAGGTCTTCAAAAGACGGATAGATGAGGTGCTTAGGGATTTGATTTAGTAGTGGGCAAGTACAGTTGAACCTGATGATCTTAAAGGTCTCTTCCAACCAAACAATTCTATGATACTATGAATACAGCCCTCCATACCATTTAGGTGGAGTGAATTATATTTTTGACCTATTTTTTCACATACTTTGTGTAATATTTTAGGTCCTGATATCCTGACTATGGTGGTGGGATCAGATATCAGCCGTTACCCTAACACCCCCAGACCTACCTGCCGAGGATATTTGCACAAACGAACACAGTCAGCAATATTGAAGGGCTGGAGAAAGAGGTGGTTTGTGCTGAAACATGATGGCTACCTACACTATTACAAACACAAGAAGGTAAGGAGAGAGGCTAATGAGGAAATAATCTGTGTCCTGAACTACAAACTATAGTGATCTACAACCTTCCAGTATCTGAAGGTGGCATACAGGAAAGCTGGGGAGAGGCTTCTTACAAAGGCATGTCATGATAGGACTAGGGGGGATGGCTTTAAATTGGAAAGGAGAAGATTTAGACTAGATTTAAGGAGGAAATTTTTCACAATGAGGGTGCACAATGAGGTGCAACTGGTACATGTTGTCTAGGGAAGTTGTGGATGCCTCCTCCCTGGAAGTGTTCAAGGCCAGGTTGGACAGGGACTTGGGCAGCTAGGTCTTGTGGGAGGTGTCCCTGCCCATGGTAGGCGGGGTTAGAATTAGGTGATCTTTAAGGTTCCTTCCAACTCAAACCATTTTATGATTCAATGATGCTAATATTGTACTCAGATTTATAGATCTTTGTCTTGACTTGTGATATTTACAGAATAACATTAGTGCTAAAGATTTTTTTGTATGTGGTGTATAGAGGAGGCTTGCTGCATTGTTCCACCTTCATATGTCCTAGTCACAGACGCAGACATTGTCAGGCTTTTGTGGATTCTTATTCAATATTATTTCTGGTCATCAAGAAGTCTGTGAATTGAATAGGCTCTGGACAGGCTTTGGAAAAGATAAAGTAGTTTTAGATGTGTAGGATGTATTTGTTTTGTGTGTGATATCAGGCTATAGAGAGCTATTGGGAAGGTTCAGTTTCTTCAGAGTAGCATTGTCCAGTGCTTCATTCTCCATCGTGAGCAAGGACCTGCCCAAATTAAGTAAGAGGGAACTGAATTAGATTCATTGTAATTTCTTAATTTTTATATGCTTTCTTTAAGGACAAAAGAAGAACAATGCATACAGATGCTGCTCGTCCCAATTTCTTTTCTAATGGAATTACAAATAATGTCCTTAGTTTAGCTTAGCATTTATGTAATATCATATTCCATGCCTTGCCTCACTCAAGATGTAAAATTGTTCCACTTAGTGAACATAAAATGTTCTTTGAAACAGTTTGTTGAAGGCAAGAATAATTCAGGGAAACAAAAGTACTTCATGATAATCTGCATGTCAGGATCCAACAAACTATCTGGAGTCATCATTTGTCAGGTCTCCATTCTGATGTTAAGAAAAGCAGCCTACACTGGTGCAATTCCAGTGACATCAGCATGGTCATGCCTGATTTCCACCTATGTAAGAGGACAACCAGGCCTTTTATTTGTGCCTAAATTGGTGTATATAATATTTTGTCAGGGAGGAAGGAAAGGATGTTTCATATTCTGCTTTAGTCCATATCAACAAACACAGAGAGGTACATTTCCCTGTCACTGCTGTTTGGAAGCAGAAATTATCCATCCTGAGCTTTCTTTTCCCTGCCTATATTAAAAAAAGAGATCAATGTTTCTAGAGCTTTTTACATATGGACTCACCCATGTAATTGTTGTTCTGTTACACTCATCTGTATCCAATCACATTATTGATAAAATGATAGCTGTTGCAACAGATTCGGTTACTTTGCATACAAGGTAATTTTGTTTTCCTTCATAGAGAGGTCATTTTGTTTTCCCTCTGACCTTGACTCTATAATCTGTGTATGTAAATAGAACACATCTTTTACTCATTGAACATAGCTATGTTTGTCACTTCATAGCAGAAATATTTGGCAGATGAGGTTAGAACCTTGTTTTGTCTAAATTGCTGAGATCAGTGGAAGTGTAGTGGTACTTTTGCCTACACTTAGCAGCATTGTAGTGCCGTTCTACATGCTATAGTTCTGATCCCCCATTATTGAGATCACTGGATCTTCTCAAACATGCTGTTTCCTATTTTGCCTATCTTCTTTCCTAGAGAAAAGCTATCTGGACATTTTAAGATGATGATAAGCAATGGCATACACTTAGGTCCTACCCTGAGGCAAGTATAAGCAATCAGGCTTCTGCTGCTTGAACTTAGATTTTTTTTTCAGGGAAAGATGAAAACTTATCAGCATATTCAAGCACTGATCCTTTCCTTACAAGTAACGGTGTTTCCTCCTCTAAAACTGGCATTTGCAGCTCAACACAGTAAGGTGACAGCAAAGTCAACACAAAATATCATAGAATCATAGAATGCCAGGTTGAAAGGGACATCAGAGATTATCTGATCCAACCTTCTATGTGATATATAGTTTAAATGAGATGACCTGACACCCTGTCAAGTTGAGCCTCAAAAGTGTCCAGTGTAGAGAAATCTAGCACTTCCCTAGGGAGATTTTTCCAATGTTTAACTGTTCTCATGGTGAAATATTTTCTTCTGGAATCCAATCAGATTCCTCAGAAGAAACATATATCCATTACCCCTTGTCTTTCCCATGTGAATCCTTGTAAAAGGGAGTCTCCATCCTCTTGGTAGACACCCTTTATGTACTGGTACATGGTAATAAGGTCTCCCCTAGGCTTTCTTCTCTCAAGACTGAACAAAACCAGTTCTCTCAGTGTTACTTCATATGGTAGGTTTCCTAGTCCTCTGATCATCTCAGTGGCCCTTCTTTGGATTTTATGCAGCATCTCCACATATTTTTTATATAGAAGGGACCAAAACTGACAGTACTCCAAGCACAACCTGACAAGCACTAGAGTGGGATAATGACTTTTTATCTCTTCTGGTGAGGGCCTTTTTGATGCACTCTAGCATCTCGTTAGCCTTCTTTGCTGCTGCAGTAAACTGTTCATTCACATTGAGTCTGTTGTCCACCAAGACCCCCAGGTCCTTCTCCACAGAGCTGCTCTCTAGCCAGGTGGAACACAGTCTGAGCTGCACTCCAGGCTTCTGTATTCCCAAGTACAAGACCATACACTTATCTCTACTGAACTTCATAAGGTTCCTACTAGCCCACTCTTCCTGTGTGTCTTCCTAGAGGGTAGCTATTTCCTCTAGAGTGTCAACCTCTGCTTCTAATTTGATATCATCTGCAAACTTCATGAGGATGTTCTTGATTCCAGCATCCAGTTCACTTCTGAAGACTTTAAACAGCATCAGGCCCAGTATCAGTCCCTGGGGGACACTGCTTGTGACTGTGTGCCAATTTGAGAAAGAACTGTTTACCACCACCCTCTGGTTATGGCCTGTCAGCCAATTCCTCACATACCACTTGTCTACGCTGTAGCACTTCAGTTTCACTAGGAGGAGACTGAGAAATCACATCAAAAACCTTGGAGGTGTCCTGGTAAACAATGTCCACCGCTCACTCCACATCAACTGATTGGTTCACTTTGACATAGAAGACATAAGGTTTGTTAAGCACAATCTTCCCTTAGTGAATCCATGTTGGCTTTTCCCAGTCATGTGCTTCAGCTGAATTGTGACAGTCACTAAGATTACTTGCTCCATAACTTTCCCAGAGACTGAAATGAGACTGATGGATCTATAATTAGCCAAGTCCTCCTTAGAGCCTTTCTTGTGGATGCGAGATGACACTAGCCTTCTTGCCATGTTNGGGGCCCCTCACTACAAGGGCATTGGGTTGCTGGAGCTTGTCCAGAGAAAGGCAACAAAGCTGGTGAAGGGGCTGGAGAACAAGCTTTATGAGAGGTGGCTGAGGGAACTGGGGCTGTTTTGCCCAGAAAAAAAGGAAGCTGAGAGACAGATTTTATCAGTCTACAGCTAACTGAAAAGAAGATGTAGTGAGGTGATTGTTGGTTTCTTCTCCCAAGTGACAGGCTATGGGATGAAAGGAAATGGCCTCAAGTCACACCAGGGGACATTCAGATTAGACATCAGGAAAAATTTCTACACCAAAAGGGTTATCAGACACTGGAACAGGCTGCCCAAAGGAGATGGTTGAGACAACATCCCTGGAGGTCTTCAAAAGACGGATAGATGAGGTGCTTAGGGATTTGATTTAGTAGTGGGCAAGTACAGTTGAACCTGATGATCTTAAAGGTCTCTTCCAACCAAACAATTCTATGATACTATGAATACAGCCCTCCATACCATTTAGGTGGAGTGAATTATATTTTTGACCTATTTTTTCACATACTTTGTGTAATATTTTAGGTCCTGATATCCTGACTATGGTGGTGGGATCAGATATCAGCCGTTACCCTAACACCCCCAGACCTACCTGCCGAGGATATTTGCACAAACGAACACAGTCAGCAATATTGAAGGGCTGGAGAAAGAGGTGGTTTGTGCTGAAACATGATGGCTACCTACACTATTACAAACACAAGAAGGTAAGGAGAGAGGCTAATGAGGAAATAATCTGTGTCCTGAACTACAAACTATAGTGATCTACAACCTTCCAGTATCTGAAGGTGGCATACAGGAAAGCTGGGGAGAGGCTTCTTACAAAGGCATGTCATGATAGGACTAGGGGGGATGGCTTTAAATTGGAAAGGAGAAGATTTAGACTAGATTTAAGGAGGAAATTTTTCACAATGAGGGTGCACAATGAGGTGCAACTGGTACATGTTGTCTAGGGAAGTTGTGGATGCCTCCTCCCTGGAAGTGTTCAAGGCCAGGTTGGACAGGGACTTGGGCAGCTAGGTCTTGTGGGAGGTGTCCCTGCCCATGGTAGGCGGGGTTAGAATTAGGTGATCTTTAAGGTTCCTTCCAACTCAAACCATTTTATGATTCAATGATGCTAATATTGTACTCAGATTTATAGATCTTTGTCTTGACTTGTGATATTTACAGAATAACATTAGTGCTAAAGATTTTTTTGTATGTGGTGTATAGAGGAGGCTTGCTGCATTGTTCCACCTTCATATGTCCTAGTCACAGACGCAGACATTGTCAGGCTTTTGTGGATTCTTATTCAATATTATTTCTGGTCATCAAGAAGTCTGTGAATTGAATAGGCTCTGGACAGGCTTTGGAAAAGATAAAGTAGTTTTAGATGTGTAGGATGTATTTGTTTTGTGTGTGATATCAGGCTATAGAGAGCTATTGGGAAGGTTCAGTTTCTTCAGAGTAGCATTGTCCAGTGCTTCATTCTCCATCGTGAGCAAGGACCTGCCCAAATTAAGTAAGAGGGAACTGAATTAGATTCATTGTAATTTCTTAATTTTTATATGCTTTCTTTAAGGACAAAAGAAGAACAATGCATACAGATGCTGCTCGTCCCAATTTCTTTTCTAATGGAATTACAAATAATGTCCTTAGTTTAGCTTAGCATTTATGTAATATCATATTCCATGCCTTGCCTCACTCAAGATGTAAAATTGTTCCACTTAGTGAACATAAAATGTTCTTTGAAACAGTTTGTTGAAGGCAAGAATAATTCAGGGAAACAAAAGTACTTCATGATAATCTGCATGTCAGGATCCAACAAACTATCTGGAGTCATCATTTGTCAGGTCTCCATTCTGATGTTAAGAAAAGCAGCCTACACTGGTGCAATTCCAGTGACATCAGCATGGTCATGCCTGATTTCCACCTATGTAAGAGGACAACCAGGCCTTTTATTTGTGCCTAAATTGGTGTATATAATATTTTGTCAGGGAGGAAGGAAAGGATGTTTCATATTCTGCTTTAGTCCATATCAACAAACACAGAGAGGTACATTTCCCTGTCACTGCTGTTTGGAAGCAGAAATTATCCATCCTGAGCTTTCTTTTCCCTGCCTATATTAAAAAAAGAGATCAATGTTTCTAGAGCTTTTTACATATGGACTCACCCATGTAATTGTTGTTCTGTTACACTCATCTGTATCCAATCACATTATTGATAAAATGATAGCTGTTGCAACAGATTCGGTTACTTTGCATACAAGGTAATTTTGTTTTCCTTCATAGAGAGGTCATTTTGTTTTCCCTCTGACCTTGACTCTATAATCTGTGTATGTAAATAGAACACATCTTTTACTCATTGAACATAGCTATGTTTGTCACTTCATAGCAGAAATATTTGGCAGATGAGGTTAGAACCTTGTTTTGTCTAAATTGCTGAGATCAGTGGAAGTGTAGTGGTACTTTTGCCTACACTTAGCAGCATTGTAGTGCCGTTCTACATGCTATAGTTCTGATCCCCCATTATTGAGATCACTGGATCTTCTCAAACATGCTGTTTCCTATTTTGCCTATCTTCTTTCCTAGAGAAAAGCTATCTGGACATTTTAAGATGATGATAAGCAATGGCATACACTTAGGTCCTACCCTGAGGCAAGTATAAGCAATCAGGCTTCTGCTGCTTGAACTTAGATTTTTTTTTCAGGGAAAGATGAAAACTTATCAGCATATTCAAGCACTGATCCTTTCCTTACAAGTAACGGTGTTTCCTCCTCTAAAACTGGCATTTGCAGCTCAACACAGTAAGGTGACAGCAAAGTCAACACAAAATATCATAGAATCATAGAATGCCAGGTTGAAAGGGACATCAGAGATTATCTGATCCAACCTTCTATGTGATATATAGTTTAAATGAGATGACCTGACACCCTGTCAAGTTGAGCCTCAAAAGTGTCCAGTGTAGAGAAATCTAGCACTTCCCTAGGGAGATTTTTCCAATGTTTAACTGTTCTCATGGTGAAATATTTTCTTCTGGAATCCAATCAGATTCCTCAGAAGAAACATATATCCATTACCCCTTGTCTTTCCCATGTGAATCCTTGTAAAAGGGAGTCTCCATCCTCTTGGTAGACACCCTTTATGTACTGGTACATGGTAATAAGGTCTCCCCTAGGCTTTCTTCTCTCAAGACTGAACAAAACCAGTTCTCTCAGTGTTACTTCATATGGTAGGTTTCCTAGTCCTCTGATCATCTCAGTGGCCCTTCTTTGGATTTTATGCAGCATCTCCACATATTTTTTATATAGAAGGGACCAAAACTGACAGTACTCCAAGCACAACCTGACAAGCACTAGAGTGGGATAATGACTTTTTATCTCTTCTGGTGAGGGCCTTTTTGATGCACTCTAGCATCTCGTTAGCCTTCTTTGCTGCTGCAGTAAACTGTTCATTCACATTGAGTCTGTTGTCCACCAAGACCCCCAGGTCCTTCTCCACAGAGCTGCTCTCTAGCCAGGTGGAACACAGTCTGAGCTGCACTCCAGGCTTCTGTATTCCCAAGTACAAGACCATACACTTATCTCTACTGAACTTCATAAGGTTCCTACTAGCCCACTCTTCCTGTGTGTCTTCCTAGAGGGTAGCTATTTCCTCTAGAGTGTCAACCTCTGCTTCTAATTTGATATCATCTGCAAACTTCATGAGGATGTTCTTGATTCCAGCATCCAGTTCACTTCTGAAGACTTTAAACAGCATCAGGCCCAGTATCAGTCCCTGGGGGACACTGCTTGTGACTGTGTGCCAATTTGAGAAAGAACTGTTTACCACCACCCTCTGGTTATGGCCTGTCAGCCAATTCCTCACATACCACTTGTCTACGCTGTAGCACTTCAGTTTCACTAGGAGGAGACTGAGAAATCACATCAAAAACCTTGGAGGTGTCCTGGTAAACAATGTCCACCGCTCACTCCACATCAACTGATTGGTTCACTTTGACATAGAAGACATAAGGTTTGTTAAGCACAATCTTCCCTTAGTGAATCCATGTTGGCTTTTCCCAGTCATGTGCTTCAGCTGAATTGTGACAGTCACTAAGATTACTTGCTCCATAACTTTCCCAGAGACTGAAATGAGACTGATGGATCTATAATTAGCCAAGTCCTCCTTAGAGCCTTTCTTGTGGATGCGAGATGACACTAGCCTTCTTGCCATGTTCGTGGCTGTCCCTGGCTCTCCACAGCCTCACAAAGATTATGAAGAGTGGCCATGCAACATCAACCAACTCTCTCAACACTCTTGCATGGGTGGCATCTGGGCCCACTGATTTGTACAGATCAAGATCCTGTAATAGTGCGCACATTAACACTTCATTCACTGATGGTGGGTCTGTGTCAGACCTGGATGTTTATTCCCATGACCTGGAGCCCAGCAGTGCTGGTAAAAAGAGAGGTGAAGAAGGTATTGAGGGCCTCTGCTCTTACAGCATTGTTGGAAACTCATTCACCTCTCCTGTTTAACAGTGGACCAATATTCTCCTGTTACTACTTGTTGTTAATGTAACTGAAGAACCCTTTCTTGAAGTTTTTGACATCTCTGGCCAACTGAAGTTCAAGATGAGCTTTTGCTTTCCCAATTGCATATCTGCATACCCTGTTTATGGCCTTGTAATTCTCAAGGGGTAATATTCTGCTTTTCCATCTCTGGTACATATCCCTTTAGATTCTGAATAGACCCAGAAGCTCACAGTTGAACCAAGGGTGTCTCTTGCTCCACCTCCTTCCCTTGCCTTTAGAGGGTATAAATTAGTCTTGTTTACCTAGGAGAATGTTCTTGAAAAAATCCCAGCACTCATTATCTCCTTTATCCTCCATGGAAGCTTACTATGGGATTGCTTCCAACTGAGCCCTAAGCAAGCAGAAGTCTGCTCTTCTAAAATCTAAAACCTTGATCTAAAACCTCTGTACAGCATGCTCAGCAGTATTTCAGACTCTACAATATTGTGATAACTGTAGCCAAAGCTATAAAGCTATCGCCATCTGAGATATTACAAAGCAGGTTTCCTTGGTCTGTGAGTAGCAAGCCCAGCAGTGCCCATTCCTGGTGGGCACATGTAAGTTTGTATGAGGAAGGAGTCATCTACGTATTCCAGGAACTTTCATTGAATAGCATGTGAACTGCTGTATTTTTCTTCCAGCAAATGTGTGGGTAGTTAAAGTCACCCATAAGAACCAGGTTTTGTTGACCCAAAGCTTGCTTAAGGAGGTGTTTAAGTTACGGGTGGACGAGGTCCTGAGGGACATGGTTTAGTGTTTTGTGGGAGTGGTTGGACTCGATGATCCAGTGGGTCTCTTCCAACCCGGTGATTCTGTGATTCTGTGATTCATGCCCACATGAAAAAGTAACAGTGTATAGTATTCTGTGCTCTTGTCAAGTTCTGGCACCCTCTCAACAACATCCCAGATCTTAGCTCCAGGAAGGCAGCATGTGATTTCTTGTCTGGTTGGCAGGTGGGTGCCTCAGTGCCTTTTAGCAGAGAGTCCCCCACAATGAACACACGTATTTGCCATCTGCAGTTGGTTCAGTTGCAACTTTGGGGTCTTGTTTGTGGTGTCTGTTGTTAAAGCTTCAAATCTGGTTTTAGTTGTGATGCTGGAGAGTGGGGACTGTGGTGGACATCTGCATTTGTAGGACACCAGGGTCCAGGGTGCTTCATCCTCAGTATTGTCTGTTACTGGAACATTGTTCTGTTGCAACCTGTCAATTTCTACCTCACTTCTCTAATGCTGTAAAGCCTAGTTACTTCTTCCTGTAACTCAGCCACCTGATGCAACAGGTCATCCACCTGTGCACACCTTGTGCAGGTACCTACTTCTTCCCCTGGAGAAGAGGCTGGGCACTAATTATAGCCTGCTGTCAGCTCTGATATCGGTGAGGGGTTTAGAAACTCTCAGCACCCTGAGACTTTGACTGTTGCACGTTTACCTGGGGCCACTGTCTGGGTTGCCATACCCATTCTGGCAAGTACAGAGGGCAAAGCTTTCCTTTTGGTAGATACCATAGCTGGACTGCTTCTGAGACAGTGATGACTAACAAGTGCGCTCATCTCTCAAACTGTCAGGGTGTCTATGTCCTTCCTGTGCACTCTTCTAACAGGGTCTCTAGGCCTTACATGCACACCATTTCTGCAGCAATCTGGTGTACTTCTCTGTGGAGCCATGTGCTGTGGAGCCAGGTACATCCTTGCAAAAAGCCTAGCTGCCTTATTCTTTGGACTGAGTGAAGACTGCAATGTAGGACAGAGAAATCTTAATCAGCTTTACAGGAGACCGGCAAGACAACAAAAGCAATCTATGACAAGGTGACTCGGCTGCTGGATGAGGGAAAGGCTGTGAATGTGGTCTTCCTGGACTTCAGCAAAGCCTTTGACACAGTTTCTTACAGCATTCTGCTACAGAAACTGTCAGCCTCTAGCCTGGACAGGCACACACTCTCCTGGGTGGAAAACTGGTTGGATGACTGGGCCCAGAGAGTGGTGGTAAATGGTGTTAAATCCAGCTGGAGGCCAGTCACAAGTGGGGTTCCCCAGGGCTCAGTGCTGGGTCCAGCCCTGTTCAAT
>WAAB01024180.1:19048-52728 GCA_013389865.1 Piaya cayana
ATGTTGAGGCTCTGGAGCAAGTCCAGAGAAGAGTGACAAAGCTGGTGAAGGGGCTGGAGAACAGGTCTTATGAGGAACGGCTGAGAGAGCTGGAGAAGAGGAGGCTGAGAGGAGATCTCATTGCTCTCTACAACTACCTGAAAGGAGGTTATAGAGAGGAGGGTGCTGGCCTGTTCTCCCAAGTGACAGGGCACAGGACAAGAGGGAATGGCCTCAAGCTCCGCCAGGGAAGATTTAGGCTAGTCATTAGGAAAACAAATGTCACAGAAAGGGTCCTTGGGCACTGGAACAGGCTACCCAGGGAGGTGGTTGTTTCATCTTCCCTGGAGGTGTTTAAGGCACGGGTGGATGAGGTGCTGAGGGGCATGGTTTAGTGTTTGATAGGAATGGTTGGACTCGATGATCTGGTGGGTCTCTTCCAACCTGGTCATTCTATGATTCTAGTCACAGCAGTAGAGCATCACCTCAACAGATTAGAGGAGTTGACACAGATCTCCAAGTAACCGTGAACAAGTGACTTTTAGAACCTGTCTGCTATCTTGGAAACTACAACATGCTACAGCCTTCAGGATAAAAAAAATACTGGACTTGCAAACCCATTAAAAAGAAGCAGCATAAAAAAATCCTGTAAATGCAGATTCAAATATTCCCTTTTCTTTCTAGTACTGCCTTCTCTGTACATGGAAGCAGGGCATTTTAATGAGAGTGTATTTACAAAAATGCTGTAACTCAGACACTAAAATACATGATTTCATTTCTTGTGTTCACCTGTAAGACTGTTCCCAGTAGAATAGAAGAGAGAGAGGAAAAAAGTGTTTTCAAACCATCTTACCTTCTGTAGTATATACAGTCCAATTAGTATAATGAGAAAGAAATCCCCTGCCTGCTGATTGTAGACCCTTCACATCATTTAAATCTCTGACAGACATTCAGCCCCTTGTTCTCTTGAGCAAGCCTCTGTGTTCATCTCTAAGCCTAAGCAGTTTATATAAAAGACTTACCTATAAATAGGCTTAGGCCTGAGCCGTTGCTCATAAAGATACCACCTCTATTTATTCATCATTCTTGCTTAGAGTTTTATCATTATAGTCTGGGAGCTGCCGCATTCTTTAGAGCTGGTATACAATCTGATGTCTTCATGTTTTCTGTGACTACCATGGATACAGGATATATTTTTCAGTTTACATTCAAGGAGGTGTTGTATCCAAGGTTTCCAATACTTCTCTTGTATTATGTTTATTAATGAATGAAACACAACATTGGCTGATATTATATGCAAGTTAATTTTGGACTACCAACACACTGCATACCCATGAAAGAATTAAGATCAGATATATTATTTGACCTGATTCAAGTCATGCAAAATTTTAATCCAATCAATATCTCTTCCACAAATGTGCCCACAAAATGCAGTGATAAAAAAAAAAAAAATTGGAGAAAGATCTTAGAGGTACTACTAAGCAAGAAGCACCAGACCTCAGGGAGAAGATGGTCAGAGAAAACCAGGATATAACAGGTAGTGAAAACACTGCAAGCCTGAGTGCCAGGGAGAGTCATGGCCACATCAGCTGTGATGGAGAAAATGAGACAAATAATAAATAAGAAGCATAAAGAAAAACAAAAATAATTTTCCTGTCTCATGAGATGTTTAGTTTAAAAACACGGGGACACATCTGGAAAGATATTTTTCAATAACAGTAATAAAATCAGTCATGCTACCAGTAACCTGAAACCAATCTGAACCACAGTAATTTGTGTTTTCCATCTTATTGCTGCCAAGTTTGATATCATAGATTTTCAAAGCAAGAGGGCTAAGGATATAATTTAAAACACAAGCTAGAGTTCATTGTCCAGATGCGCACATCTTTGTTTTAAGATGTGTACTTGAGAGGAGAGGATCTAGGGTGGGAAAGTAGGGGGAGGAACTACTTCACCTATCTACTTATGTTAAGGAGTTTACTGGTTTCTAATGACCAAATAGAGAGAAAGACACTGGAATACCCTTCCATCTCAAAGAGTTTTAACTCAATCATGATCAACATTGTACTGAAATTTTTGAAACACCTTACATTTAAAGTTGTCGGGATGGATTACGAATGCAGTGGTATTTAGGGCAATTTTGCAAAGGAACTGAAATCCAACCTTTTAAACTATGCTCCCCTCTTTTTTGAATGTAATCCTTTGATCACTCAGCCTGCACATATAAAGTGAGTTTTTCAGCATAAACCCAGACTGCAGGTACTGTTGCTTATTGAACAGACTCATGCTCCCAAATTCTTCAAGTGTACTTGGAAAATCCCACTTTAGTTCTGCTTTACCCTCAGAAGCTGGAATATTGACAAATAGCTAGCAAGGTTTCTGCATGCAGATAAGCTTTCTGATGAACCAAAACCAATTAAGAGAGCAAAAACAGAGATTCATATTCAGAGGCTGTTTGAGTAATTTATCTTTTGTGACTGTACTATATTTTCTGGGGCTGCTGATCATTAAAATATGGTGACTGGAATAGTTTCAAAAGCCTAAGAGCTTATCACTAATTTCTGCTTCCCTGAGTTTATCCCCATCTCACAGGCATCAGTTTCATATTAGTTCTGAACTTTGGCACTCATTCTCTCTAACTGCAGGATGAGGGAAAGTGTAGACCACTGGAAGTAACAAAGCTGGAAGGAGCAGAAATTGGTGTTGACACCAGTCTGGGTAAACCATTTGTTTTTAAATGCATACCTCAAAGTGGAAACAGGATTTTCTACTTCTGTGCAACTTCCAACCAAGAAATGAAGAGGTAAGTGGTCTTTCATTTTAGAGGATCAATTCCATTATTCAAGTTTGGGGAGAGGTTGTCTGAACTTTTGTACACAATTTTTTCACAATACCTGCCTTGATCAGTAGGAAAAAAAGATCTTTCAGCTACTAGAGGAAGATAGTGGTTTTAGTTTTCATTTGCAGGAATTAAAAAAATTATTCTCAGCTTCATAGGGTTTTTAATTATATCTTTTTCATAAAGTCTTTAATATTCATGCTTTGCTTAAGGTGCCCTTGAATTCTTGATTTATGTCCAGAAAAAAATCTTCACCCGTATTCTAATGCCTTCTCCCCTACTACCATATCGAAAGTGAAGTGTAAATCCTCCTGTGGATGCGAAATTGATTATTGGTCATTTCACATGAATGATCACTCCTCTGCCCAACAAAGGCAGGGCTAGTAATAAATACAATCTCAACTTCCGTTTCCTTTTTTGTTGTTCTGTCATGTTATCATTTTAGTGTTTTAAAATGCAGTCATACCAGAAAGTATATTGATTCTGATAAGAGGCAATGAGTTTGGGGTTGACTCATAGTTATGACTTAAGTATTATTTTTGCATTTCCCAAAGATTATAGATGACAAAATACAGATTCAAAAACACCCAAAGCACATGTAACAAAATTTTCAGCTTTAATTTCAAAAATGTACTAAAATCTCGTGTTGTTTTCCTCTTTATCATGAATTATCAAAACCATAAAGCTATAAAGTAGGTATTTGGTACTTATCCATCCATATTCTTGTAAATCTTAATATAGCACCTACCACAGTACTATCAAAGCATTTTTCACTTCCAAATTCTGCGCTATCCATAATGCAAAAAGAATAGCTTTGCCAACAAATAATGTTCTTTATTCTGGATTTCAGGATTCTTTAAATTTTCTACAGATACCTTATCTGCATTATAGCAAAGTCAAAAGAAAAGTGAATTTAGAGTGGTCGCTTAGCCTGACATGTTAAACTATACTCAAAATATTCCATTGTCTACAATATTGTTTTAACCTATTATGTGTTATGCAGCAAGCTTCAAGACTTAACTTTTCTGAACATTAGCAATGTTTATTTAATGACATTTAATTCACTACTTTTTCTCTTTTGAAGCCTTCAATATGTCCTGAAAATTGCACATCCATTTAGATGTTATGTCCACAACAGTGAAAAGAGGCAGCGAAGCACATTTATCCTGCCTTATCAAACTAAGATATTCACATGGTTTTTTTCGTATTATAGGTGGCTGGAGGCTATGGATAAAGCAGTGCATCCTGTCCATCAGGTAAAGCTTCATTCATGTAGCAGATTGTGCAGAAGATTGACAGACAGTAGATATATCTGTATATGGTCAGGTGCAGACAAAAACTGTCAAAGCTGCATGCTTTTGTTCTAGGCTGCAGGGATGTGAATCTACTCCAGTGTAAAAGCCATATGCAGACACTATTGTTATGCAGCAAATGTGTTTTGCTGCCATATGATGGAACAAATCAAAATACTCCCTCTCCAGATACCAGCAGCTTTAAGCTCATTCAGAAGCATAACCCAAAATGAGGATAGGGGGTGTTACACCCTGTTCTGCCAATACTGTTTGGACTAAAGGCAGAGAAGGGCTATAGCTTCTTTTAGCATACCCTGCAAATCTGCCTTGGCTGCAAGCTTCCTGCTTCTTCCAGTGGAATATTAGGCAGGGGCTGTATGTGTGTGTGTTTTAGTTGACTTCTTTTCTGTATTTTCAGACAAGAAAAAAAAAAGCTTTCTGATAAACTTTGACTCATCTTTCTGTCTCTTCATACAACTATATACTTCATTGGGCCTTATGGCTGAAAGATACATAGTCATAATTGATCTCGAGCTGCTGTAGAGAGACCTTCTTCAGTTCAGCATAATTTCATGAGTCACTCCTGGCTGACCCTTGAACTGGGAACTGCAAACCTAATCATAGTACCTCAACAGCTGGAAGCACAGAGGTCAAAGCCACTTTGACCCTTTGACCCTTTCCTGGCCCCATGATTTTATTTTCTCATTCTATAGGCAGACCATTTTATGAACACATGCTGTTAATCTGTAAAATCTTTTTAAAAAAATGTTTAGCTACCAAACCAGCTGTTTTTTATCAGAAAGAATGTGAGGCTTAAATGCAGAGCAGGTATCAATGTCTGCCTTTTTTGCAGATGAACTAATATCAACAATAAACAAACAAGGAAATCACAAGGTACGAATTATAGCCAGTATTAACATAGTAGGGAAAATAAAAGAAACAGACATTTACTTTTCTTCTTCTCTCAAACCAGTGAACAATAGTGACTCTTTCAACACTGTGCTTTACTGATGAGTTTCCAAACAGTGAAAGGAAGTGGTTGCTGTTAGTCTAATTCCTTTTCATAGAATCATAAAACACTTCGTCTTGGAATGGACCTTAAAGATCACCTGGTTCCAAGCCCCCCATTTGAACAGAAATAAAATTGATTACTATTTCTTTTCACTTCGGCTTTCAGATGAGATTCTAAGTGCAAAGCCAAATTTTTTTCCAAGTATATTCTACTGGGCAGTATTTCATAAAAAAATATCAAAGAACCCACATATCTGAAAACAGCAGTAATAAATCTCACAATTTGAAGGGTCATTCCTAGCCAAAAGAAACAAAAAAAATAGCCTGAGTCAAAAAGGAGGACAAAGACACACATACTCATAAGAAAGCATATCAAAAGGGTAATTATTTAGTGTAACATGCAAAAATAACTTGTTGAGTAAAAAGTTCCAACATTATATATGTGGAAGGATCTCTCATGCATTCATTCCTTAACAACACAGTAAACTGGTTCTTTTCTGTCCTTTTCCATCTTATTGTTATCTGCTTTATCTTTTAGGGGTTTCTTTGAGCAAACAATATTGTTTTCTAAAAGAAATATTTAATATGTTGACTTAATATGACTTGACAAACCAATATACTGACATACTGACATGACTGTGTTATCTTAATGCATCTACAAGGATAACTGTTTTATGAATACACCTAGCATTACTGAGGTCTTCTGCACTTTGCTGCAGTAAGTCTCAGAAGATTTCCCATTTATAGGAAAGGCTCTGGAGCGTGTCCAGAGAACAGCGACAAGGCTGGCGAAGGCGCTGGAGAACAGGTCTTATGAGGAATGGCTGAGAGAGCTGGGGTTGTTTAGCCTGGAGTAGAGGAGGCTAAGAGGAGACCTCATTGCTCTCTACAACTACCTGAAAGGAGGTTGTAGAGAGGAAGGCGCTGGCCTCTTCTCCCAAGTGGCAGGGGACAGGACAAGGGGGAATGGCCTCTAGCTCTGCCAGGTGAGTTTTAGGCTAGAGATTAGGAGGAAGTTTTTTACAGTAAGGGTCATTAGGCATTGGAATATGCTGCCCAGGGAAGTGGTTGATTCACCTTCCCTGGAGGTGTTTAAGGCACGAGTAGACGAGGTCCTGAGGGACATGGTTTAGTGTTTGATAGGAATGGCTGGACTCGATGATCCGATGGGTCTCTTCCAACCTGGTGATTCTATGATTCTATGAAAGAATACAGCCAGCTGTGTTGTACCATGTCTTTTTTTCTGTAATTGCTTTGTCAAGGATACTAAATAAAAATCAGTAATAAATGTGAAATTTCCAGAAATTACCAGGAGGCTGTTGATATTGCACATATTCTCACCACGGATTTCAAATAATAATGACACTGATTGATGTAGAATTTGAAATACATATTTCTCTTCACCTGTAAATGACAGTAAGATAATATTAGTAATGAAAAAGACTCTGCTTCAGAAAGGAATGGGAAGACATCTTTAAATATTTAGTGTGTTGCAGTTCTTCCATCCAAGTTTGATTGCTGTGTTCTGACCTCAGATACCATGAGATTTTCTCTGGAATCCAAAGGGCACACAGTGAACCTTTTTTTGCCAGATTACACACGGTAAAGTCTGCTGAAGTCAGTCAGCAAGAGTATTTATTAAAAAAAATGTTCTTCATAGAGCTCTGAAATAATTTTGCAAAATTTATACTGAGAAGCAAAATTGATGCAGAAAATACAAGTTCCTCTTATAAGAAGAAAGTAGAACGTGGTCACTATCTACCATCAGTTATAGATTTTCAGCATTTTCAGCATTTACATTACACATTATTTTCACAACAGAAGCTAATTTGCTGCTAAGGCAGGAGACTAGAGCTTGTGTCTTTTCATGCTAACAGATTCTACTTAATTCCTTACCAAAAGTTGTCATTACACGCTTACTTTACAGAACCATGTGTGGGTAGATGTCACACTGCATAACACCACACTTCCACCACTCGCTATCAAAAACCCAGAGTGCCTGGGGCTCCTCCACCAGCTGGACAGAAGCAAAGACATTTGGATTCAGCACTACTGCATTCTTAAGGATGGCTGTCTGTACTTTTATGCCACTCTCCGTTCTACACCTGCCCAAGGTAGGGACAGCTGCTGGACTGTAATTGATTACTAAAGCAGAAATGTTACACAGCAGTTTCCAAACAGAAATTTTGCTACTAATGAGAGTTTCTTATCAGCAAACTCACTCTGTTCTGTTAAGAAGAGTAAAGGAAGACCAGACTCAGTCTTGTTTCATAAAATAGTCCCCTTGTTCACCTCATCTTTTCTTCTCCCATTGCCTGAATTTTTCTGTCTGGAATGAAGCTAGTCAGGATCTATGCACATTACCTCAGGAGCAAGCATCAGCAGCAAGAGACACTTCCAGAGCACTTCATAGTGCTTTGAGCCAGTCGTACTTATGGCAGTCTGCTGAAAGCTACCAACTCCTGCATGTTAAGTAGCACCCTCAGAGGGAAGGACATTATAAACTCAGACTAATTTGTCTGCTACTATCAGGTTTCCAGATTTTCACATGGCAAGATAGTTCATCCATCAACAGGCAGACCTTCCCCGCTCCAGCAAAGGTTCATGCTCCAGGACTTTGCCACAGTCATAACCATCTAGCAGCTCTCCCCATACCAAAACAGGGGAGGCACTCTCTGAAGGCAGGAATGTGAGGCTACCAGGGTCAATTGCAAGAGGAGCTGAGTTTCAGGCACTGAAGAGACCCTGCAAGCACAACTCTGTGAAAGACTGTTTATAAAAAGAGATGCCCCAGAGAGAAAGGATGGGTTAAGAGCTGCAAATGTGCACTCCCTGATCTAGGAAACGTGGCAGGCAGAAGAAACAAAAATAAAATGTTGTTGTACATTTGCTTACTAGCCAGCTTTCCAATAAAAAATGGAAAGTGTTTTCTTACAGCTTACGCTATTTACCACACAATCAGGCAAGAGACATTCCACTTTATACCATTTACACATCACATTTCATCTGCAAGGACCACATACATATACACTGACAAGTGATTTCACCTCTACACAAAACAGAAGCTAGGACTTACCTGGAGCTAATTAATGAATTAGTGGAAATACAAAATGTAGGTATTATGTGTTTATGATACCCAAGGCTATGATCCTACTGCTAAATATGTCACTTAGGTGTTTAAACATTCTACTGCATACAAATTCTTGCATATGGTAGTGTTTTCTCTTGTTATAGCAACCACTGTTTTTTTTCCAATTCTGGTTCTCACTCCTGTGTATTGTTCTTAATGCTGGAGAGGGGAGGGACAACCAGCTAAAATGAAAATGTCATGAAGACCAAATTCTTTCTAATGCCTTTCCATCACAGCTGGCTAGTACAGCCTGTAATGGCATTCCAGTTATTAATGGCAGCAAGGGGAATCAATGCTGACTCCGGGATATTTTCTTTTTAATGTTAAAAATAGTATAACTTTAGCTTTTAAAGGAAAAAAGAACACCAAAATAAAAAAACAATTTTATAATNATTAGATTCTGTAACAACTGTGTGAAATACAGCTTGCAAAATTGCTGGTAGGCTTGTAACTGGCAGTAGTTTCATAAGCAGTATTTGCAGTGTGCATAATGCATGTTATTTTATTCTGTCCAGGTGGCCTTTACCTACAGGGGTATACTGTGAGTGAACAGTCTCTAGGCTCCAAAAGATCTGTAATTGAACTCAAACCTCCATCTGAAGAATTTAAAACTTTTTATTTAAGTGCAGAGAATGTAAATGAAAACAAAAGGTAAATCAAATGCCTTTTTTCCAGTTTTACTTGCCAGATTTTAGGAAAGTAGGGACACCAAAGCTTGGGAAAATACAGTGACAACTTTTCATTCTGTTTTCACTTGTCCCCTTAGATTTCCCTTTAATTATAGCTTTAGTCAAAGTACAGTACTGGTACGGGTGAGTCACCTGGTCAGCTGTTGACAATGCTGGAACTACATCAAAACTAGCTTGCAAATGTTCAGGAAAAAATGTGGATAAGATGATTTCCATGGTGATGTGTGGGTGATCACATTAAATAGAAAATCTATGTTGCCTTTTATTAAGGAAAATGGAAAGTATATCTAGTCTCATTCCCCAAATTTTTTTGCTTTGAACAATGACTGTTACAATTAAAATCTGTCAACATATGTAGCAACCCATCTGTACAAATGCCATTTATAAGAGATGGGTTTCAAATAATATAAAAATGTATGCATAATACTTGACTGGAGACAGTTGTTGATCTTTCATTTCTTCTAGGTGGATTACAGCTTTGAAATCTTCAATTAGTAAATGGTTACCCCTACATCAGGCAATCCAAGATTTTATGAACAGACCACTGGAGGAAACAAGGATGTGACAAGAAAGTTCTTTTTTTAAATTCTGAATTTTGGTTTTCTTTTAAAAATTCTATACTATGTCTTATGGTTCATCTGAAAAGATGCTGTAGTTGTAGGTACAGTTTAGCACTGCTATATGTGCACAACTTTTGCAAGCATTATTAAATAAACATAAAGCAATGTTGCCTTCTTTGTGGCTGTCTTTATATTTCTACGTCAGCTCAGACCATGAATAAAGTCTGATTTATAGCAGTGATCTAACATCAACAGCTTTTTCACACAGAAGTTTCATATGTGGGTTTAAGCTTCTATGTGATATGGAGCTTAATATTGGGACAGGCTGGGCTGACTGGAAAGTTCACAGCAACATGTCATTAGAACACACCTGGGGGAATGGAGTAAATCTGTATGATATGGATGAGTACTTTTGTTCCTGTACATTCTATATTAACATACAATTATAAAATGGTTTTGATTTGGCCACTAGCCATCACAGCACAGAACATCTGTGTAAAGAATTCAAGAATGAAAGACACTGCTTCTTCGAAAGTTAGAATTAAAAGGCAACACCATGAATCTTCATCATGGTTAGACATCTGTGTTTATTAGTGCTGGTCATGTAAATATCATTTGACATTATTCTCTATTTCCTCCTATAAATAAATCTAGGTATTCAGTTTTCAAGCTTCCCAAAATACTACTTTAAGAAAAATAACAAAGGTTAGTTCCATTCATTTATTGAAACCATGTGCTAACTAAATATCTCATCCTAAGAAAATAGTTTAATACTGCAGCAAAGTACAGCATGCAATACAGATAAAAAAGAATTGCCAGTCTGTGGGGTTTTATTACAAAGCCTGCAATATTTGGTCCTTAGACCTTTTGAACACACCAGAATCTCAACTACTCTCTTACTTTTATTATTAGCCTAGAAAATACTAAAGGAGTGCCATAAAAAGCTAAAAGGCAAGTGGCAGTCCTCCAACTACCACAAATGTGTTTTCTAAAGAGACAGACTCATTAGCTTTAGATGCTTGAAGTAATAGGACTTCAAAGAAAGCTGCCAGACAGTCTAAATTGCTTGCTAAAGTGAATTTAGTGATTTAATTGAAAAATAAGAATGGTTAGTTAAACAGTGTAAGCAGTTTACTGAAAACAGGCATGCAACACCAAATATGTTAACCCACTTGCTTTGTGTAAAACTGTTCTGATCTAAAATGTATAACTGTATTTGAAACGAAGCAGTCATCACAGTCACATTCTACATTTACTGGTAGTATTTTGAAATTTTCATGTTCAGAAATGAAATTCACATTTTTGCTAGCAACTCTGACAACAAATAGTGAAATGGGTATAAACTACTTCTTAGTACTCTTTTCCACAACATATATGGGTTGAGTACATACATGGTTGACTTGCGATTAATAACTATTATACTTTCCTAAGGAACAGTTATCCATTTCAGACTGACAGTTCAGAGCTAGGAAGCAGAAAACCAGGCAACAGGTAGAACAAATGCAAACAAAATTGAACAGAACAAATACACTTTCCATCTTTTTTTTTAAAAAAACAAAACAATTAACAACACTACCACCACCACTAAATATTTAAGTAAGCAGATCGTTTTATGGATTAGTCACCCCATGGTAATGTCTTTATGCAGTCTATGAATTGTCATCCTTCTGAGACCCAGGTGTTCCTTCAGTTGTTACTAGCTTCCTCAACATGTTTTTTCCCTCTACAAAAAGGCCATCCTCAGACGGAATCACATGATCACTAAATAGTTTCTTTTTATAAATATTTCAAGACATATAAGATAATATATAAAGCACAAGGAACTGACAGCCATAAAGGATTCATTAACATCAATAACAAGGTGCAAAAAAGAAACAAATTGTCCAATGTGTGTAAAGGTTACAAGGCAGAGTCTTTATTAGTCTCATTCAATTTTCATCATTATGAAGTGCTTTATAAACTAGAGTGATTTTCCCCCATAACTGCAATAGTTTTCAAAGCATAATAGTTTTACTGTAGCAATGTGTAGTTTATTCAGTGTTGTAAGTAACAAATACAGAAACTTTAAAAGGTATGTTCTTTCTCCCATTTGGTGTAAGAAAAAAATGTATCAAAAATCCCTCAAGTCTGCATCTATCCAAACAGAACCAAATCTTGTATCTGTTTTAAGAATATATAATTACACAGCAGACCTCAATGATTTGAATGAGAACTTGAGAAACTAGGGTGGAAATATTCCCCAAGAATCATGAAAAGAAAACCCATAGAAATTAGACATATCTTAGATAATATAATTTTTCTATGAAACAGAACAGAATTTTGAGTTATAACTAAAATAATAGTAGTCAACCATGACAACTCCACATTCAGATTTACCAAAGGCAGAAGAGTTTAGGTTAAAAACTTTATTAAAAATTCCCTTCTGGAATCTAAATTTTAGTCCCAATTTAACTTCTCTTGCAATTCCTTCAAAAGAATATACGGAAGGTGAAAGAGAGGTATGATTCTTTATTGCTTTTTCATGTCAGCAAGGGCTCAGCACAGCTGAGCTATCCCTGTATTGCTTGTATCTCAGCATGGCTCATTTATTTGCATTGAAGACTTTATATTTATTGTTAGATACACCTGCAGTGAAGGTTTTCCTTTCACTGCCAGGGAAAAAGATAACTATATTTGAAACCAGAATGTTTGCATTAGCAGGGTATGACATTCCACTGAGAAGAAACTGGGTCATGTACTTGAAGCATGATTTATTCAGAAACTATGTACAAAGCTTTGCAAGGGCAAAGCCACAGAAGGTCACCAAGGCATTTTCCATATATGACAGAGTTATTTAGCAGGAAACACTTCCAGGCAGCAAAACCAGTTTCTTGAAGTGCCTAATTCACTTTTTGTAGCATGTTTCTGAGGGACAGAGGTGATAGAGTTAGGAAAATCTCTCCTAGTTTGACTTCAGGTATTAGGCACAAGATAAGCTTGCATCTACCTGCACAGTTTGGAAATCAGAACAAATACCCATAATCACCACAAAACTGAATTCCAGTCTGTTATGCCTTTATGATTGTAGAGACTTGTACTAGCAAAACAAAAGTTTACATATTTATGCAACAGTCAGTCTTCCTGTGCATTCAGAGTACATTTACTACTACAAAAACTGCTTATTTGCAGTTAGTTTGTTAGATCATTAGGTCTTAATAGTTTTGTCTGGGTTGCAAGCCAAGTACAGCATAATACCAAGAGTACAAATAAGCAGTCATAACAGTGAAGAAATGTGGCCAGAGATCTTACGTGGCAAGAAATGTAGGCTTTAAATACAGTAGAAAAGTGAAAGGCAACACTGTCACTTTGAGCTCATGGCAATGAGTGGATGCATAGGAGATCCACCCACAACGGGGCAAGGCAAGCAAGGCAATCCCACAGAACGCACTGAGTATGAAAGAAATGTGAGAACAGTCATCTCTCTTTATCAAGCAGAAAACAAATCAGATCAAGGATCTTGATTTGAATGAAAGATCCTTATCAACTGAACAAAGTGGAGTCAGCAAGAGGTTCTTTTCATCTCCTCACAGAAGCACAAATAAATATGCAGAAACAGTGGAAGAATTACTGCATGAATAACCCTTACAGAGAGCTTTACAAGGATGAGGCAAGTCTCTGGCTGTGGTGGATAAGCAGCCTGCTTGTAGTGAGAGTCTGACAAAGTATAGCTTTATACTGACAATATCCTAGAACAGAGGATGCATTATCCACTGCAAATGACTGAGTATATACCTATATATTAGTATAAGGTTAGTGGAGAAAAGCAAGAGAGAGAGACAGTTGACCTGTAGATATTAATGTAGAACAGACTCTCCCATTATTCAGTTCACATGAGGAAGCAGAGATGAGGAACAAGAAGTAATTGTAAGTAAATGTAGAATTTAATCCTAGATACATAAAGTTATCTCATCACATTCATTGTGACAACATTATATAGTGTCTGAATACAAGGAGAGAAGAGGTGAAAAGAATAAGGACTGTAACATCTTGGAAGGAAAGATAAGGATTTACCCTGACACATCTGTAACAAAAATTATTTGTTTGTGCAGATAAAAGTAAACTGCTATAAAAAACATCCTTTATTTCACAATGTCTTGTAAGCTGTTTTGCTTGAGATTTGACCAATGACATCTTAAAATATTCATGATCAATATTATGCATGCACATATGCACAAACACTCTGGAAGGATTGTACTGCTGTACCTACATTTAGTTTTGAACCTTATTCAGGTTACCCTAGCCTCTGTGGTACTCCACTGTTGTTTACTGTCTAATAGCTCAGACATTGTTTTCTCTGGAGACAGAGCTGCCCAGAGAGAGCCTTTCAACAGAATGAAAACTCTCTACCAAGAAAATCTCAAGGGAAGACCTTGACGATCTCCATGCTAGCTGCCAATAGGATAGAAATGTATAATAATAGAACACCAGATCTCTCCTAATTGAAAGCATGAATTTGTTTGGTTTCAGTTTATTTGCCCATTTGTTTGCTTAGAGTGACATTCAGAGATGTATATCTTGAAAGAAGGAATTGTATATGCAGTTCTTTTCTTCTGCCCTTGTGCAGCTTTAGTCTAACTGCTGTATTGGTAAAATTAAAAAGGCTCAGCAAAAATATCTGTACATATCCACAGTGTACAGCTGCTTATCCTTAACATCTTCTAAATGGCACTGCAATGAAAAATTAAGCTCTTGCACTGTAGAAGGTAACACTGCAATGTTATAAGAAGGGTATTCGGCTTCTTTAAGCAAAGAACTCCTTGCACTGTTGAGAGATGCACTGAGAGTCCTCCAGAATAGTTGAATCAACTGGGGGTGACTTTTTTCCTAAATTACAACTACATTTCAGTTCTATAAATCAAGAGTTCAATCCTCACTTTTTGTCAGAAGAAACTTGTTGACTTTTTAAGCTAATATCTACAGTAGATTTAAGGGACTCTGAGGAGAAGAACCACAGTTTTTTAGAGAGAAGGACTTTGGCTACAGAAAAACATGGTTAGGAAGCAGGGGTAACTACTGTTAAAAAGCACCATAGGCAGCACCTGACTGAAGGTTAAATACAATTTCTTGTCATTGTACATTTGGAGGCTCTAGGACACATCTTCAACACTATGGAAAGGGAACTTATCCAAACTGAAAGATTGAATTAATTCATTACTTCAAAAGTAACAAAGCAAATGGTTTTCTTTTGATATTGTTTATAATATTAAATGGCAATTAAACATCTCTTGATCATTTACTTATTTTTTAAAAGATGACATTTTAGCTGTTAGTCTGCAAATGTATAAACCATATGGATTCTTCAGACAGTATGTCTCAATTTGCATCACTGAAATTTCAAATTACTTTTCATATTTATGTTGTAAAAGTTAGGAGAAAAAACAAGATACCTCTGTGTTTGGTTTATTTATGCTATCCTTAGTAAAATGGATACTAAAATATGTCCATCCAATATTAAACCCCAACATTTCAATACACATTAAGAACTTAGTAAGTGACGAGTGAAACTGGGTGATCAGTTAAAAACACACAGAAATAAAGTAGAACACACAGAATAAAGTAGATTTTTTTATATATACAGGGGTTAGTGAATACTGGATGGTCAGGGAGGTGGACAGTTTCAGCCCGTTCAAAGACGGAAGTGGGAAGTTTATAAACCATAGATCCACTAAAGACATACTTGGTGGAGTAGGCCATAATGTATCTTCTAATATCCTTAATACAGTGACTATGGATGTTGGGAGAGTACAAGGGGCATGGACTGCAGTAACCAGGCCCATACCCACCGACATGAAAACACATGTCCTATGACCAGATGGACCATTTGTATAACCCATCATGGCTTTCTCATCTGATCTTTGATAAGCTTTGCTCAGCAAGATTTATTCTAACTTTTTGTACTCTCAAACCCATCGTATAATAACTAGCAATAAAAACTCAGTCTGCTATCACATTTTTTTTTCTTCAAAGTGTGTAACTGCCAAAAATCACTCTGCTGCACGGCCTGAAAGAATGACCCACTTTCTAAGAATGCAAAAAATTAAATAGTCTCAAAGTCACTGGTTCCATGGCTTTGTAACAGCAGAAACTTTTGCCTTACTCAGTAGCAGTGGAAAACAGAAAATGCTGCCTTCAGATAAGACTCAACATTTATTGTTTATCAAAGTAAAAAAACCACTACAATTTAAATTTAGACAAAAACAATTTAAATTTAGACAACAATTTAAATTTTTAAACCATTTGAAATGGGTACTTATTATAATTATCAGAGGTACTGGCAATCAAAATTATTGTTTTAATAACTCAAATTACATACACAGCCATTGATAAACACTGGAAGATTATCATTCCAGACCCATTGATAAAGTTTTATAACTATATTTCATTTTGCTATAAACACAACAAATATGATATAGCAGGACTAATGGTTATTTATCCATTTTCCTTTCCTTTTGCTCTCTTTCAGCTAATAGAATCTATTTAATTAGCAGCATTACCTAGCAGACTGCTGGCAACCACATAGCACATATCAGATAAAAACCAGAAATCAGGTGCCAGGCAATGGCTTACTAAGTCACACTTCAGTGGGGAAGTCAAATAAAGGCAAGAATAGTCTGAAAAATAATTTTAAACCACTTCAAGACATGCCCCACAAATATAGAGACATCATTTTAAAATTACATATACATGTTCTTTTTGTCAATGTAAATACTGTTAAACTTCTACATTAAGGAGACACTTTCATGAATGTTCGTGAGAATATATGCAACATGAAATGCATTTTAGCAGTCTGACAGAGCAATGTATAAGCAGTATGACTTGCTTTTTATGTAAGCTCTCATCTCAATGCAAATTAAAAACCTAATCTAAACCAATTTATCATCGAACCAAAAGTATGCATTTCAATATAATGAGGGAAATACACTTCCAAAAGCTTCTGTAACTAATAATTTCCTAGCACACTTTAAAATATTTTTTTCTGTTACATAGCTATGTGCAAAGGTTTCATTCTTGCCAGATATTATTAGTAGTTTTTTTATTAATGTAGTATTTGCTCAGTTTTATAAGATGATCCTGCATCGAAGTAAGTTATAGACAAACATGGTAATTATGTCCCAAAGTACTTCATCATGTTAGTCTCCCAGGTTAGGATGCTTTGAGGTATTTTGTCCTTTTGATTTCTTTATTCCTTTATGCTTTCTCTCTTAATCTGAAATATACTGGTTTATGGTGACTATGTTTACATACACTGTAGGCACTAGGTAGACATTTCTCCATATTATCTCAAAATAGATACAGCCCCTACTAGTGGAGTTCTTCTACGTATTTGTCAAACAGATAAGTTTAAGAGTTGATTTAATAGTGTACAGAAGAGTCTTATTCTCCCAGTCCCATTTAAACTTCTCAGTACTTCTCAGTACAACTTTTGTATTAACTACTCATATCTTTATCCTTGTGAAATTACCTGCTCTGTGGGAACAAAATTCAGATCATAAGCACATGTACTCCTAGTTACGTGCCTGAACTCTTCCATCTCAGCAGTCAGGATGTTAGCATCGGCGTGACAATAAACACATAACACTCTGGGAAGAGTTATATGTTGGTGCTTTATTGGGGGGGCGCCCAGGGATCGGGGACAGCAGTTCACAAATCTGATCCCCCTTGACTGTTACAACACGACCATCATTTATCCTCACGAGGTTTCACAATCCAATGTATATTCAACAGGTTACATTGTTGCCTAATGCATATGTATGTTTAGATGACTTCATCGGTGAATTACAACATCAGCTCTTTCTGCACATGTGCGCCTCCTTCTGGTGGTCATGGGGAGGAAACTCATACCCTATTCATACTCTTCCTCTAAGAAAAATAGTCCCTTTTGCAATGAACTTTTTACCTTTCTCATTTTGGGCAATGTCCAACATGAATTCATTGCCAGTTTTCTCCTATCCCTACTTAATTAACTCTGGTTAGCTAGAGTCTATTCTTATCTTGCTACTTGAGTGATTTATGGTCCTCTGTTTTTAACAAGGTGCTGTTAGCTCTTATCAAACTGCTAGCATTCCCAAGTAACTAACACCTCTTTCTAAAAAAACTAGGTTTTAAGATTTCTTGTAACTTTAAAAATATCACATATATTTAAATAATTTCTTTTCTTGATTTGCAACTAATTCAAACTACTGTATATAATAAAGTTTTTGGTTCTCGCTCCAACATGGACAGGTCTGCTTTTGTGCCAAATCTGCATCCACTGATGCTAATGTTGATGTTCTCCAGACCTCAGGCCCTAAAGCTGGTGACTATGTGTGTGGATAATAAATAACCTCAAGGATGACCCAGATTGTTATGCCAAGGAGGTACCACATTGCCATTTGCCTATAGTATAACAATACATTGCCAATGGATTCAGCATGAAACAAATGCTGTGCATAAGACTTAAGTCCTGGCCCTCAGTCATGCTGTGTGTGCACAAGAGTGATGCAAGTATGGATACAGCCTTCTGTGGGTTCCACATTCTTCCAAGCTCCTCATATAGACATATCACAGCCATTTCAGACTGGCTGAAGTGTTTTGAGTATATATCTGCATCAACCAGAAAATCAAATTTACTTAAGACAAAGCAAACATTTAGTTGACTATTTCAGCTTTCCATTTTATTTGATTTATTTGTAATATATTTAACAGAAAAGATGGATGAAACAAAAGTAATCTGAGCATAGAAAGACATATGCATGATCACAGAACAGTTTATTAACCAATTAGTGAAGAAAAATAAATACTTGGAAAAGTCATTTGGATTTCAGCTGTTTTGATTCAAAAGCGATAGTGAAAAAAGAAAAAAAGTTTTTAAATTTTCATTTTTCAGTGTGAAAACTCAGTATTTAATTTCCCAAGCTTTTAATGTTACGTAAAAGTTTTACATAAAATTGTCTGAGTTAACATCTAATTCAATGAAGAATTTTTTAGTCTAGTCTGTGAATGGCAGAGAAAATTAAAGACTTTCTTCTTGATGTTACAGGTAGTAATTTTACCCAGTTTGTTCAGTATTCTGCCAATCTCATACTCAGTTTTCTGGGTTTTAAAGGCTGTGAACATGCTCTTAAGACAATTTTTTTACTCTTCACCTCATTAACTGCTCCACAGAATTTGTATTTAAATTTTATAGGAAAACTTCTGTTCTGAGAATCATAATGGAAGAGGCAATCCCTATGTAGAAATTTACAGTCATAAAAGAATGCCTAGAAAAAGCTTTGTGTTAGCTTAACATCTTACCTCAAATCATAACAAACTTTCAAGATTTTTTGAAACAAACTTATAAACTTCCAAAGATATGATTTTAAGTAGCTTCTCCCTTTCCATCTAAAGCCTGTTTCACTCTAGCTCTACATATGGCATTTATTGTTATTTATCTTGCCATGGTTCTTCCTGCAGACCCACACTTGCATGCCACATTTCTCCAGTAGTGATATGAGCAAAGGAACTGTGCACTCTTCCTTTTTATTTTATACATTATCTTTCTGATCAAGCAAAATCAACAAAACCATTTGTGTTGTCAAAATTTCGTCATGGCATCAGTGTGTTTCTAGGCAGCAGAAGATATCTGAGATGAGGAGTATGTGGGCTGATCAGGCATAGTGTGTCATTCTGGTTCTGCTCTCTGATTCCTCCCAAAATTCCTGTCATCCAGCCTGCTGACACACAACACGCACAGAAACAGGCAAAAGGCACTAGATTTGAATGCATTGTAGGTCCTCAGCCCTTAATCACAAAGTAGAATGTGGCAGCTGATATCTTATGCATTAGCAGAGGTTCTTAGCTAATAGGGGAACTAATTCAAAGATGTTGATTTAATAATAATAATAACAACATGCTTCCTCTTTATGACAATGTGATTTTTTTCTGGTTACCAGGAAAAACTACAAATTGACATAAAACCCACCAACTTTCAAGCTCAATCCTGAGGTGTTTATTATGCAGGGAAGATTCAATTATTAACAATATAACAGGAAAGTCAAGGTACAATTACACAGGGAAGTCTTGGTAATTACATCTTTGGAGTCATAATTGGCCTAAAAATAATTATGATATTTTAGCTGGAAGAAATGCTAAATTGAAGCAGCCAAACTAGTTGCAGTCTTATAGATGATTAGTTGTGAAAGGAGTAAATCTGAGTACACCATTTTATGCAATGTAACCATAAAAGCACTATAAAGTTGTGAGTGAAAAATTACTGAGCAGTATTATGCAATTATTGATATGCGATATAATTTAAAAACTCAACATGCTGTGGGAGAAAGAGTGACATGTATTACAAGAGGAAATAATTCCTTTTGGTTAATTTTGTTACAACTCACTTAATTTTTACCATAATGAGGATTTTAGTTCTGTTCATATATCTGTCATTACGTATCCAGGCCAAATACTTTAGCACCTTCTGGGGATAAAACTTTTCTTAATATCTGATCAATCAAAATAAGATTTTACTTATGTGCTTCCCTAATGCTTCTGATTTCTAGACTGAACCAGGGGAAGAGAAAGTTGAGTGTTCACCTAGAACATCAGCTTCCTGGCTATATCATCCTGGTTCCCTACCCTTCCGTAGTTTTGGGAATGGAAAAACATTTGTATTAGGAATTGTCCAGCCATCACTAAATATGCCATATTCAACTCCCAGTTCCCAGGAAAAACATTTCAGCTGGTGACGAGTAGTCCATCAAACAATCCCTCCATATTTTCTTTTTCCCAAGTCCTAACTAAATTTTCACTGTATTTTATATATTCTAAAGTCACAAGCAATGCAATTTTAAACTGCTTCATACTTAAATGATAGAAATGTTTAAAGAATAGAGAAGAATAACTACATTCTGTTATGAGTTTCATTCACAAAACTCTACTGCAACATATCATGAACTTAACCTGCCTTCAGCATCATTACTATGCAGTTACCAATGCTATGGATCACTGGGTCATTCCGCTGTGTGCACATGCATTGAAATTGTAAAAACTAAGTCAACATCAGCGCGATTTCATGCTGTGGAACACCTCCAGACTGTCTGTTTGGACCCTGGAAGTGAAGACAGAAGGTGTTTTACTGAAATACTTGAACTCATGTCATCTGAGAGGGCTTTAAAACTTCTACCATGTAAAAATACATTTTAACTTCCAGTCCAAAACACAAAAAAATATCAAGGACAGACATGTCATTCTCTTACCATGTCTGTTTATACTAGTTATTTTTTTTAAGTTTCTTAGCAATCTTGAAAATAGCTATATGTGAAAAAACACAGGCCAGTCACAAAATAAATCATATTGATTTATTTTTAAAAATGTATGTGTATCACTGTACCACTTCCTTCCCCCTTGCTTTATTTCAGTTTTCTCCTCTTGCTAATCAGTGCACAGTAATGCTTATCATATACTTTATGCTAACATACAGAACACAGTAACTAACTTATCTATCTTACAGACTCATTTCCAGTTAACAGCCTTATAAAATCATGATGCTTATTTTGTTAAGGCAATGGACAATTTTAGTTCATATCATTATATTAAGGTGCCAAAAGAAAAACATAAAACTCGTTGCCATTCTGTTGGTTTTAGTTTGCATTATAATCTCCTGATCGCCTAAGTCACAGCCTCTTGTATGATTACATGCTGTTCTTCACTGCTTGCAACTGGGTAGCAGGGATTTGTTATACAATATTGTTTCCATTACCACAGCATATTGTAGCAGTAGTAATGCATTAGGAATATACTGTTCCTTTACAGTCATTCCTAAGCTAAATGTACCTTGCCTCTATAATGTTTCCTCATACAGTTAACAGTTCAACAGGTCAGCAATTCTTTTTTTTCTTAGAATACTAATAATTCTTCACTACCTTATACATGAAACTTGGATGCACACTACATCTAAAACTGAGATTGTTTTATTTTCATTGTTACACCACATTGTTCTAACTATACTACATTTCCATTGAGAAAGAACTATTTTTTTTTCTGTTATGAGTTATACATTTGAATATACACTTCTGATGTATAGCTCCTTTTACTTTTCAAACATGAACCCTATGAGGGTCATTCTACAAAGAGAGCTGACATAGATTGTTAATAAAGGTAAGTATCCGTACGAGAGGCATTTCTGACTGAGCTGTATTTAAAAATATATTCCCACCACTTAATTTTATTCTGCCTTTTAGATATTGACTTTTTATAATACAAATGCAGAAACCAAAACCACTTTCATTCAATGAGTGCAGATGTGGAACAGTATACCTCCCAATACTCTGTCACATTAGTGGCTTTGTAAAGGATTTTCCTACCTAAATCTGCTAACATCTGCTTAACTAGAAATACCTAGTACAGAGAAAACAGCAAGAGCTAACTCTGAAAAAATAAAGTTAACTTTCTAGGGGAAAGGTAATTTCTTCTAAAGTTCTCTAAATCCTATCAAAAAGGACTGCTACTAGCATTAAATGAATAAATTTTAGAGTTGTTTTTCCCCTTCCTCTCAACACGTATAATTTTGTTTCAAGCTGATTTCATCATTGCACATGTCCTATCTGTACTTCTACACTTCATCTTCAGAAAAAATCTACTACAGAGTCCAAGAACAAAAAATATTATTTCCTTTTGAGGACTAATAGCTAATTAAAGAATGTAATCAGACTGAAAGACAGGATGCATCTGGAAAAAAACAGAATCAGCTCTGCATGAGAATGGATCCTATGATTTTGGCTAAATGAGTATGAAACATGTAACGCACATCAGCTTTAGAGAATGTGGCCTTGCTGAAATAAACAAGTCTTGACAAAGCTCTTTTGTGGAGGAAATATTCATTCTTTTTCCCTCAACAAAAAGCAAACATTTTATAAGAAAACTGGGTCTTGTATAAAGTAGACCAGATAGATTTTTGTGTCATACTCACCACCCACAGCAATATCACCAGGTAAACAGAAAATATATGGTTTAAATAATAGTAAGTAGCCATAAAATAACAACTACACTCTCTTTTTGAGCTGCTTCCAGTTTTCTGCCCTCCAGATAGAAAGCTTATTTCCACTCAAGAAAGAAAAGGAATAAAGTCTCCAGTAGTCATTCTGAGTTCAGTTCTGCTAGAAATTATAATGAAGACACAATTCCTTGATCTGTGAGGTATAGTTCCCTTCTCCTATGTCAGGTAGAGTTCATCCTGTTTTTAGAAGTACCCCCACTGTCAAAAATTGCAATGCTATTGTACTGACACAGAATTTTCATGCAGATAACTGCGCAGGGATTTATTATCTAGTATAAAGCCAAGGTTTTAACATCCTAATCTGAAAAACAAATACATAACCTGAAATTAAATTAACTAGGCTGATGTAAGAAAAAAAAACACAAACCCCAAACTATTATTATCATCAAAGTTCACAATACCTAGAAGCCTGAGACAGAAGAAGTGCTGTACAAACATGTCAAAAAGTGATAAGCCAATTAATCAAAACAGAGTTTACAACTTAAATGTAAAAGAACAAAACATAAAGGAGCAATAAAGCTGTGGAGTATGCTTTCAGATGAAAAAGAAGTGAATTGGCTCTACTCACCCTTGCATGGACTGCATCTGCAATAAAAAACTAACTATACGTCTTCTCACTTGAGCCCAGAAAAACAGCCTCATTGTGTTAACCAGGTATCTTAGCAGAACATTATTTCAAGCACAGAACTGAAATATTATTATTAAGTTGCCTTCCATTTGATGTAGATACCATAGCAACCTCTCAGTCATGCTTCTGTTTCACACCTCTCTTGAGAAGAAGCAACGCAATACCTACAAGAATATAGAGGAGACAACGTCATAGGTAGAAAAAGAACAGGATAACTCCCAAAATCATTGCTGATTAGCCCTAGAACTTCAGTCATATTCACCCTCACATCACAGATCATATTGTTGGAGAGGTACATCAGAAAATCTTTCTTCATTGTGAATCTCTTTATCATTTTAGAAATTACCACAAGTGCTTCTCAGAAAAGTAGGATATGTGTGGATACACCACTTAAGAGCAAACAGGGGATTTGTGTGCCTCAATAAACCTCACAAAGCTGTTCAGTACCTTGACAAAGCCAAAAGAACTTTCTCAACAAGGTATGCTTTCCCTTGTATTACTTAGCCTGTATTATTGCAAACAATGAGTAGGGATGATAACATCTAACAAGGAGACAAGTTCCATACCATCAAAGCAGGGAAATTATCCAACTCTACAATTAACTGAAAACGTACATGCTTCGACCTACATTTTTTTATCCATCTATAGGTATTACTTGCTCTTGATACCAAATTACTTTACAAATTTACTGATACAATTGAACTCATGATAGAAAAATCTGAAATGCTGTTTTAACTACACCTTGTCATAAACACTCCTAGGTTGCTTTTTTATGCTACAAATTTTCAGTTCTGCTGGCTGCTACATTAAGCACAACACTAGTTCTTCAGTTTATTTACTTTATAGAATTACCAGTGTCATTTAGATATATCACTGAGAACCAAGTTCCATTGTGAAAAGTTTAAAATTCAGACTCTGATTCTGTGAGATGACCTGTGCATGCAAATCGTGTCACTCTTAAGGAAGTTGTTAGTTGATGGAAATGGGGGGAATTACTGAAAGGAAAACAATTATTTCGCCAATTATTTAAAGAAACTGTTGTGACATTTAATTTTCACATAAGTAGAACAAATTGCAATACCCTCTAAAGTCAAGCATGTTGGTTGCTAAGGCTGCACTGAAAACAGTAAGCTTTTTCAAGTTCACTCCAAATTTATTTTCATCAAATGACAAAATAAAAAATGCTGGTTTGGCAATAAAATCATATAAAATAGCACATTTCTACCAGTTTCACAGTAAAAAAACCTATTCATTGGGTTTTGTCAAAAATTGTACTTAGTGAGCCAATTTTTGTGAAAATGATCAGAAATAGATGTACAACTTCTAAGCAGAAGACCTTACAAATGTTCTTTAAAATAAACAGTAAGCAGATGTCAAATAGAAGAAAAAAATTACAAGCAAACTCATTTCACTTATTTAGTACTCTCTTAGTCTTCTGTAATAAATAGGTGGATTACTGTATTCTTTGCATAGCTGACAGTATAAATATCTATTAAATGGTTATGTATCCTTCTTTTTCTGCAAATGTTGCTCTGTTTTGAGTTGGATTCCTATGAAATCACACTATGGAAAAAGCAAGATGACAGAGCTCAACATTCTCCAGCTAATTTTACTCTGTTTAAAGCATTTCTGTTGTCAGTATGAGTAAAATTTACTGTCAAAGAAAAGCATGGAAAAGTCAAATATGCTCTTCTAAAACTCCATATAACTTGCATATAAATGAGGCCACACCTGTGAGGTCTCTCTATTTCCTGAAGCAGTCACCTGTTGTGGGGTGGAAATGGGAGTGCCTCTTATAATCCTTTCATTCAGCAAGAAATTAAAAAAAGAACCCCCCCAAAAAAAACCCCCAAACTTCCTTTACAGGATTCTTCACTTCTATAGCAATAGCTAAGACTGTACAGACATGACTTCACCTCTACTTCCTTCACTCCTGCCCAATAAAGGAAATTTTTTTAAAAAATACTTTACCACATTAAGCAAGGTAACTTTGAAAAACCTGCTTTTACTAATTTCCATTCATCCATTTCTGCATTTGTCTTAGTTTTCATTTGATAACAGATGTATTGAAAATACTTGGAAATCATAAACCAGTATCATTTTCCATAGATCCATTCAACAACTTTTGATAGCATAAGAGGGTATGAAGTTTCAGTCTCTCCTTTTATCTAAACATAACCTAATTCCAAATGCTAATGAAACCAAAGGCAAAGCAATTAAAGCACTCATAACATTTATTTACAGTTGGCACTAAATTTAAAATGTTTATAAAACTCTCCAGCAGTTTAATGTAGTACATTGCATGTCCAGAATCTAAACTGAAATGAAAAAAAATATAGACAAGCTACATTGAAATCAAAATAATAAACCCAAAAGACAATGAATACTTAATCTAAATATAGATCTTAAATAAATACAAAATATATCTCAATTTCATTTGTCTTTTTTATTCCACACATTTTTATGCATCTGTATGTTAAGGATAACACAATTTATTTCATGATATAGGAGAAAATCTAAAGTAGATTATACCTACTTTCAGTGCAACACTTAACTAAAATCCACTAGCACCTTTGCTGTGTGCATAACAAGTTCTTCTGACCTTGTCTCATAAACTGTTCCCAGATTCGTTCTTCAGTGATTAAATATTAAAAGTGAAAATAGTATTGAACCAGGAGAAAGAACACATGGCAAAATAGATTATTCTGTCATGGTATCTCAAAAAAATACATGCCTGGGTGCACACCTGGCTCAGCACACTTGTTTCCTTTTTCACATAATAAAGAAACAAACAGTTAATTCCAGTGCTACCACATCAGAGCAAAACATTTGATTGTGTGAACTAAGTAGTAGAGTCACAGCAGCACTTGCATGGGTTTGAGCCAGAGAAGGACAGCCTTGCTTCTAAAATGCTGCTAGCTGCAGTGCAGTGGCTGACACTCAGAGGCATTTGGATGACATAGTGTGACATTTGTAGACATTGCATTACATGACAAAATAAAACTATTTTGACACCAGACTAGCTGGATTTCATCCCTCTTCTCTCTGACAGTCCCATACATCAAGGCTGAGGTAATAAAAACATGATGTCTTAAAGACAATTTTTTTAAGGACACAAAGGACTACAGCTTAGGAATGTAGCAGCTAGATGTAGTGTCTCACTTTTTCAGAATTCAGAGTTACTGACAATAACTGCTGTTACAGTGATGAAGATGCTGGGCCAGCCCGAGACCTTGCTGCTCCTTCCTTCCCAGGAAAACCCCTGCTTCCCCTTCTCAGCTCCAAGTAACCTTCACCTCTTTGCACTAACTCTAGTTTCAGTTGGACTTAACCGCTAGTCAGTTTAAGCCACCAAAACATTATAGTGGAAAGTGTGTTATTTTTATTCCTAGATTTATTTTGTGTGATTCCAGTAAGATAAAGCAGCTAATAGGCAAATGAACAGTGTGACAGCTAACACAAACTGAGCAGTGGGAACATAATGGAAGGAGTTGTGAGTTGACATTTTAATTCATGAGATATACTAACACAAAATAAATAACAAAACTCTCAGTTTTCACAGTTTCAGCAGCACAGAATACTACAGCTTTTGTGGTTTGACTTTAAGCAGATGTGTGTTAAAAATCCCTTTCTGAATTATTACTGTCAGAAAATCTGGTGCAGGCTTTAATTTATAAGTATCCAGTCCAAATTTAAATTAGTACAGAATACAGTATGAAACAGTATTTCACAGAAGAAATATTTTTAAATATAAAGTTTCCTCCCCTCAGCTAGAAGAATTAACCAAAAAAGACTATCTTGTATGTTAAATTTCACTCTTAACTCTATGCTGTAGTTGCTGTTTTCATATAACAGGAACAGGGAGTTTTTGAGGATGTTGAGGCTCTGGAGCGTCTCCAGAGAAAAACAGCAAAGCTGGTGAGGGGGCTGTAGAACAAGTCTTATAAGTAGTGGATGAGGGAGCTGGAGTTGTTTAGCCTTGAGAAGAGGAGGCTGAGGGGAGACCTTACTGCTCTCTACAGCTACATGAAAGGCGGTTGTAGAAAGGGGGGCACTTGCCTCTTCTTCCAAGTGACAGGGGACAGGAACAGGAGGAATGGTCTTAAGCTTATTCATATGCTTAGTGACAGTGAAGTGGAATAAGAGACACAACTTAGCCAGTGGCTAGAGATGTAGTTCAGTTTAATATGCAGTTCAAACAGAAGTTATGGATCCGATACAGATATTACTGGGTAGCATATTAAGATCAGACTGGACAATACAGTGATCTCTCATAGGCTCTTTCAGCTTAATAACTGGAAATCACAAATATATTCTTTAAAATGTACTTTTTAGACTTTCTCAGAGCAACAGCAACATGACTTCAGTTATTTTTCACAACTTTAGGTCTTCTCCTTTTTAGGATCATCCAACTGATTTCTAGGTTTTTCTTATTCGTTATATATTCAGACAATCCCCAAACCCCCACAATATTAACTTTACAAAACCTAACCTTGCTTTTAATCAGATACATTAAAAAGTCTATGTCTACACTTACCAGCCAGGTCACATACACCCTTCATGGACAACTATCAAAAAAAAGTATATGTTTTTTAGAAGTACGGCTGAGAGTGGCCAAATTTAGCTCAGAGTTTTCAATCATAATTAATTTTGGACTGGCAACAGAACAACATGAATTGCAGTACAAGACTGGGAAAGCGAAGAAAGGAAGGACTACATAAATTCAATCTTTACCAAAAAAGTTTCACCAACTCAAGATTGAGCCAGTGGAAAACACAGTTCAACCCACAGATGTATCTTTAAAGAGAATGAGGAACATTAACTGTTATGAATCACGGATCTACTTTCAACAGTGCTGCTTTAATTAAAGTATTTCATTCTATATATATATATATAAAATATTATTCACTCAAGAATATTTCCTGCATCTTTATCCACTACCAGAGTTCAAGGCAGTAAGAGCCAATACGACATCAGGATGTTGAAAATAATTTGAGTTATTAAGTGTGACATAAGATAAAAGGTACAGACTAAGTTTTATTTGTTATTTTACATCATAAACTCCACAGGAGTTTGCACCCAACATTAATATTTACCTACTTCTCATAAAATGTTACTATATAATTGCAAACACCCACAAGGGTGACAACCGTATTTGTCAGTATGTAAGAACTGCCAAAAATATCTCCTCTAGGCCACAGATTACTTAACAATATCTTATACTCAACTTTATCTTTAGTATTAAAAACACCTATGAACACGAGGTTTCCTTTCATTTTACACCACAAAGACATCTGCTCTGCATTTTGTCTTAAGGGCAGCCACCAAAACCCAATCAGCTTCCAAAACATTCCGCACTTTCCAAGGGCTATTTCTGCTCCCTGTACATTGAGCACATCTTCAACACTACGGCAGCTCATGTGCTTTAATAACCTCAGGTGCCCAGCCTAATCAAAGGCTTTCTGAAAATCCTTTAGCCACCTTTATCTGTACCCTTTCTGACCTGCTCAGGGAGCACCCACCATTTATCAGACAAGATTTCTCCCCAGAGAAGCCAGGCTGTTCCAACAGACCATGCTTATATGTGTGCTTATTGTCCCTCAGGTGAATGCCACCCAGTCCAGGAAGCTTACTTACATTGTATTTCACAGCCTGCTTTTTGACCCCTTTGGTATAAAGAATTAGTAGCGTAAATTAAACTTCCCTCAACATCTTCAGTAGCAAAATCTGACACAAGTAATTCATTCTAGTTTCTGTCACAGACTCATCACCTCTAACACTTTCTCCTCATGGCCTCACCAGTTCCCTACATGACTTCCTGCTTTCAGTGCATTTAAAGAACTTTTCAATGCCCTTTAGTTTCTTTAGCAAAATGATTTTTCAAAACATCTTACATCCTTGTTGGCAATTAACCAGTTGATCACATACTGGCTGCCTTGCCCTCTGCATTTAAGTAAGCTTTTAATTTCTTAATGTCAGTGTTTCGCCTACAAAGCTACATGAAGTCTTCCAATGAGTCAGACATGGTTCTATTGGATCAATTTATTTGTAGGGTTCTTGCTTTTTAGACTGTCTTATTTTTACATAAATACACATGCTGGATTTATGTGGATAAATGCTGCATGGGTGATTTATCTGACCTCCAATTTCCTATTACAATTATAAATCTAATTCAATTGTGCTTGTTACTACAGAGGTCTTCCAGTAATATATCTTGCAGTTACGTCTTCAGTGTCTCCAGAGACCAAAAGCAGAAGAGCATCTTTACATAAATTGCCCAAGAATACCCACTCTAGAAAGCAGGTATTTACTAAGCCCCCCCAAATTTTAACTGTATTTAGCACACACTCTAATACATATTTTTTTCTTCAGGTATAGCATTTAGTTACAGTTCTTGTTAATTAATGTTAATCACAGACAGCCTCTTCGTTTTCCAACTCCAGGACTAAGTTTGCATTTGATCATGGGCATTTAACCTTTTCAGCAGTTTATAGTATCCTGATGATGTCATCTTATTTGGCTAATTAAGGACAGATTTAGTGTTCCAATCAGAAAAAACATTCAGTCTTAAAGGAAGCTTTAACAGGAGCAATTACTTGCTGTGTTAAAATTGACCCAGGAAGTAGCACTGCCGACCTTCCATCTGCAGGAAATGTATGCTTCTGACAACTGATCAGTCAGGATTACTACTACCTCACCCCCGATCAGGATTAAATATGGACTTTCAAGATCAGAGATACAAAAAAAATTCTCATTTGTACAAGTAAAATATTGCAGACACACGCAATTCTTTTATTCCTAAGCTGTCTTCAAAAGATATCTTGGGTCTGCCCTGTGATTCCAATTACTGTCTGAAGTCATTGCCACCTCTCCTCTGATTAATCACATATGCTACATATGCTTTTTTTTTCCTGGTAAGATTTCTGTAAATTAGTATTAAGCATTAACTGTGGTTAATGCTTTCTTCCTGTAGCTCACTGACAAATAAAAATAAAAAGCCAATTCCCCTACCCCTGCCACTTGCCCTCAAGATAGACAAGTCTCAACTGAGAACATTTTTCAAACATGAAAGCAAGTAAAAATTATTCCTCTTGAAAACTGCTGTTTAAGACAACATATTCTTTCAAACCGTATATTCCATTCTGGTTGAAGTTCTCCTAAATTAATCAATAAAACCCCCACAAAGCAGGAGATAGGGAAGCAGGTTTGAAGGATTGAAGGTTTGACATCAAAACAGAGCATTACAGCTTAGTTCTTACAGTCCTTTGATATTCAAGTGCAGATCCTCTATTATTAGAATCAATAGCCATTTTCCCATTGACTTGAAGTCTAAATCATACAAGTAGGAAACATACTATCATTTATAGCACTTAAAAAAGGGGGGCTAGACTGAAAAAGGAGGATTTGGTTTAATTCATAAAATCAGTTTAAGAAAAAATAAATCCATGTCTTTGGCTCTAGGTTTTTTGCATTCTGTTACAATTCTCAATATTCATTCTGCAAAGCTACTCTCCAAGATAAAGCATCCTAAAATTCATACTTCTGACCAGTTGTTACAAAATCCCATCATTCACCATGAAAACTCATTTTTTATGCTCCTTTCCTCTCACAGCTAGCTATGTAGCCTTTTAAGATGTTTTAAAGAGGGTTATTTTTATTTTATGCTTATGGTTGCTGGAACATCATAGGTGCTATCAGATTGCCTTGGGATGCAAACACGTGGACACTTGTCTATTTGACGATTTCATTCCTCATGAAGGAAATCTTAAAGGTGCAGGAACAGGCTGTCCCCTACAGGCTGAAAGACAATCTGGTGGGGAATAGCAAGCAACAGCCTGGCTGAAGCTTTGGGTGGAACCCATGGATAAGAAAGAGAGTTTATGACCTTTGGAAAAATAGTGGAAGGCAACTCAGGAGGACTACAAAGATGTTGTGACATTATATAAAAAGCCCAACTAGAAATTAACCTGAATACTGCCATAAAGAAAATAAAAATTGTCTATAAATATACAAACAACAAGAGAAGGGCTAAGGAGAATCTCCAACCTTTACTAAATGCAGGGAAATTAGTGACAAAGGGTGAGGAAAAGGCTGAGGTACATAAGACTTGCTTTGCCTCAGTCTGACATTAAGACCAGTTGTTATTAGTGTACCCAGCCCACCTGAGCTGGAAAAGAGGGATGAGTAGCAGAATGAAGCCTGCATAGTCCAAGGAGAAATGGATAGTGATCTGCCACACCACTTAGATGCACAAAGGTCTATGGTGCCAGACGGGATCCACCCAAAGGTAGGAACAGTCTTCATGTATCATCTTGTCCCATCTCTGTTCCATGGAGTCATTAGTGGATTTTTTTTGTTGTGTTTGCAGTTATACCTCAAAATTATTGTATCAATGGGACTGCTACCATTTACATGAAAGTTAATCTATCATTTTAACTGATACATCCATAAGCATTTCTTTCCTCAATTATCTCTTTAACAAAATTAATTCTGAAATAATATCAGCAGAACATTGAAATACTGATAAAACCCAAAGATAATTAAATTCTATACAAAATATTAATACAGACAGATAAGCAGAGGTCTTGCATACAGCCAGCTGCTTGGTGCTCTTGCTACTCTGGATGTCTTTTAATTTTCCTTCATAAAAATTATAAGATGATGGTTGCCCCAAGTAAAATAAAAAATGTTAAATCTCTGAGCTGAGACAGAAAAAAAATACAGTTACATTTACTGCATTCTTCTTCTCACTCTATTTTATCTAGCTTACAACCTGATACTCCAGGACACTACATTATCTCTCCCCACTGTACTCCTATCCATTTGCAGATTATAGTTAACACTGTGAAGCTCTGCACTCCAGTATTTCTGGCCTGAAGCAGACTTCTTAAAGCACCTCAACATCTAAGACTTTTCTTCCCCATTTTCTGAGTTTCTGAAAAATAGGTTAATGTAAACCACTCAAGTGAATCATGGGTTGCTCCATGTTTCATAGGGTTCAAGGTGTTAATGCTGTTCTCAACAGTTCCTGCATATTTTAGCTCTGGAGACTCTTTCACCTTCACAGAAAGTACAGGTCATCAGAAGTTTTTCAGGTTAGAGTCTAGCAAAATGAAATACGGACTTAATCCTACCAAACATCATAGTTGGTATTGATACCAGAATACATTAAGAAGTTTGAAGCTTTTTTCTTTTCCTTAACTGAAAATAATTAAAGGAGCATAACATACAAAAGTTTTCTTCTTGCTCAGGCAGCTTCTTACATTTCTCTTCATCAAAGAACTATGAAAATGAACCATCTACCTATTATCATTATGTAGAGCTGCAGACTACCACAGAAACACACATTTTTAGTTCAGACCATATTTGAATGGTGCAGATGATTATTTTATTCCCTCAGAACTGTCTTCTAAATCACACTTAAGCTTAGGAATATAAAGCAATCTTGATCACAGCATTTTGGCTAAAATGTCCTGTCACTCCTTAATCATCCACAAACATGAACAATCACTCTCTAGAGAAATTTGAGACCAGTACACTATTGCCCTCCATGTACTTCCTTGTTTTGACACTGAAAGCATACAGTATTTCACACTTTCAGCTCTGCCCCTCTGAGGTTTTCCACTTATTTCTCCAGCCTTCCCCCTGATATTCTGGTGACTTCCTCCTGCTTTCCCATTCTTCATAGAAATAAAAGCACTGCACAAAACTCTCCTTCATCTTCCCAGCTTTTTCACTTCGAATCAATTTTTTGATAGGAAAGATCAAGCATACACAAGTTCAGATAACTACCTCAAGGACAAAAGTAGCTCACAACGACTTTGGTGTTTAGGTATCCTATGTTTAACGATATCAAACTTTTACAAAATCAAAAGCAAGTACTGCTAGGGATCTCTCTTGCTGCTCCCAAAAAAAGGAACCTACAGCTCAATCGTCCCTGAGTGCTTTTATGATATAATAAAGAGAAAAGAGGAAAAGAACATTTCACTAGCAAAATCACCAGGGGGAAAAAACCCCAAAACAACANAATTACCCACCATGGAAACTGATGTCCCTTATCAGCAAATCACATCACTGAAAACCATCCATGCAAACAGTCCCCAGAATCATCAGTAAAACTGTTTTTGCCAAAGGCTCAGACAACATGCAAGAAAATGTGCATTTTTACTGTTGGCTGCCAAGCTTTACATTGTAGTTCAAGTTATTTGCATTGTAATAAATCTGTTTTTCAATTTTACATCTGCATTTTACCTACAACAGCTTAATGACTTAGGTAATTTCTGTAATGTAGCTCCACTTTAAGAGTAGGCTCCCACTGAAGACTTTTTCTATTTTTACTGCTTATATTCTCACTGAAGATAACATTTTCCTTTTTTTTCCCTTTAGCACACATTCCTTTTTGTGGGAGAGTGGTTATGCGAGCANTAACCTGTCTGAAGATTTTCCAGGACTTGGAAAGGTGGAATTAACCTCTGGTTAAAAAATACAGTGTGATAGAGAC
>WAAB01024180.1:52856-77103 GCA_013389865.1 Piaya cayana
GTGGTTATGCGAGCAAGGCCACGGCTCACTGGAACAGCTGATAACTCCCCTGTGTAGCAACTTTATATATCTTACCACCTGCAACATGGCAAGGCCAAGACGCCCCTGCTGTACAATAACAGGACGCTAAGCAAGAGATACTGAGCCTGGGAAACGAGGAACTTGGATACAGCTGTAGCCTGCAAGTAGGAAAAATATGTAATCATTTTTAAGGAAGTAGCCAATTAGAAGTCTGTTGTTAAGTAAACGCCTCTCCTATGCCTTAAGAAACTATAACCTAACCAAACCTGCTAATAAAGTGGAGCTTGTTTATCAGTCATACTGATTGTATAGAGCTTCCCTCTCCGCGTTACCTTTTAAAGATGAATATTAACAATAACTGACTTTAGTCACACCACCCTCCCATTCAGAATATCAAAATGTTGAAAACTTCAGACTTAAATACTAGTGAGTTAAAAATAATTGTCAAGTTATCCATTAAAATTCTTTGCTGACTCTGTATTATAGATAGTATTTCCCTTTCTACTACTACAGACATGAATTTCATTCGTAAAATTTGACATGTCAGTATTTTCTTTAACTGAATCCTGTGTTCTACCAAAACAAAAATATACTCTGAAACCCACACAGATTTTTTCAGACAACAGTTTTGTGTTCTGGATAGCTTTTTCATTTCTTCAAAAGCAAATTATACAGCCTCAAACACCTAGTTTCACTGTTATTAATCAGCTGATATTTCTGCAGGTATTGTAGATCTTGGAAGGTTTTTTTATGCAACTTATAACCTTTCTACTCCTTGCTTATAACTCTTCCTTAATTATACCTTTTCTCTTATTTGCCTACAAATTAATGGATTTACATATGCTCCAAGCCCTGAGCCACTGAGAACATTCCTCCATGTTCAGACACTAACATTTGTGTTTTCAATAATTTTAAAATAACCTTTCTTTATTCCTCTGTTCTTTTACACACACACACACACACACACACACAAATATCCAGGAGAGAAAATTTTGAAAATACTAAGAGCTTGTCTGTTTATAATACTTATTTTGCATTCTTGTCTAGTAAACCTAGATTAACAATACCCACTACAGTAAATATGCAGAGCAAGTGGGATCATCACCCAAGAGAATCTATTAGAAGTCAGGATACAATGGGATAGACAAAGAGAAAGTAAAAGAAACCATGAGGTCAGTTAGGTACTGTGTACAGCTGTAAATACAAACCATAACACAGCATGATGAGAGTAGTTACAAGTTTATGCCTGAAATGAAGAAAGAAAACACTGAAATAAAGAATGGATTTCATGCCACCCCTTGTTTGGTATATCTTTTTAAAAAAAGCTAACAGTGAGCCTGAATTTAAGATCTGCTCAATATCCCAGCTCACACACTTGTACTTCGTTCCAGATCTGCCTTGGTGTTAACAATCTGTTAAATGGAAAATTTGTGTTACTACATTGTATTATTTCTACTATCACTCTCTTAATCTGCTGGAAGATACCTAAAGCCAGCAAGGAAACTCTTTTTTTTGAGGTTTTTAATAAATTTTATTTTATTTTAAGAACTGTGAGAACTCACTCCGAAAGGTCATGTTTGATTTCATTTTAGAAGTCTGAAGAACTAAATCATCTTTGATTTTAATAGATTTGTTTAGTGGAAGACACAGGCAGCAAAAATAAGAAAAGGTCAAAAGCCTTCATTTTTGCCAAGATTTTGCTTAATTTAGAGAAAAAAACAGATATTCCACAATACAATTACAGCACAGGATGATATTAGAAACATGCATAAAACATTAATAATTGCATGACCTGTTAACTAAAACAAAGAAACAAATCTTTATTTCACGGAAGTCCAAGAACCCTGCTTTAAAGTTGTTTTTAAATGATCCTTGGTCTAAAGTTCTATTTTAAAACATCCTCTCTCTCTTACACAGCAAAAGACTCCACAACAATAGGTGTTTATACTACCCTTTTTATTTTACAGCCGGAAATATAGTTTCACAGAGCATTTCAATAAACAGTGGTGTTCATTCCTTAAATAACACTCCCATCTCTTTGGCATCTGATGATATTCTGGTTTTCAAACTAAAGACTATTTAGGAAGATTTTACCTTTAAGATCAGTGTTCAACACATTAAATCTACAGAGGTGTAGTTAACTCTTAAAAATACACATAAGTTTCTTGCAAATAATCTAATAAACATAAAAAAAAGACAACCAAACCAGCAAAATACAGACTACTGGGCTGCTTTCATTTATATGTGGAGTAAGTGACAAAATGAGAACTCTTCATTTTCCATAGCACATGCACTAATTAGTGCTTTTTATTAATTCTGACTGATAAAGCCAAAATCCTAATACTACCAGAAACAACTGATCAAATAACTTATGTTTCAAAACAATGTGATCTTATTTCTAAATTCTTCTGCAGAGGTCATCAGCTAACAATAAGCATCAGACTGCTTCAGTAAAAGATGGCACCTAAAAGTAAGTCTGAAAACTGATTTCCATTTTTAAACATAATTTACTAAAACATTTCAAATACATCTCGGTATACAGCTGTGAAAAGTGCATTTGATGTTATGTTTGGATAAAAAAATTCTTAAGTAACAAAACAAGGCAGTATACTCAATCTACTCTGTTGAATAATCCAGGATCAGGTTTTCAATACCAATACAGAACTATTTCACTTGCAGTCCATCAAAAAAACCCCAGCCTTCCAGATCTCAAGTGTTCAGTGCTACAAATCAACTGAATTTCCAAAGCAATGCTTAAACTAACAACTTCTATTACTATATATTATACAGAAATCATAAATTAAAATAAAAAACATTATTGACGCACCAATGCAGACATTCCAACATATCTATTGCAATTTGAAGGGAATCCTTATGTGTCAAGAAAATGTGAAAACTAAATCTCACTAACAAAAAAAATAATCTTCACTGCCTCAAAGATTTGGGTTTTATAGCACAAATGCTATCCTAAACAAGTTTTATAAAACAAACGTGACAAAGCAATTATTTCTATGCAGAAACCAAAAAATAACTTAATAGGATTCGAGTAGCAAAGGTTTGTCTTATGAGTGAATTTCACCTTCATCAACAGTGTAAGCACAATTTGAACATGTTTGAACTGGACTGCTTAAACAGCAAGTGATCCAATTTAGCCAAGCTCACTTTCTTCTCCATCACATAAAAAGAAATACCATACACTTTACTATAGAACATAGGAACAAAAAACCAAAACAACTCTTAAACTTTAATATTTATCCAAGAGCAGTCTCTAGTATCAAGCCAAAATTAGCAACAACCAAGCAGACATTACCAGTTTTTCAGTGTTAAATTACTGTAAATACTAGATCTAACTGTACAAAAAAGTATCCCAAAACTAAAAATCAAAAGCCTTGTTTGTTGTTGGTTTGGGTTTTTTTGTTAAAAGGCATTCAAAGAAATATCCACTAGTTGCAGTCAAATTTGCATCATAAGCTGCTTCCTCAGGAAAGATTTCTCCCTTTGAGTATCTGTAACACATTGTATTGCCAAGATTCTATTCAAATAAATTACATTCTGATAACATTTAGATACAACCACCTGCAATGTAGACAGTCATGTACACAGTATAGCAGTGAATTTTCACAGCAACAAAGAAATTATCAGAAATTGGTTCTAAATTCAAGATGATGGCTCATGTGTTATTTCTTGCAAACATACGGTCTCCTCTAAGAGTAAGATGTTGGAGCTGGTATTGTAGCACTTCTGTGTCAGCAGATTCCTTAATGCTCATTTTGTCTAAATTGAGGTAGTCGAGGGATTTTGAGTGAGCCCTTTTACCTTTTAAAACACAGAGAGGCAGGGGACTGTGAAGTCCTTTGTAAGGTTCATAAGGTAAAGCCTTTGTGCATTTGTCCCCTGAGCTTGGCATTCGTCTCCTCCTCCTTCCATTTACTGTCGGGATCTCATATGGCTGATAGTACCTACTTCTAGTTTTGTACAAACGGGAGGAACGTTTAAGTTCTGAATCAAGCTGTTTGGAGCGCAAATTCAGCCCAGATTCCCCTTTATTCTCTTCACTTCCTGAACACTTCTGGGCTAATTTTAGCAGCTCCTCTCCAGTTGTGAAGCCAACCAGGTAGTTAGAATCCATGTGAAGGATCTGATAGCCTGAAACTGTCAGTCGCATTGGTGAGCAGGGGGTACTGGAACACCGGGGCTTCTCTGCTTCCATCCTACTCACAGTGGTCACCTCTGCAAGAGCCACAGGGAGAGTGGACAGAGTAGTTCTGGATTCTCCATTTATGTCAACTTCCATTTTAAACACGATGCTATCCTCCTAGAAACAAAACAGAGCTTGATAAGAAGTAGTCATTTATGCAACATGAGAAGCTGAGACAGGATTGCAAAAATGAGAGTTTGTATCACCCAGAAGTCATGACCAGTACTTCCTCTGTTCAGCCTTGTCTTATGCTCTGCAGGGTATTGTTGCATAAGTAACTATCACCAATAATTACCTTTTAAAATTACCTTGGGTTTTTGGTTTTTTTACGATATTCTTAAACATTAAAAACATTCTTGAGTAGCATTATACACAAAAGAGAAGCATCTTTTCTGATATTTCTTCCATCCTTTTGATTCATTTTCAATCCATTTGATTCCTTACACCCCCTAGCTTCCGACATCATCTATTGGGTCAGTACAAAACCAGCTGCTATACTTGTCCTTAGAAAGGGTGACACTTATTTTCAATTGAACTTTTATTTAACCGTTCATGTAATAGACTAAAAATTTGTTTTCACTTTTTATATTGTGCTGTCAATAAAATTTGAACACAAAGCAATTTCAAGCAATTTTGTTGTATGAGTTCAAAAAGGGATGTAAAGCAGCATAAACCACTAGCAATATAAACAAAGTATTTGGCCAGGGGACCATCAATAAATGTACAGTTCAATATCGGTCCCAAAAATTTCATAACGGAAGAGCCTTGAAGATGAGGAGGACTGTGGGTGTTCTTCTGCAACAGATGACAACTAAATGAGCACCATTATTGAACTGGACCCAAATGGAAACATGAGAGCTTGCAGAAGAGCTAAATATTGATGAGTCAACAGTTTTTCAACATTTGCATCAAACAGGAAGATCAAAAATGCTCAGCAAGAGAGTGCTGCACAAGCTGAAAAAAAACCACTGGGCAGTTCCACAGGCAGAGGTCCAAAACTCTGCGTGTATATGTTCCACTGTTGTTTCCCAAGACTTTTAATGGGAGATATTCAAGCACCCATATGACTTCAACATGCTTTGCCTCCTTATCTGGTAAAAAAAACAAAAAAAAAACATAGAATCATTATTTAACAGGCTTCTATAAAGGAAAATGAGATTCACAGTATCTGTGAATGTAGACACCATTATCTGCAAATATGTATTTAAAACTTTTAGACTGCATTTTTAGGCCATTTCCATGGTTATAACACATCAGATGACTACTACTAATCATTGCTATGTAATGGTGTAAACTCATCAGTAATTTTCAGTATTAATTAATAATACTGGAAAAAAAACCCAGTACTTCTGCTTAAAAAGATTATTCCTTCAGATGACAGCTGCCTTATCTTCTTGCTTCTCAAATAGAATGACAATGTAGTGGTGTCAATTCAAGACAATTTATTAAAGATTTACTGTAGAATCAAAACAAAGAGAAGAGGAACAAGATGGCATATGCTTTCCTTTGCTCCTGCTTCACAAATTCAAGAAGTATGGATAATAACTGAAAATCGCAGTTACCAAGAGGATTCACTTGACCTATACACACCAGAATTGCTTCTAAAATACAATTCACTTCATTAAGATATTACAAGATTTTTAAAATTGCCTTTATAATATAAAGCAGGCTCTGCAAATAATGTCACCTAATCCAGTTAAATATTGAGACAACTGTCTAAAACAAAGAAAAAGAACAATGAATAAAAATAGTAAGTTAACCACTATAAATTCACACATTCATAGTAGTTGAAGGGTGAAAACAACCTATACATTTTGCAGATATAAATGTTTTCTGATTATTGAATCCTTCATGAAGGTGTCATGAGATATTACTCAATGATTAGCATGGGACAAATGAAAAAGACTTGTATGACACACTAAGGTCTAAGATGACACAATAATAATGTAAACACTGTAAATCACTTGTTGTTGGAATGACCTCTCATCTCTCCTACTCTGTCAAATGCCATCTTTTGCTTGGGTTTCTTCCCTGTTCACTTGTCTTTTTTTTTTCTAAAACTTATATTATTAGTCACAGTCATTCTGAGGAGAGAAACATGACTCAAACTATATTAAATTTAATTATTTGATATATGTAAAGAAAATAAAGGTGAAGAGGGGCTTTCCCCAAGACCCTTATGCTTTGTAAAAACTCCACATCATTTTGAAACCAGCACAATAACCTGTTGTCAGCAAAAGGACTGGTTCTCTGTAAATTGGTATTTTCATTGTTACTTATCTTCTCAACTAGAATATGAACTGGTTTGAGAAGATGCCTTCTTTTAGGATGAGCATTACGATTTCTCACTATCCAACTACTGTTTTTATTTTATTTGTGTAACGACAGATTCTTCATTTCTTTTAGATGCCAAGCCAAGAGGTATTATCATTTGTTAAGAATCACAAAGATCTGTATCATTGATAAAATTATCACCATCACAACAAGCAGCTGGAAGCATGGAAAGACAGCCACAGACTCAGTGATACCAACTCTCTGAAGAGTCAAACATATTAATTGGAGACATCAAGCCAGTTTTGACACTTCCCCTTCTTTATGCTGCCATTACTTAATATATATAGTACCCATAAAAGATAAATGTTTCTCTATCAAATACCAGGAAACAGTAGTCATACAGCACACACGAAGCCAGCACACATTTCTTATTATTTCAATTGTCTCTGTTTGTGAAGGGGAAGAATAAACTCTACATCTTTCCTCTTGCAGTCTGAAAAGAAAAATTCACATACATATAGTACGCACTCTTGGAAATCTCATCTTTTTTCTCTGTCACTGAAATATGCTGATGAAATTATTTACTTGCTGAGGAAGTTCTCAGGAAATAATTCTTTTCACTCTGCAACTAAAATAAATGAAATCTACAAAGATGCCATATTCCTTTTTCTAGGGCTGGAGCAGACAGGCTATGGACTTTTTGATGTATGCAGCTTGTAGGTTCTTTCAGTGCAAGCTGGTGATACTGCTGCATGTACTGTTTGGTTTTAGCCATGCTTGTTATCTTGAGCTGAAAGGACTTAGACTGATGTCTAAGGTCCCCCTACAATGTTTGTGTTCTATTTCACAGACTGATAAGATGTTTATAGAGATAGGAAAGAGAAGTTAAAAACCCCCCAAAATACAGAGAACAAGCTCATGACAGGTATCTATAAACTATGCACATTCTTCACCAGCTCTTACTGTTTCTTAGCAGAAATTCCAAATTAAACTAAAGAAAATGAATGGATGTAACATTACATTGTCGCACCATATGACACAACATTCACATGGAATAAGAAGAAAGTTGAGTACAGATTTTTTTTCTCAAAATTAAATGCAAGAAAACGAAATTGTGCATAAAGCATATATTATGACCCTGAAGGACCTAAGAAAACAGATTAATGGGTATTACTAAACTAAAAGAGCCAATGCAATAACTTTAGGTCATGATACAAAACAACAATCCACAAAACAACCAGTAAAAACTATATCTACAGAATAGTCAGAGTATGGGCAGGGTCCTGCTATTAAGCCTTTCAGCAATCCAGTATAGTTGACAATAAATGAGAAGTAATAATAAAACATTTTGCAAAAAAAATTGTATAATATTCTAATCATAGGTTAATACTGCAAGAAGTAAGAACTATTTAACTACTTTGTTAATTCTCATTATTAATGCAGTTTTAACCAGAAAACAAAAAACCCTACCTTTTAAAAAATGAAAACTATCTTAAATGAATTACAGAGGAACTACAGCTGGCAACTCCAGTAACTGGCTCATCCCATAGATAGGACAGCCAGCAGATCAAATCAGCATGATATAGCATACAGTTTGCAAAGAACAGAGACAGACGGAATTTCAAGAGTTGATCCAGGCGAAGGAATTCTGTGTAAGCAGACATGGCAAGCATTGAAAGTAAAAGGGAATAGTGTGAAAGAAGACCATTTAACCTCTATCATCTCTTCACCATGCAATATTACATGACAGGTTTTAACACAGGGTAACTTTTATTTAAGAGTTCTTTAAATAAACAACTTTACTTCCTTGCTGGATGGAATCAAACATGAATGCTTCCCCAGCCACCTCCACCAGTAAGCTGATGCTCCTAGCCAGCATAAAGATAGTTGTTTACTATTGTAAACATACTACAACCTAACTTAACAACAAAATTTAAATTGCCTTTTAAAACTGATATAGAAAAAGGGGGGATGGGGGAGGAAGGGGAATTTTTTTTAAACTATTATGGATTTCGCCAAATAAATACTGATTTTTTTCTTCAAAAACCAAAACGTTAATGGGAATAAGGGTCTCCATTACTTTTGTGTCAGATAAGCAATGCACTTTTGGTAGCATACAATGTTGGCAAGTCTGAAAACACAACTCTGCAGATATTATTCTGAAACTACCAGTGGAAACAAAACCAAGATTATATTGAGCCTTTACCTACAAACAGCTATTCAAAGAAAGATACTAGTTAAAAATAAGACCTACTCAAACATATCAGGAAAAATACGTTTAATCATGCAATTTTGGGAGGACTGTTTGTTTGGTTTTTAACCAAAGCACTTTAAATTACTATTCTTTGTCTTAATGTGATGCAATCTGCAGCAGAAGTCTGTTGGAAGTGTCACATTCACTTAAACCATTCACACTGCTAAAGGTCACTTCAAACTTGCTACAGTTCTATATATAATGCCTTTAAAGTTGTGTTGTGCATCCTTCTCAAATGCTCCTTCCCATACCTAAACACGACTTAAAAATAAATATTTAAATGTAATGCAAATATGGAATAAAAATTTGTAAGAGCCCAACAGCACATGTAGGTACAGTAAATTCATATTACAACTAGTGCAAACAGAAAACGTTGACCTTGAACACTCATTTCATCTGACTTCACCATAATATCTGGCATACATTTCATTATGCAAGCCTGATGGCTAAGAGATTATAAAGAAAGCAGTTCTACAGTTTTAATACTGTAAGGCAAGAACTTAATTTCAGCAATCAGACTGCCATTGCCTCACTTCCCTCCATTGCAAAGTCACTGTGAGAACCACTCTCCTCCTTGTTCATTATTCTTAAATGCACTCTTCCCCAGTGGGATAAAATAAACTGAAAAAAATAAATTAAAAAAATTAAGCACTTCACATAAGAGAGAATATAACTCAAAACCCACCAACAGCAGGGGTGGGAGGAGAAGCTTCCAGTAAAGGAGACAACTGGAAAAAGTAGTAAGAAGAAACGATGCCACACTCATCTACTCCTTGTGGCAAAACAAAAAAACTAAACACGGGTTTTCCAGTTCTCACTACATTACTCATGGAAATGATCCAAGGGCTCCTACTGTATTCAGGACAAGATACATCAGAAATCAACCAACTGCTGGTACAAGCAGCAATCCTCCCTATCAAAGACCTTTTCCATTATTCCTACTGAGATCTGTGTAAGTGAAGGCTTCTGCCACCAATTCATTTCCACACATGCAGCTATACAAGCATATATGGATGTATTCATGTACTGCACCACGCTAGAGAGTAGAGAGCAAGCAAAGATATGTTCACAGAAAGCATTTGCTAATGCATACCATTTGCTGTTTTCTTTATAATAGGTATATATGCATTATGCTAGCCAACAGTCCTATCTAAAATATCACATAAATAACTTATAGATCTGAGAGTCTTTTCCTATATATTGGTATGCCATTCAAAAGAGGATACTAACTGCTTAGAAACACTCCTTTAATATCTTAATATGCAGAGCAGCTTAGCAAGCTTCATACTCTCTAAAACAACTCTTCAGTGCACACCAGAATGCACAAATGCAGTCAGTGTGGACCATGAGTAATCGACATTTAAACAGAACTTTAAACCTGTTTACCTTTTACGAAGCAAAATTTGTTACAAAGAAATAGAGAGTTGCACATAAAAAGGTAGGCGTTAGTGCACTTTGTTTGCTACAGACTTGAGAGCGAGGTCATATTCAGTTTTAACACCCGTCTAAGGGTATTTTTAAAGGTATTGAGCAACTGGTGGTCGTAAGCTACATCTCAAGAGACGGCTTTGAGCAGGCACAAGCGCTAACGGGCGAACTGCGGCTTCCACCGTTTAGGCCGCTGCTGGCGGCTGGCACGCTCGAGCAACCTCGGCGTAGGGTCCAGGCCCCACGCGACTATCGCTCAGGTTTCCTTCCGCATGCGAGCCCAGAGACCAACCCCGTTCTGCTCCCGCAGACGCCGCGGCGGCTCTCGCGGCTGCCCATCGGCCCTTTTCAAGCACTGCGCGGACCGCGCGGCACAGCTGGAGGCGGTTCCTGCGGCGGGGAGCGCGGGCGGCGCACGGAGCAGGCCGGGAGCGGCCGCGGCGCCGCAGGGAGGAGGCGCCGCATGCTCAGGCCGCACGCGACGGCTCCCGCCCGCCGCGGAACGGTCGCGCCCCTCCGCCGCACTCGCCCCCGCCAACCCCAACCCACGTCTCCGGCCGCCGCTCCGCGAGAAGCGGGCGGGGTCCGAGGCCGTGGAGGCTGAGGCACCGCCCCTACCTGCGCTCCGAGGGCGGTCAAATCCAACGCGGAGGGAGCAGCGAGGCGCCAGCAGCGGCGCTCACCGCCTCACGTACCGCGCGCGGGGGGACGCCGGGGAGCGGCCGGGGGTGTGGCCGGTAACGACGGGGGCGGAGCCATGCACGCCGACCGCGGGGTGCGGCTTCGGGCAGTGGCGTGAGACCGAGTTTGCTCCGGCCGTGGCGGCCGCTGCGCTGCAAGACGAGGGAGGCGTCGGGGTGATCGAGCCGTGAGGGATGGAACGTCTGCCTGCTGAGGGGTCTCTGCAATGTTGGGCCTCGTGGGTACGCGACCTGTCATCCACCCGTTTATGAGGCTCTCTGGCTTAATAAGTTTTATTCTCACTTATGTTTTCACTGTGTACAAAACTACAAGAAGTGATCAAGTAACCACCTGTTGGTGACTTTCTCTTCACTGAGACACAGTCTATTCTTATCGAGAATCATAGAATCATTGAATGGTTTGGGTTAGAAGGGTTCTTAAAGATCATCAAATTCCAATCCCCTGCCTTAGGCAGGGACATGTCCAACCAGACCAGGGTGCCCAAGGACCCATACAACCCAGCCTTGAACACCTCCACGGATGCGGTAGCCACAGCTTCCCTGGGCAGCCTGTTCCAGTGCCTCGGTACTCTCAACGTGAAGAACTCCTTCCTAATGCCTAATCTAAATGTCCCCCTTCTAGTTGAAGGCCATTCTCCCTCGCCCTATCACTCCAAGCCCTTGTAAAAAGTCCCTCCCCAGCTTTCCTGTATGCCCCCTACAGGTTCTGGAAGGCCACTGTGAAGTCTCCCTAGAGCCTTTTCCAAGCTGAACTATCTTAGAATCATAGAATTGCCAGGTTGGAAAACACCTCTTGGATCCTCAAGTCCAACCATTCCTATCTGACACTAAACCATGCTCCTGAGCACCTCATCCACTCGTCTTTTAAATATCTTCAGGGATGGTGATACAACCACCTCCCTAGGCAGCTTGTTCCTGTCCCCACTGACCCTTTCTGTGAAAAATTTCTTTCTGATATCCAGTCTGAACCTTCCCTAGTGCAGCTTAAGACCATTCCTCCTTGTCCTGTCCCCTGTCACTTGGAAGAAGAGGCAAGTGCCCCCCTTTCTACAACCTCCTTTCAGGTAGTTGTAGAGAGCAGTAAGGTCTCCCCTCAGCCTCCTCTTCTCAAGGCTAAACAACTCCAGCTCCCTCATCCACTACTTATAAGACTTGCTCTACAGCCCCCTCACCAGCTTTGCTGTTTTTCTCTGGACACACTCCAGAGTCTCAACATCCTTCTTGTAGCAAGGGGCCCAGAACTGAACACAGGATTTGAGGGGTGGTCTCACCACTGCTGAGTATGGAGCACAATAACCTCCCTGGTCCTACCGGTCATGCGTTTCTGATATAGGCCAAGATGCCATTGGCCTTCTTGGCTACCTGGGCACAGTGCTGGCTCATGTTCAGTTGGCTGTCAATCAACACTCCCAGGTCGTTTTCCTCCAGGCCGCTTTCCAGCCACTCCTCTCCTAGCCTGTAGCACTGCATAGGGTTATTGTGCCTGAAGTTCAGGATTTCCTCCCAGGTTAGTGTAATCTGCAAACTCACTAAGGGTGCACTCAATGCCTTCATCCAGGTCATTAATAAAGATGTTGAACAGGACTGGACCCAGCACTGAGCCTTGGGGTACACCACTTGTGACTGGCCTCCAGCTGGAATTAACTCAGTTTACCACCACTCTTTGGGCCCAGCCATCCCACCAGTTTTCTGCCCAGGAGAGCATGTGCCTGTCCAGGCCAGTGGCAGCCAGTTTCCCGAGAATGCTGTGAGAACATAGAGCATCATAATAACCCTGAATACACTCCAAACAAGTACTATTACACTGCTGCTTAACCAGATATAATCTCCATGTTCTGCACTAGATCATCCTTTGGTTCATCTTGACATCTGCAATACTATTTTTATCCTGAGGCAGAAATCTCATCTTCCTCTGTTGTCCTGCAGAATAAATGAGGCTATAAAATCCTGTGAGTCAGTATGTCACATTTCCCCCCAACAGAGTTCCCCCTACAGCTTCCCCCTGACCATTGACTGGGTTGCCATTCAGTCTCCGAGATGCACTTCCAAGGCTGAGGTGAAGCAGGCAGCAGTGGTGAATGACTTGAGGAGATAATAGATGCTTGTGGGTCATCATAATGTGTTCTAGCTAAGTAACTGTTCAAAATAAAACATGCTTTACGGACTAGCTGCTTTCTCCTACAAATCAAGTATTTCAACATTTAATAAACTTTAATAACATTCATTGCATAGACAGAAATAACATGGAGCAAGGTTGTCTTTCAAGTTTCTAGGTACTAAAAGAAAGGTAGACCCTGAAAACTTCTCCCAAAGATAGTACCCAATCTCCACACCAAATATTTGAAAATAAATCTAGACTTCAATAAAACCTCCATAATTTTTGTAGTTATGCGTTTTCCATTAAACAAGTGATGTAATAAAGATTTTGCCAACACTGACTACTGTATTTCAATATTTTTGCAGTGCTTTTCAAGTTATGCGAGATTTTACATGCAGTACAAGAATACTTTGAAGTATTTGGGCTTTATTTTCTGCACTTAAGATCTGGTTAACACTTTTTAATTCTGCTTCAGCACCAAGAAAACACAGACAATTACAGACCATTTTCTCAGCATCGTGACCCTGACAAGAACACGACAACCATGCTTTTCAGTATGTTCCTTCAATGACAGTGAACTACAATGTGAATATATTGTGATTTTTGAAAGTAGCTTAATATTAAAAGTAAAAACCACAGAAGAATGTCTCATTTTTTTTTTCCCCTATATGGTCTTCCTTATTTTTTATCCTTAGAGGGCTATTATTAAAAGACTGCTCTTCCTTGCTTTTATATATTTTGGGTTTGTATATTGAAAACTGGCTATGGTGATTCATGCATGAAGTTAATTAAATCACAAGGGGTGAAAGCTGAGCAATTGAAAGAGTATTTATACAGCATGTTTAATTCTTTGGTTTTGTGCATGTGGATTTAATTCCAAAGCCTAATAACACAAAAAATATTCAGTTCTTTTCCCTTATTAAGGATTTAGCCATTATTCTGAAAATTTGGATTTTACTAGAAATCCATAACCACATTCAGGATGAAATACGTGTTTGGCAGGGGGGAGAAAAACAATTCTGAGCAGGGTATGCCTGAAGCAGTAGCATAACTTTTACACTGAAAAAAAATCATTAAACCTGAAATATTTTTATATTAAAAGACAAAAAGAAAAATTATAATATTTTGCCACACAGTTTAACAACTTCTGCCATCCAAAACAAAGAGTTTAGTCATTTTTTAACATGTCTTAAAATGCTGTTTGGCTAAATTAAAGGAAAATATAGAGAAAATTTACTTAAACCAGAACAAAATGCCCTGAGTACACCATTTAGGGAAATCCTACCTTTATTTTTTCATATAGCAAGTTTAAAAAAATTAGTTTTAGTTAGTGTGAAAAGTATTCTTGATTTGCTTTTTGGGGCAAATTCACTTCTTGATTAATTAAGCTGATTTCAGTAGGAATCATGGCTCTTTAAGTAAGGATTAGTTTGTGTTCAGATGGAAGAAGCACAGACAAGAATGTGAAAAAGGTGGTGCTTTTAGAGCTTTGTGTTTTGCAGATATTCAGCTAGTACCAACCATGATCCAGACTATCTCAGAGCAATAAATAGAAGCAAGCAACATGAAAAGATGTGCTTTGTCCTACATTATAAAATTGAAGTTACTGAGAAAGTGAAGGTTTGAACTAGTCTTAGGTAAATGATGTATTTAGGATGCATATGTATAGAAGAAGGCAACAGGAAGTAGTTGCTACTGTCATTCTACATCTGTTAAGTGAACCTCAGTATTTTTATCAAAATCAAAATGTACATCTATTGAATAGGCAAGAGAAGTGATACATGTTCATGATTGGACTAGGTTGTTTACAGAGGTAGTGTATCCTGCAAGGTTTTCAACCCCAAACTGGATGAAGTTGTAGGTGACCTGGTATGGTCTCATAGATGAGCCCAGTTTGAACAACAGGTTGTTACTAGTAAACTCCTGAGACCCTTTCTGTCCTCCTTTAACCTTAATGTTTGTGGGTTGAAGTAAAAATTAATGGGACTTCAGAACAGAACAGAACAGAATAGAATCCATCAGTTGAAAGAGACCTACAGCAATCATCTAGTCCAACTGCCTGACTACTTAATAACACGCTTGAACTCTTGGTCAGCCCTTAAGAGCATTGTTGAAAGCAAAGGCAAAGGCCATCGACCACCTCTCTATGCCTGTTCCAGTGTTAGACCACCATGACAGTAAAAATGTATTTCCCAATGTCGTCTGAACCTCCTTGATGCAGCTTTGAACCATTTCCAGATGTCCTCCAGGGATCCCAGGGAGATCAGCACCTCTCCACTTCCCATCCTCAGGAAGCTGTGAAGCGCAATGAGATCACCCCTTAGCCTACTTTCCCCCAAACTTGACAAATCCTTAGACCAGGGTCCCTAGCCATGCCTCCTGAACAGAACATTCATAGAATCATAGAATCACCAGGTTGGAAGAGACCCATCGGATCATCGAGTCCAACCATTCCTATCAAACACTAAACCATGTCCCTCAGGACCTTGTCTACCCATGTGTGGGAAGATTTTACAGAGAAGGCGGCCTGGATGCCATGAGACTTGGTGCTGAGCAGCTGGCAAGATCTTGAAGCAGAGAGGCGAAAATATAAACACCAGCTAGTTCGGTGGGAATCACCGCACACTACTGTCAACATAGCTAACTTTAGCATAACTTGATTTCTTAGAGCACGCGGTACTGTAGCCAATAATATGTTAGCAATAGCTTTATGGACAGCTACCTTTAACCAATAATACACTGTAGTCACCCTTGTGGGGACAGAGGGATGTAACAGAATGGGGTATATAGTAAAGTGGCTAAGCTAAATAAACTAGCACTTGCTTACCAATCAGATGGATCTTGGCTTTTGTTTTGCAACACCCATGCCTTAAACACCTCCAGGGAAGATGAATCAACCACCTCCCTGGGCAGCCTGTTCCAATGCCCAATGACCCTTTCCATGAAAAACTTCCTCCTAATCTCTAGCCTAAATCTCCCCTGGTGGAGCTTGAGGCCATTCCCTCTTGTCCTGTCCCCCGTCACTTGGGAGAAGTGGCTTTCCTTCCAGCCCTTCCACCAGCTCTGTTGCCCTCCCCTAGATGCATTCAAGAACCTTCTCATCTGCATGCACTTTTAGTGAATGTTTAGTTATTAAAAACTAATAATCAAACTAGAAAAGGCAGGAATCTCCAATTTTTTAAATTCTGTTACAAATATAATTTTATTTCAGTCTTTTGAGTTACTTCGGTTTGATTTTCCCATTGCAGACCTAAGCAGTTTGTAACTCGGTGTTTACTGTGCAAGTGCTCTTAAAAAATTACAGTAGACTCTTAGTTGTTTTATAAATAGTTCATTTCCCAGAGCAGCCTTCTAAAATAATTTATGGAGGCTTTCAAAACAATGTTTCACACCTAAATATATTATCAGCTCTCACCCAAGAGAATAATTATAAATTAAGAAGACAAATAAGACAGGAGGTCCAAACAGACTTACACTCCGATCTTAAAAGACTCCCAAAGGTTTTAGTATTTATATTAGTATACAATAAATACCAATAATCTTATGAAAGGAGCAATTATTCCCTCTTCTGCAGATATGTATTAGAACAGTAGATTTATTAATACATGTGCACCCAGACCAAACAGACTTTGTTGGAAGCAAAGATGTTGCAATTAAATTAAGAGAATTACTGATGTTGTACAAAACATACTTTACTCAATTACTGTTACCTTGTTTTCCCTTGTTGGTGACTTTTGTCCCTTTTACTAGACAGAATGGATATCAGTAAGTGTGGTGAATCAGAAAATGGCTTTGATGGTATTTCCATTCTAGTTGGACATCAGATTACACAGATCAATACCACAGTGAACATCATAATTTCCACTTAAAAGTTCCTCTTTTCCAGTAAATTTATGGCAGAAAAATACATATTGATTTCAGTATAGCTTGAAGTAAGATAAGGAAGTGATTTCTAGTTACATTCACTGTTGTTTCTGTAAGACGATTCTTCCCTTAGTAGCAGATCACAAAAAAATTTAAATTCTTAGATGTTGGGACTATAAGTCTATTTCTGTATACTACACTCATACATCGTGTGGTAGCAGATTTTTTTTAGCAAGTATATGTTTAAACTGGTTTTGCTTCAATGCAAAGACTTTAAGTCTCTTACAGGGTCTTCACCACCCTAGCTTCTATCTCTTTTATGATATGGATGTTCTCTGTGCTTAGTGCATCCTCTTTGTCAAGGGCCCTCACACACTTGGAACTCTCCAAGGTATGTCCACTGTGTGAACTGTAAAAAGAATGTTTCCAAACTGTAGATGATTTGCAGTGCTCTCATATTGTATCAGATTTCAGCGTGCTCACTGAAAGAGGAAAGGGTTAGAGACAGAAGGCAGACCTCCAGCTAGCTATCTCATAAGGAATTTCAGTGCTGAGTCCTTGCTATTCTTTATGGAACTGTATTCAATCAGACCACAGGACTGTTACTTTAAAAATAAACAGAAAGCTGAGGGAGATGTAGTCCGGAATATGCTGGCGTTTATGTCTTTATTGAGAGGCAAGATCTTTGGTTTATTTTTAATTCTGTGTGTTTTCTACAGTGACATGCTCTGGACTGCTTTGTTATTGCACCAGTTTTTACATTAGAAATATATTAGACTGTTTTTAAGGGCTCAGTGAAGAAGACAAGAATTTAAAAAAAAAACCTCAATAAAATTTGTCCTTTCCTCAAAACCAAGAAAAATTAAAACCATTGCTTAAAAAGACGACTGAGAAACATAAGAAAACCTACTCAAAAGCACCCTACCTTTTTTAAAGTCTACTTTTTTTTCTTTAGCCATTTACTTATGGATCTATCAGCAATATAATTGCTGTAAACTGATACAGAAGATGCACTGGAAAAATAAAAGGAACGGTACGTTACATAACAGAAAAAAAGTGTTCAGATCCGTATGTTCTGCCACTTGAAGTCTTTTCCATTGAAATGGCTATTAAAATTCTTTGTAACATCTCTTCTGCCATCCTTCTTTGAACTCTGCTGGTTCTGATGCTAACAATCAGTGTATGACTGTTATTTTTTGTATTTGTACCTCCCTAGACTAGTTTATGTGAGTTCCTACAAAACTGAACTATGAAACCACATCTACTTTTTCCTAACAAATTTTAGTTTCTAGTATAATTTTTTAGAGAACTCAAGTTTAGTTCTTTATTGTAACAAACATAAAACAGATATAGTAAGATTTAAAATAATTTTTTGTGTGTTTTCCTCTGTTTGGTAATGATGCTTTTTTTTTTTTTTTTTTTTTTTTTTTTTTTTTTTTTTTTTTTTTTTTTTTTTTTTTTTTGTTTTTTTTTTTTTTTTTTTTTTTTTTTTTTTTTTTTTTTTTTTAAGGAAAGGCTAAATGTTTACTCCAACTATGTTTAAGGGTGGTAGTATTTCAGGAGTTACAGTCATCCAACCATGGATTTTTTGTGAACTTATTCTTTGACCTCTGTGAATCGATTTGAAATGGGATGTATAATCCAGAAAGTTTAATGTGAGAGTCCAACTGCATACTGCTCAGTATAGTTCACATTCTGCCTTACTGCTAGAACAGTAATAATAAATAGAAGAGAACTCAGTGGTTCTGTATTTAATGTCACGTTTTTGGAAGATGAGGAAGCACTGCAGAACATGTGACTACTATTTAACTTTTTCAAGAGGATTTCAGTATAAAATTATAAATCCTCATTCCTTTTAAGTCATATAAGGAAAAAAGAAATTTTCTGTCAAAAGAAATTTTGGCCTCTCTGTAAATTAATGTAATTAACTTATGTTTTTAGACCAAGACGACTGAAATATACTTTAAAAAAACCCAAAATAGAGAGAAGTGCCAGAGACCTGGTTTTTATTTAGAAGCACATAAAAAGAAATTATGCCACAGCTTTGGTTGACTGGAATGATACAAATACTTAAACAGTATTTTTTTAAAAAACAGCAAGCAAGTGTACATTCATTTGTGTTTCAGACCAACACTGTTAGTAATATAATTCCACTACAGAAAATGAAATGTTTTAAGTATATAGCTCTGCAACCATTCATATTTTGGTATTTCACCTGCATTTTCAGAATTAGTCCGCTGAAGCCATTTTGTGTGTTGTAAACACTGAAAACAGACCCTGTGGCAAAGTGAATGTAATTCTAGTTACACCAGCTCTGGAAGTAAGTAGGAGCCCCAACCTAAAAATTATGCTTCGAAGCTATCTCACCACAACTTAAATATGAGAGGAATTATCTAACTTGTAGTTTATGAAGTCGGTTTTTAATAACCAGCCAACTGAACTTACAAAAGTGGACACTATTTTCATACATTTGGGATAATTATAATAATTCAATAATTTTTCATGCCACAGACAAAATCACAAAAACTGCTGAGACTGGAAGATTGTTCTACATAGCCCAATAAATCAAAGTTCCACTGCCTTACTAATGCTATTATGATTTTTTTTTTTTTAACGAGATCTATTGTCAACCACCTGGACTGGAAGGAGAGAGATATGAAAACTCCCAGGCCATGATGAATCCTGAGTGTTTTGTAACAGTAAAAACCGAGTTCAGGTAGACCACAGAGTTTCTCTACTCTAAAGGGGTGATAACAAAGAATAGATGGAATTTTTACAATTCCTAGGATAAACTAACTAGCAGACCAGCTGTAACCATTTCTCTTTTTATAAAACCTGTTTTTAATATCACCTTTTTGTAGAAACATATGGCAAAGCAAATAAAACCATCTTTTTAGTAGCCAAAAGAAGTTTTTGATAAAAACGTATAAAAGATCATTTTATCTGTTGGATGATATACAGATATCTGTACACAAGCATGTACACTAAACAACAAAAGAGAAGGTGTATTCAAATGATACAGGTCTGATGGAAACACAAACTAAAACTGAGGAGAGTTAGAAGTGAAAACAGATTAACTCATATCATCATGCCTAATTATTACAGCTTATATGATATAAAAGAATTCAAATGCAGAAAACATCTGCTTATCTTCAAAACCAGGCAGAAGAGATCTCTTTGGAAATGCAGTTAAATTTTAAAAAGCTTCTGTAAAGATATGTTACATTTTAGCCCACAAATGAAATTCACACGAAGATTATAAACTCCTGAAAATAGAAGTTTATAATGACAACAGACAATGCCTTCTGTTATGACATCATGTAATGACATCAACAGAACCACTGTAACACATACCAACCACTACCAGTATATACCACAACCAGTATTTTCTTTTGTACAAGTTTACACTAAATATCTGAAGACACTGAAAAGGTTCATGAGCAGTTCTTCCATGAAAGGTGTGCAGTTCATCAAGTTGATAAATGTTTCCTGTAGTGTTTTAGAAAATGAAAAAAGACATTTGACATAAGTTTGCAGTGTGCACACTAGTTAACCATCTATAAAGTGCACTATGAATTGCAGGCATGAATAGCTTTTGAAAGCTCAGTGATTTAGTTGAATGCACACTAAGAATTGTTTAAGAAGTTGCTTCCAGTTTTGTCTGATCAACTTCATTTCTTCTCAGAAACAATTTCATCTCTAAGTTCTTTCTACATTTACTGAGGCCTCATCAACAGAGAACTTAACATTAGATACACAAACAGAAGATCCAAGGGTAGCTATACAGGTAAAGAAAAAAGTATTAGGTTTTACATTTAAGAATATCCATGTTAAAAAGCATCAAAAGCAAGAAGAAAAGAAATTTATCTAACACAGAAACACATACAGACACATAATATCTAATGAGATAAAAAATGCAAAGGGATTTTGTTCTAGAGGCCCTCAAAACACCAGGACTATCCAAAAGCAGACAATGTAGCTGACTGACAGTTCAGACTGAACATACTGATGACTATATGCCGTCATCATGTTATTGGGAGGTTTAGTCATAGCCTGGTCACAGAGCTATGTGGTAAATGTTTGGAAAACCAGAAATTCTCCCATTTAAATACATAAGTGAATGTCCTGTGCTTGAAGATATCTAGATATACTGTCAAAAAAAAAACCAAAACTCCATGAATTTTCAAGCCATAGAAATTCTTTCAAACACTTCAGATGATAAAAGTAACTATTAGCAGAGTTTTACTGCTAAAACTATTTGCAAAACGCTATTGAGTTCTCACTGGCCCATGAAATGATGCCACTTGCATAACTAGGGAGCGTTAAGAAACAGCTGCCCTAAGAAATTATGTAACACATAAGAAAGAATCCTACTGCTGAAAATCATGTAATGAAGTTAGCCGTTCTACCTCTGACAGAAGTTACTTACATAAGTTTGGTTTCTCTGTTGATATCCTTTCAGGCAAAGTTTCAAGTGGTGTTGGCTGAATTTTTGCAGGTGTATATGTATTTAAAGAAATTTTCCTTCCTGACAGTGGAATCATGTAAGTTGGAGAAGCTGAAGGCAGGGAAAACAAGATACACATCGTTAATAATAAAAATACTCTCACCTGCGCAAAACATCCGAAACAGCAGCCACAGAACTTTGTATCAGTCCAGCAATGCAGATGCCAGTTACACAATCTGCAGCTCAGCTACTGATTGACTGTTGACTCTAGTGTTGAAACTTCAAAGCAGGAAAAACAAATCAAAAGATCTTTTTTTGCCTCAGGAAGTGATGTGATAACTTCAGGCTACTTAGGCAGCTAACTTATATTTCAGCAACAGCTGCCTCAACAGAAGACTGGCAAAAGCACTAATGTTACTTCTCATAGGTTATTAAGATTGCACTGGGATCCATAGTGCATACAATAGATTATTCTGTAGAAAACTTCCACAAGCTATAGGAAAGCAGTACCACAAAGCACCTATGGCCTCAGTTATATCAAGTCTAATTTCCAACCATTCCTTCGTATAAAGGTGGCAACCAGACTACCACAGAAGTATAACCATTTTTTAAAAATTTTTTTTCATCTTTTGTACTCCAAATTTTGAACTGATTTTGAAGAGACCGGCTTCCTAATTACTTTAACAAAGCATTTTAAATAGCTAAGAACTTTAAAATACCCGTAAGCCTCCCTGAATTTTTTTCATCAGTATCATAAATTTTCTTCTCTTCCTTCTCAGATATAGGAGGCTCACCATATCAAATTAGCTGCTGATTAAAATCTAAACTACCTAAAACTAGAATAACCAGAAAAAAAGGAATCCTATAACAGAAAATAAGGAAAAATTCTAACCTATGTAATGTTTGTATAAGTTCTAGCAAATACATATTTTCTGATCAAAGCATGAACCTTTAGACATTTCATCAAAAAGAATATTTTTCAATCACCTGATATATGAATTTTAAGCATCCTAATACATGGTAAATCTGACCTTACTAAAACTGTTTCCAAAGACACAGCAGTGGGATCACAATTTCTTTTCCTAGACACATGCACATGGATAGAATTCAGTTTGCATTTCATTTCAAGATCACTTAACCATTAAACTTGCAGCACTAACTACTTCAAAAAAAGTAACTGCAAGGTATTCCACGGGTGAAATCTTAGGTAATATTGAAAGAAACATAAAATAACAGTTTTAAGATGTGAAATGCCTGTAAAAGACAACACTGCTCTGCTGAGATTACTACCCAGATAACAGTACAGAATGAAGCTGGAAATACCTCATGCTTACTTAAAAAGCACTCCTTGCCATTCAGCTAAACACATTACAGAGAAATTCTTTATGTGAAGAAATAAACAAAGTATGATTTTATTAAATCCTTGATTTACTGCCCCAGTAAACAAAGACTTTACTTCAAAGAGCTATGACAGCATCCATACTAGAAAAGGATACTGTGACAATTAAAATTATGGTTTAGGGACATACTTAGGGGGTTTTTTTTAAGTAGTAGGCTTTAGTTTACTTCTTAGCTGTAAAATACTGGAAAGATTAACTAGATAATATTCAACAATTTCAAATTAACATAATTATGAACTAAAATCAGTACATGTCTCCTGTAGATTTTCCCTTGATGGAGCAGCAACAGAGGCAAGAAATTCATCCACCTGCTTCAGAGACAAGGAGTTATGGAGAGTTTCCAAGGGGCAAATAGAAGGCACCATGGAATACAGTTCAAAACCTGCAAGAAAAATAATTAAAAAAAAACAAAGGAGCTTTCTATACATAACACAGGATTTAAGCAACTGTATGGGCAAGTGTGCATTATGTAATGCATGATAAAAAGTACTTATTTTAAAACAGCACATGCAGACATAGTAGTCTTAAAATCATGAACAGTAAATATTATAGGAGTTAAACATGATATGCCAGGGTATACTAAAGTAAAGGTACCATGTAACATACCATGGCATTCAAACCCATGTACACAAGAAGTGTTCTTAAAACATCAAAACTGCTCTCTACTCCCAAATCAGTTCATGAAAGATAACTTCTCCCTAAGGCAAACTTAGGAAATCACTAAAAAAAGAATAATTGGGAAATGCTCATATTTCTCCTAATCATTCTCATATCTGGCACAACACTGAATAGATAACTCATTCATGCAAGTAGAATAGGATAACTATGTTGTCAACTGTTAGCAGATAAGAGGTAAAAATGCTACACCTTCCAAGAAATAAATTTGCAGAATTCACATAGTCTATCTTCAGTATTCTGTGAAAACAAACTGTTGCTTTAGAAACCAAAGGAAAAATCACTGTTAGCACTTTTGTACCTTGAGGTTACATTTGAACTTTGTAAGACAGATTTAGACCTACCTTTAGACATTTAAAAACAGTACTAAAAAGACTAGAAGTTTCATATATTAGAAATAAGTTACTGGACTTTGCTTTTCTACAGTAAAATTGATCATACACAAACTGTGCATAGCCATATTACTAACATACTAAAAAAGCACTTAAACATCTTGGAAAAGAATTGCAGGTCTCTAAAGTGATGCAAGTTTGATAACTCTATGAACAGTCCTTCATCCAGCTGCATTTCAGAAGAGAAAAATATGTCCATTCATGTGTTCAACATACAGCTGTAACATTACAACTTTGCAATTCAATACCATAAATTTACAGTTGCTACATTTCTCTTAAGATATTTAAATGAAGAAACAATAGTGAGTGAAATCATGTATAGAATTTCAGTTCAAGGTACATTTATTAAAGACAGTATTATGACTGTGAACTGTTCCCTCTCCTAAAATAATAAGCATCAATGTTCTAGTATTCCCCATTCACTCCTCATTTAGTATTTCCCATAGAAAATGATAGAATCACCAGGTTGGAAGAGACCCACCAGATCATCGAGTC
>WAAB01024180.1:77160-96632 GCA_013389865.1 Piaya cayana
CCAAAAAAAAAAAAAAAAGAAAAAAAAAAGAAAAGTAACTCAATTTCAACCCTCAAATGACTATTTATTTGGACCTGTCATCCTGTCCATACTCATATCTGGGGGGCAGTTGCTTCAAATATACAATCCACTGAAGTGTACTTAAGCTGGCTTCATTTACATAACAAATAAAAAGTTGCATTTCATGGAAACTTGTTTTTCATATACAAAAGAAACATCATCACATACTTAATTTCTTGTTTCCTACAGAGGCAGCAGCTAATCTTATGTTAGCACTACAATGTCTGGCATACATATTAATATCCTACACAACTATGCATGCATGCAAAGCGCAAACCCTTTCTTTGCATTACAGTAAAATATAAGATTTATCTCTACTATGACAGAAGTCACTATCACTTGAACGAGAATTAATATTTTTAGTTTTGCAAAGAAGATAGTGGGACAATGTCAGGTTTTTAGTAACTACTACTGTTATGGAAAACTAGAAAGGACTTTCACAATCAACCCATGCCTGTTAAAAAAAGTAAAGGAAAAAAGTTTTCTTCTTCAGGAATTTCCTCTCCGTTGGTTCTTGTTCAGTTAGGACAAAGCTGCTGTCATACAGGCATATCCCAGAATGTTGCTGTAGTATTTTTGCATCTAAGGGATATGACCCTAGAAATCTATCTGCATTGCTTTATTTGAATATTTGAATGACAAATATTTGATGATGTTATGAGAAATTTTAATTTTAGTGAGGAAGAGGCCTGACAGTATCCTTTTAAGAAAAGCAATTTCCTGTAAACTGAGCCTTTGAATTTTGGTAAAATATATTCTTAAAGCACTGTCCCCATACAAAAGGCAAGACAATGAAAGGGTTAACGCAGCATCTAAAAAGCCACCCTGCTGTCTTACATTTAAAAGCTATAGAGACATACCAATGGAGCCTAGAAATTCCACAGATGAAATGGACCAGTACCTAAAGAGGTGTGGGTGTTCTGCACAGAGGCCCAGAAAATAAGGTAAAGCACTGTCAGAAGATACTTGTTTCACTCTGTTCCTTGAACTAAAAAGATGGTGCGAAGGGTAGGCTGAAATGAGCCAAGAGGGTGTGATAACAGAAAAATAATGAAAAACAGAGTGAAAAGGACAAGGAGAATCAAAATGATAGTCCAGAGGACAGACAAAACAACATCAATATGTACTTATGTTAGTAAAGAACCCCTGGAAACCTGCAATATCCTTTGGTTTCACCAAAGCATGCATGCTCGCACAGCATGCATTAATGTTGTAAAAGATGTGTGGTAGCACTGCTGTATTAAATGAGTCAAAACAATCAATGCATTCATTAAAATCAATTTAGATCATTTTTTAAAGAATGCAGTCACAAAAAAGATAGCGCTAAATGGAACATGAAGTAATCATATTATTAGACATTGATACTCAAATGCAATTCTTACTTTCTGACCTTGAATGTTTTAGAATATTATTTGCTTTGAGTCTAAAGATAAAAAGTAGAGTCCTAACATTCCTACTTGAAATAGGACACTAGATAAAATGCAACCTTGATGGTATTAATTTGGCCTTCCTATAGCAGTTTCCTTTCAAGACACACTGCAGTGCAGAAAGTCAGGGTGGATTCCAAATTAATATAACAAAGGACTACTTTGCTTATCAGCAAAGGCAAACAAAAACTCAGTCTTTTTTTTAAGACCTTGCTTCTAAGAGAATACATTTTGCATCTAACATAAAAATGCTGATGATTTCCACTGCAGTATCAATAACATCACCATCACTGTACTCAGCCAGCAGTCACTCGCATTTTAAAACTGCAATTAGGAAATCTGGAAAAGCTACATGAAGATCTGGTTTTCATGAACAGGATACATTCTGGACCTATTTAATCATGTAGAAAGGTAGGCACAAAATATTTTGCTGAGGAAGAGAAAGACATACCTCTGTCCTGTGTGTTAAACCAGATTTTTTTTGTAACTATGGTAGACTGAAGACAAGTTAACTCTCACTCTTGAAGCGCAAGAGGTCAATGTAAGCAACAGGCAGCTCTCTTGCTGTGACTTTTAGTGCAATATTTAAGTAATTTGCACATCTGATGAACAAAGAAGTATGATAAAGTAAAATCAATTTTTGTCTGATGTTAATTGTAGCAATTTAGCAGGGATGGACCCAAAGCTTTCTCTTTAGTTTTTGTTTTTTTTTTTAATTTAGCACCACTTCAAGAAGATATTAATAAACTTTTGTTGTCAATTCAGTGATTTATTTTAGAATCAGGAGACTCCGGGAAACAGCTCAGCAGAAGAAAGATAATGAAGAAGCAGCAGCTATCAAGAACTGTATGTTCAATAAAGATCAGATTTAACTCTGTTCTTATCTTTTACCATATGGTCAGATCACACAAGAAACTTGGGAGAATAATTTATTACAAAGATGACAATTAACAGTAGCACTTCAATTTTTTTTTAAAGGATTTTTCTAAAGAATGAATTTGATTGTATTTATACTAATGAATGGTAAAGAAGGGATTTAAGATATCTAATGATTACAAATATATTTGGAGTTGTGCTTGAAGTTAGGAGCAACAGGCGGCTGGATGATACTATACACCCCATATTTGGAATAAAAATAAAAGGGATGAGGCAAGGAACCTTTTGTTTTTGTTTTTAAAATAAAAGCAAAACGTACCATTGGTTGGGTGTCGAGCAAATGAGATAGAAAACCTTTTAACAGCAGAACCGCGTGTGGTGTCTGAGAAAGAGAAAAACAGGTACCTGAAATTTGTAACAGCTACCAAAAGAGGGACATTTTAAAAAAGGAAAGGAAGAAGAAAGATGAGAAGGTATTAGAACTGAGTGGCATGCAGAAGGGACCAAGGAAAAGGGCTAAAATCTAAGCAGAAGTTAAAAAGAATAGAATTTGGATTGTGGTAACTACAAGATGTGTCATGAAGTGTATGAAAACAAGCAGAATGAGCTGGTGATTCTGGCATACAAGGTTATATCAGGTTAGAGTCGGAACACTGAACAGTGAACTGGGGGGGAAAACAGCATGAATACTGTTTCAACTCAGACTTATAAAGGTGTGCTTTGGCATCTTTCCATTCTGAAAAATAGTGAGAGAGTTTCTTCTTTACCCCAGATTATCCAAATGTGAAAATCTGCTCTTTGTAATCCAAGCCCCACCAAATAAAGGTCAGGAATCCTAAAATTTTCACCATCAGTATTTAAGTTGTTAGTATATAATTCCTGTCATTCCTTGTATATGCGCCAAGTTATTTCTTTTATTTCAAGATCAATAAGTAATGGTAAATCCTGAAGTTTAAAGTAAGAACAGAATTTAAACCCCAAAATTTTGGTTTACCAAAACAATGCACTTGCTGAAATCTCCTGGCATGTATTACAAGCCTGTGAGCTAGTGTTCAATTCAAGACAGAAACAAGAATTAACTATGCTATTAAGTTAAATGCAAGCAAGGTACGGGCAGTAAAGAAGCAACAGAAACTCATACAATTAATACTAAGGCAAAGGATTCTAGGATTCCATTAAAATCAGTAACCTAGAATTTATCTTTAGAAGTTTCATGTGGCACATGGGATTTGTCCGTGCATGTGCGGAAGTGTGCACATACCATCTATGAAGCCAGAAGAAGTCAGCTTTTTACGATGAGTACGAGCATAATCCTGTAGGTTAGGTGCACTTGAAGAACCCCCGAGCACTGAGGTGCTAAACAGGCCCGCACAGTGAGACCCTGATGGGAGTTAGAGAAAATACATACAACAAACCAGGTGTTCGTCCATTCACATTTGGGATGCATGCAGCATGCAAGCACATGGCTCTTACCACACAAAAGGCAGCTTTTGGCAGTGCCTTGGACAGGTTCACAATATGCTTGTAATGTCAGAGTGGTACTTGTAGGATGAAACTATCATAATTTATTATGCTTCTACTCATGATATAGCACCCTCTGCTATATGTGCAAAGAGAGGACTGGCTTAACAAAGTGAGTTCTTGTCCTGTTTTCACTTTTGGTAAAGAAAAGTTACCAGTTAGCATCAAAGTAAACATAACCAAAACAACAGAAAAAAAAAGAGATGATGATGATGATAACGATGTTGAAGTGCTGTCCTTTAAATTCTGCAAGTCTGAAACAAATATGAACTGGAAAAAAACAGCGTATTGCTTTCATCCAAATCAACCTTTGAGATGACAGGCTGCAATGAAGTACTTCTATGTTTTCACAGTCTCAGTACGGAAATATTTCCCTTCTAACCCCAATAAAATGTTAAACAAATTGGAAATACTCTATTCAAATTTCAGCTGCCATAACTGACAACACTGCAAATTGAAAATACCTATAAGTTCCATCAAGTTGAGCTTGTTTTCCTTTTGTATGAAGACTTTTGTACATCTCCATGAAAGTGAGAGTACTTTTGCTACAAGTCATACATTCCTGCCACTAGGATGGGAGTTTTAACACACCACTGAAAGCCACAGACAGAAATATTAAAATAACTTTTATAATCATCGACCATATATGAGATTTATATACAACAATGAACACAGAAGAAAATGTTGCTTTTTTTTGTTTAGTTTTTACTATTAGTTGAAAGGAGAAATGGTTTTTCAATCAGAACTTATCGTTTACATTTTAGATAAGATTTTTTTTTAAAACCAAATACCTATCCAGTGATATTTCCTTTCACTACTTTTAATAACCCATTAAGAGGAAACATTACTAGCACATGTGATCAATCACAGCCAAAAGAAGCTGGTGCCTGGTTTGTGGCAAAAGCCTTTCACACCAAGTGCAATACCTTAATCTATGCACAGAAATACATCAACTTCCACGTTGTTTCACATTGGCAAAAGAAGCTGTTTAACTTTAAAAAGCACACAATAAAAAACACGACTTTGATAAACAAGAGCATCTGATGTATGCATTTTACAAAGGGAAAAATACAACAGGGAGAAAAGTATCACAGAAGGATGAGACATACAAAAAATACAGATTGTAACGAAGAAAAGAAAAGCGACTTCTAAGTTTATGGATATACCTTATTCATTTTCTACACTTCATTTTTCTCCGTGAAAAGACACATTTACAGAAAAAAGTGTAATATTGATTTACAGTAATGCAACATTTCCTATCTTTGCATATCAGTCATATGTATGACTGTTTTTAAAAAGCAACCAAAAAACACTAATTGAATTAAAAGAATTTGAAAAAAATCATTGAATTATAGCATGACTCTCTAATACTGAAAGAAAGAAATGGATTTTAGGAGAGGAAATGTCTGCAAAACCCCTGATAGTTTCAAGAAACTCAAGGCTTGTCCTCCATCCCCCTACCCTCAGTAAAGCACCTTCAAATTCCATCAATTGCCCACAGTAGGAAACATTAATTTTTCAAGAAAAGTGTTTTAACAGTTTCCAGTGCAGGCCATTCAATCCAAACAATTCTTGCAAAACCAAAAAATCAAGTATTTAACTACATTATCTTAAAAAACTACTTTATGTTAAAATAATCCTGTATACCTGTTGCAAGCACAGCCAGTAGTCCGAACAGTCTCAAATAGTTTACTCTTTTCAGTTACAATTTATTTTAAAAATTTTGCTGCAGAAAAATTGTCCAGTTCATAAGCAAACACTCAGTATATATTACAGATTACAAGCACTATCAGGTCCCATTAACATAAAAACTATTCAAAGAATGCACAACTGTGCAGAACAACGGACAAATGAAAGCTGCTAACAAACAAAATTTCAACTGTAGGCACATACCTAGACTCTGCTTTTGTTCCAGAATAGTTCTTGGTGTTCGTAAGTTACTATTGCTTTCTGATAGGACCTGAATATAAAAAACAGAAACATAAGGGAAAGTAGAACAGCAGCATGAAATATCCATTTAACTTGATACAGTAGCCTGTTTCAGACAGACAAGTGTTAATAAGCTGTATGATAAGTGTTAGTAAAAATATGTACAGGAAACATAAAAGATCATGCAATATCCCCTTCTGAAGGGAGTCCATTTCACAAGTGAGTTCCTTGCAATGAAGTGGTGCAAAGCAAGCATTCAGAATGAGAAAGGACACAGACCAAGACAGGTATGAGAACAGATATTTGAGACATTTTATTTCATTTTACCGAATGCACTCTCCTAAACTGCGCCTGTATTGAAAAAAGGAGGGGAGGGAAGGAAAGACAGACAAGCTATTGAGGACACCATACAATCACTGATCCATGCACGGCCTCAATAAGTGTAATCTTCAGAAGCTCACAGCCTTTACTGATATAAACTTTTCCTATGTAAACAGTTCTAGAAATTTCCACAATAAAAAAAGAAACTGAAAATCTTCAAATAAAAAGGATATGGTCAACAGAACACCATCCACTGTTAAACATGTAAACAGTATCTTGACATAATAAACCACGTTTAGATCTTCACTGGTACTTCAAAAAAATTTAGTTTCTTTTTTTCCCCTGCCTTTCCCCCCAAAATATTTAGAAAAATCCTCAAAATATTGTACAAGCCAATGGATGATGTACTGTGTTAGGAGTTTCAGATACCTCCAGATACAGAAGGCAAGAATTATTAGTGCTAGAATTTGTTCCCTGCAATAGTTAATACCAGGCCACTGAAAATATGATATATGCAAAACAAGTGTTGAATAGCAATATGAAGTACAAAATAAATTATTTTTAATGGTATTGGTTGCAATCATTCAAAAAAAAATGTTTTTTTCAATTTACCTACCACCAAATTAAGCAATGCTGTTTTTAAAGTCTTAAAGGACAACTAAACCAAAGCAGAAATCTGTTGCATTAGGCAGTAGACTAAATCTTTTTTTACTGTGGTAACATTTGAAATTCCTATCAAGAAACCAAATTTTTAGGAAAACATGTAACACATTCAGTGGCAAAACATGCACTTGCTCTTTTTCCCCCCAAACGTTCTCGGGAAGTAATTTTAAGAAGTGGAAGAATTTGCTTCAAACGTAATCCATAACACGGGATTAGATGTCCTTAAAGACAGTTGGTTGCTGCTTGGAATGCATAATAACGTTTAATGAAGTAAAGTTTAAAAACCTGTTGCCATGAGCCAAAAATACTGGATGTGAAAGCCAATGATTTAGGGGAGACAGGGGAAGAAGTGATTTGTTCCCCTGATCTGCGTCTTCGACGCCCAGTACCCACACCACTGGTGTAATGCAGCCAGGTACCAATACACTCTGGGCTAGACACACTCAGGGGGCTCTCTTCCTGGAAGTGAGAAAGGGGGCAAAAAACAGCAAAGCATGCAAAGTTAGATTCAACAGAGCCAAATGAACAGAAAAGAAAAAAAAAAAAAAAAAAAAAAACAAAAAAAACCAAAAAAACCCCCAATCTTCTTGCATCCTTCTATAAACTGCCTTGAAAACTATTAAACAGCAAATAGGGAAGAGTAATATTACAATATTAGAAGTTATCAAATCCACTTATATCTTTTAATCCAATTATATCTTTTAATACAATGCTTTAATAAAATTTCTAGTAGATTTAGATATTAGAGAAAAATAATTGCTATCAATAACTGATTAGTAAGTTTAAGAATTTCCCACATGTTGGAAAGAACATCTGTGACCCCTGACATACTGTTTAATAGCTTTCCCCCTCTAAGTACATTAAACTTTCCTATTTCTTACTTAAGGTTATAGACTGAAAACTATTATCTAGAAGATTCTCATTTTCCTATGTGCCTTTGAGAATTTACAGCTAACTCACTAGTAGTAGCACCAAACCAAAGAGTCTTAAAAAGGACCTAAAAATTATTTGATGCAGGACACCTACTAAGACTCCAAGGGAGGATAGTGTCAGGCTGAGTCCCCCATGCACTACATCATTAGCAATCAACACTTTTTGCAATACAGAGTTCTATTACCTATGTTGCTGAGCTTTACTTTCTCATTTTAATTTTCATTACTCTGTCACAGTTGCAATCTGTCTGTAAATATTTTTGACGATACCCTAGATTAAACCTTCCATATTATATCGCACCTGACAAGCATCCTTTCAAATTAATGGACATAGGTGAAGAGAGAATTGCCTTATAGGGAAAAAAAAAGGTTCAAAGCAGTTGCAGTTTAAGCTGCAATGACTTTTTCTGTAAACTTGTAAATACCATTTGGTTTAACTATTCCAAGTACAGGTTTGGCAGATTTCAGGAGGCCAGACAAAACTTTCAATTCTACTTTTTCATAGTATATACTTTTTTTAGATGGGCTATTTTCTTCCAGCAAATAAACAGACATTGAATGCTGAAACGTATTCTATCTAAGTGTATTTTATCTACGCAGTCAAAATTTAGCAATGTATGTTACTGATACCTTTTGAAGGTAACTTCTACAAAATTTAAGGAAATGAAAATGGTTAAAAGTTTGAAGTAATGGACTACTTAGTTGTGTGCAAGTGAACTCATAACTAGGAGGGGAGCTTGCATGATCATAGTGAAAACAGCTTTTAAAAATCAAAATTACTGATGTTGTGAGCGTTTGTGTACAATAAAACTTGGAAATAGAAAATGTAAGACATTCACATTTATTATCTTGGTTAATTTATGGAGGTCACGTGAAGTTACACACATATCCTTATAGAAGGGAACCATGCATCTTTTTCTCTCCATATTACCAAAAACCAAGTTATTTGCAAATCTTCAATACTTTCAGTGCATATGAACAACCCACTCCCAACACAAACAGGAAAGGAAAAGCTTTTGGTGTGAATCTTCATTTCTGATGGTTTTGAGCAACTGAAAATGAGGCAACAAGAAGCTGTTAGTCTGCTTCTAGCATTAATATCACAGAAGTGCCACTATGCACCATCTGAAGCTTTGCCACTTAACCATACAAATGATTTCAGTGATTCTGCTGTGCATTCCTCCACCTCTGTGACATTAAAGCCATACCTGAGAAGCACACCTACATGTCATGGCCTTCAAGACAGGAGACTAGACTGTTCCAATATATTATAAACAATTCAGGAAACAAAATCCCACTAATTTAAAACAAACCTTCCAGTTTCTTCTCTTACCTTCAGGCACCTGACAAGTGCAATCACTTTCACCCCACAAGAAACAAATACAGCAGAAGACATGTCTCTCAACTGCTGCACTTCCCCCACCTCCCGCAGTCCCTCTCTTCCTTCCCAGGATGATCACCCTGAAGGTTTGCTTAATTCCCAGTAGCAAAAGTCTTGTAAGGATGAATACAAAAGCAATGTATGTTAGTTTGAAGATGTAGGCTTAGAATGAAAAGGTCTTCATTTTCAAACATCATCTTTTCTCAAATGGCTTAAAAAGGAAAATGGAAATAAACCTAACGTAAAACAGTAATTTCTTTTAAATATTCCTCCAGACAGATTACTGCCAAGGTCAATTTTCCACAGAATAAAAGCAACTTTTTTGTGAGGCATAACTTCTTCCTGGTTCTATGTAATCAAAAGCAAAGTTACATCTGTTTTTGTTTTGTTAACAGCAAGCAGAAGTTAATTTCTGTGAAAGACATTATCTGGAACATTAACACTTACTTCAACTGAACCAATCTTCCTTGATCTTGGAAGGGGTGACTTTCTGTGTATGTGAATCGGGTCTGATACCAATGGTTTGAACATCACTACTGACCGATCTGTTTCATCTCTTCTGGAAGCATGTGCCTCCTCATCACTATCATTTCTATGAGAGGTTTTCTTCGAGCCTTCATTCTACAAACCATACATAATTAATTTTCCTTGTAGCTGCACACCTTGCAACATATCGACAGAAGTGGTGGTTAAATAAATGTTCCGTGAAAAAGCAGAGCAAGCCCATTTTGAAAATACAAGATGTAAATCACATTTTATTGAACAAGTTGCTCTAGACTTCAAAAATCTATGGGTATTTGGCCCTAATCAGCCACTGCTTATGACAGAGTGGTCATAAGTAACCACACTGTTCAGCCAACATATCCTACTCCAGCTTTCTGAAGTATAGTTTTCATATTATTTATTATAATAATAAAATTCTGGCCCCACTAGTCAATAGAAGAATTCCTGCCAAGATTTCCTTTCATTCACCTCTCAAAAAGCAGGTGGTTAACTCCACAGACTTCTTTGAAAATATCAATCCTTCCTCAATAATCTGGATTCATAAAAACACCAAACTACTTCACTTTCATAAATATTTTTCAGTTGCCAAAATATCACTGATGTGATGCTGATGTTGGTATCACTTTTCTTAAAACGACTACGTCATATTTCTAGCAAAAATTCTGGCAAAGCCACTTAAGGTCCAAATTACCTGTGCCCATTAACTCAGTGTCCATTTAAAATGGACACACTGATACTGCCTGTTTTACTAGTTATTTTTCTACCAAAATAAAAATAATAATTGTATTTTTCACTTAACATCTTCCTGGTATTTATTTTAATATATCCAAATCCAGAAGAACTAACTTTTATTTTAAAATTAATTATAATAATTATTACCTCTCTGGCAGCAGGCCTGTATCCATATCCAGCTGGTAAATTTTTATCTTCCTCACAGCCTTTGGCTCCTGGACTAAAGTGCAGCTCTACATGAAAACGTTCTTCCGAAGAAAGTTCCTGCAGAAAAATTATTAAATAGGTTTACACTTTAATACACAGCTTAGTACTACTTGTTTCTGAAGATGTTTATCCATTTTAAATACCTTGTTTGGATCCTCATAAAGCATGATAACAATCTGTGTCATGTAATTGAGTTCATTGACAACATTTAAATAATCCATAGCTCGTTTCCATTGTTCATCTTTTGATTCCTTATGAGGAAAAAAAAAGGAAATCAACAAATCTAGCTATTTTCTTTAAAAAGACTGATTATCTCCCTTTCCCCCCCATTTGCACGGATTATACAATCACAGCAGCAGTATGGAGCTTTACACAACTAAGGAAAAAAAATATATACAACCAGAAAAAAAAGTGACTTAAGTTACTCATCAAATTAATGAAAAGTGGAGATCAGAACTTTTCATATTTTATTTCAGTGTATCCAATGATGATATACGTTATGTGGAGAAAGGCATCATTTTAAATTCTTTTGATGGGAACTGTTAGTTTTTGCAGTAAAGTCATTTCAACTAGTATACTGCAGAAAATGTTTCCAGATACTGCTCTACTAATTAAACAGATAGTAAGTAAAGGTTTCTAGCATACAGAGTAAAAATCACCATCACAGCCTGAGCTATTTAACATGAATATTCACCTTTTTTCATACTGTAGAAAAAATATATTTAGTAACCGACCTTAAAGAAAACTTAAAAGTTTATCAGAGTAAAACTAGCAGTGTATCTTCTTTAGCACATGTCAGAGATCTAGGAGTAAAACTGCTTTTGCCATCAGTGAGTTTAGTCTCCATTACTGGAAGAATGCACATCAATACAGCCATTTCAGAAGTTAGTATACTAATCAAGCAGCCACACAGCCATGTAGGCTTTGTGGCGCTACACTTATCCTCTTCAATACCTCTGCTAGGTTATTTCTGAATCTCGAGACCTTGCCTTTCTCAGTCCTTGGTTTCAAAGCTGATCAGATGGAGAATAATACACCACCTTCAAGGCACAGTAGTACAGAAACTAAGACAATCCACTAAACATGAGAAACTTCGCATTATATGAACATTCTTGAAGTCATGTAGGGAGGTCGTGACAAAAATACTAAACCAGTCCAAAAGTGAATTCAAGAGAATCCTAAATGATAACTTCAAGGAAGAGTTGGAAGAATTTCAGGTGACAACATAAGGCAAAAAAAAAATATCTGCCCTTTTCAAATCTCCTTGAGAGCATAACATAGAGCTGAAAACATCAATGGAACTTAGCATTGTTTTAAAGAGCATGATTTCCACCAATGTGCACATGAACAACCTGAAACACATCTCTGCACATACAAAATTAAATCAAATGTTTGAAAACTTGTAATAAATTCCAAAGCCACTTAAGAAAATTAAGCTTTCAGTTGATACAATTTTAGTAAGATGAAGTCCTTTTGGTTCCTCTCAAAATATGAGAGTTTAACAGAAAAAATGTTCAACTTACATCACACAAGGCACCATAACGAAGGGTGGATAACAGGGAGTGGACATGAGACTCACTGGTGAAATATAGCCGTGTACGAACATGGCGTTCAGGGGACATAACACCCCTGGAGTAACTTGAAAGAAAAACAAAACGTCTCATTAGATCATAATGAGATGTGACTGTATTTTAGAAATATTTTTTAACAAATAAATACGTCACATTTTTTAAATTACTATGAGTTAGTAAGACATTTCAAATACAAAAGCTATGAAATATCCCCCTTAAATCTTCCAGAAATTAATTTAACCATGTGAAAATGTAAAAGACTTACAGAGGGTGGAGCTTATTTACAGTATCATCATCTTGAGTCCTCTGAAGGTCAGAACGTATTTTTCTAACTAGAGGAGTGCAATAACCTTTGGCAATCTCTAGTTTCTCAGCCTTAGAAATACCATATTCCTGTGCAAGAAGAAACTGACTTAAAAATTCAGTAAAGATTAAGATGCCATCTAATTCAAAGCTTGTATATGAAAGCCAATTACTCATCTATTAGTTTGCTCTGTCCAAAAACCGTTGTGGTTAACACTTTCATTACAATTGATTCTTGATGCACCCACAAGAAATAAGGGGTTGCCTTTTTGCTGTTTGATTTGATACAGAGAAAGTTTTTCATTCATTAGTTAAACTAACAAAAGTGGATTAATCTTCTGGTATGATGAAGCTTTCCTTTCTTCCCCCCCCGACATTTAGACATATATGATGAATATAATCACACCTGATTTCAAGTAAATTTGGGGTTTTTTTTTAAACAGGCAGAGACACAGACATATTACCTCTTTCATATGCCTACTTTAGTGTGGGGTAAATCACCCAACAGAAGATCTCCTATTCACCTCAAATAATACCAAAAATGGTAGTTAAATACAAATGGAAAAATACTATATTGGTTACAGTATCTACATTGTTTAAAAATCTCCACTTCCAGAAGCCTCATGCTTCTTGGTCTCAAAAGTGTTCTCATCATTTTGATGTATCTCTTCATCATACTAAAAAGTTTTCCTTTGCATTATGTAGGCTTATCAAGTTTTCTTTGATTTTCTTCCTTCAGTATGTGTCCTCATTTTTACCTACTCAGTACTCTTAACACTCTATTCAAAATTTAAGCTCAACATGCCCATGTAACACAACACATACTTAGTATTACTGATCTTTTTGCCTTCCTTGATGCCAGGGAGTTACCACAGATTGTGAAAAGAGTAAGTTCCCTCACTTGCTGCATACAATACAAGCAGTAGCTCTCTCACAACAGCGCTCTGTAACTGCACGGACACTTGAGGAAAGCTTTAATCTTTTCTGTCCTGTAATAACAAACAATTTAATATCCTGCAGTCCACATCATCTTTGAAGTAACCTGAGATTAACAGTACATGGAAGTTTAACTTCACTCCTCCTGGTCTGAAATTCTATGAAAATTAATGTGTCCATTTTTTTTAGGGGCTGTTAGCATTCTGAAGCAATAAAAAGGTCTTTTTACACTTAAATTGTTTAAAACAAGTGAAAATAAATAGACTAGGATTAACACTGCCATTTGCACAAAGCCTGAAAATGGAATTCCTAGGAGCAGGAATAATTAAATTAAATGAAATTTTAGAATACACTTCTTCAAAGGGACTCCACTCAAATCTATAAAGGATCTATAAAGGATCTATAAAGGATCTATAAAGGATCTATAAAGGATCTATAAAGGATCTATAAAGGAGACTGCTCCTTGAATAGTGTGTTTAGTTCTGGTCCCCTCATCACAAGAAGGATGTTGAGGCTCTGGAGCAAGTACAGAGAAGAGCAACAAAGCTGGTGAAGGGGCTGGAGAACAGGCCTTATGAGGAACAGCTGANATTTTCACAGAAAGGGTCATTGGGCGCTGGAACAGGCTACGCAGGGAGGTGGTTGAATCACCTTCCCTGAAGGTGTTTAAGTCATGGGTGGATGAGGTGCTGAGGGGCATGGTTTAGCGTTTGATAGGAACAGTTGGACTCAATGATCTGGTGGGTCTCTTCCAAGCTGATTGTTCTATGATTCTATGGCTGAGACAAACCACTTTAATCCACTGCAGTGAAGGAAGCAGACATACTTACAGTTTAAATTGTTAGAAAAATTCACTTTGAACACAACTTCATGATCTATGAATCAAACCCACTTTACAAAAAACAATCAGCTAGCTACCAGGAAATAAAAGGTAATGTTACAAGGCTTCTACTGCAAAACACAGGAACACTCAGCAGAAAAGACAGTCTAGAAGTTTTCACAAAATATGAAAAAGTATTTATTCTACAATTTATACTATCTAATAACTGAAAATGGTTACCTGAGGGATTACAATATCAGCTAAAGCCTTTGAAAGTCTGTATAATTCCATTGTGTTTTCTAATTTTAAGGAGCCATTGTGCTGCACATCGTATTTTATACAGTCATAAATATCAGGAATTTTGCTAATATCATATCTTCCGTTCTTTGTTTTGAAGTCTTTTTCCAGCTTGGCCCATCTGCGCAGCATCAGTTCCAGTGTTTCACTGTGGTACAACTGAATATCTGGGAAGATACATATGTCACATAAGTAATAAGAATCAATTGACAAAAGGGCAATTTTAATTGCATAGCAGTAACAGTTGAATACAGAGGGATAAAATGGATCAAGAAAGTTAACTGCACTATTCTAAAAGAGTGAGCAAGAGCACACATGGTCAATTTTGCTGCTAAAAGCATTGCAGCAACATAGCTAAATTAAGATGGTAGAAAGCTGTGCAGCATTAATGGCCCTTTAAACAAAGCTACTGCACCATTAATGAAGCGTTCTATGACAAAAGATCATGTACAAAAAAGGCAACAAGGAAGAGCTGTAAGAAAATTCTAGGAGGGAGGAAGAAGAGCAGGACATCTTGGTTTTAGACCTGACGACTTAATCCATTTGTCTGTCTCTCTCTCTGTCTCTCTTCTGCATGTGTGAACAAGAGCCAAAAGACTGGTAAGAAAGGATGGGTCATCCATGCCCCAGGACAGAAGATTAGACCACACAGGCAAAACTCATTGATGTTTTGTACAGGTGACACATGGAGTACTCAACCTCATAACAGAAGCTGTTTACATGCTATACATTGCAAAGAACACTGAAAGCAAATATTCCAGCATTTAGCTAGTACAAAAAATGCACTGTTGTCACATCCAGCTCCATTTTTCCAGTGTCACTGGTTCACCACCATTAATATTACTGAACCAACATTATATGCAATACCACTACACATCATAAAGCAAGCAACAGATCTTCAGCAAAGATACTTAAATATAAAAATGTACCTCTGTAACTTAACTTTGCTACCATCTGCTTTTTCTATTACTTTTGCTCTGCTGATTTTCAAACAAGACAAGAATTTCTGCAGACATTTGAGGACTAGTCTGGACATCTGAATGCCACAAAGAGCCCTTGCCTGCAATGTGACCATGTTTTCCTCCCTTTTTCATATTTTAGTAATGCATACAGAATCAGACCATGAAAATTCCTAATCCACAGTTGGTACTGCTAAAAGTGAATTTAATGAAATGAGTTTAATTATGTCACAATTCTCTCTCAGATACAAGCAAGAGAAACTAAATACATCTACAAAAATGTTTAAGTACCTGCAGACTTTGGATCTTCCATTCTTTGCCTGATCTGAGAAGTCAAGCTCTGGATGAAGGAATAGACCTTGTCACATGTCTTTACAGGATTTTTAATAACCTGCATTGATTTTATCAATGAGATGCTCCCAGATGGAGTAAGCTGCAATTTGAGATAAACACAAAATTATCTAAACAAACTGACTAGATTTGAAAGAACTGGGGAGACAGGATAGAACGTATGAAAGATTCCAAGTATTGTAGAAGAAGCATTCAGGCAGGTGGCTGTTAATTTTTGAAAGCATTTCTCAATAATCTGCTCCCTTTGAGGCATTAGGAAAATATATCAAAAGGTAAGATTTCCTAGAGATACAAAGGTGACAAGAAATTCAAAGAGCAACTAGTTCTATATAGTAAAGATGAACATTTTCGGGAGTTGCTAAAAATCCTTTTTTGTTACAAGACAAGAAAACTGGAAAGACATTTAAAACTTGGTACGTATTTAGCAGCCTTCCATAACTTCCTTTCAAGTAACTATTGGATTCAAAACCTTAAGAAATATTCTGTAAGAAATGTTATTATAAGGCTACATGTCACACAAAATAATTCCCTAGTCCTGCAGACTACACTATTTTTGATACAAGCCAGGAAGCTATTAACCTTCTTCTTCATCACTAAAACAATACGTCAATATCCATGTAAGTAAGGCTTAGCCTCATTTTTTCAGAAGCCTGCATAATCCAAAGTAAACAAATAATGATATTAAATAACAATTTATATACATAAACATACATATTTGCACTTTCTCCAGTTTCCTCAAACACATAGGATAATTTGGATATGGAAAACGTCTACATTTTACCTAATGGTAAGTAGCTCCTACCTCCAAATTATGACCAAGTAAATCAAAAGGAAAAGCACTGTAGCATAGAAGAAAACCCCATATTGTTTTCCCAAAGCAAAAAAATTATTATCACTTTGTAATTTCAAAGGTTAGTTACTTTCAGTAACTGTCTTGGAAAAGTGTGTTCCACTATTTTCAGCCACCCTTAAGATCCTATTATATCCATTTAGGAAAAAGAAGAGGGAAAATAAATAAATCCTTGAGATCTTGCACCCTTGAACTTTTTCCAAGTAATGCTGAATCCACTGCTGGCCATGGTTTGGACGATACTTTTTATTTGTATGTTTGAACAAATCCACACGTAGCATACATGCAGGGTGGTAAAGTTACTTTTCAACAATTTGCCCTCAATACCTTTTTAAAAACAGCATCTTGAGCTTAAGGCTCATCTGAAGACTTGTATTTAGTTGTTACAGCAGACTGAGTAAGGGCAAATGAAAGAGAGAAGTTCCTTAACAACAACAAACACTACTTACATTCAAAATCAGGAACAATCCTGTGTGCTCTGTACTAAGCCAGCATAAACTATATTAATAAGCACTAAAATAGCATATTAATGAGACATTTCCTTTCACGATTAGAAAGGATTCTACTGGTTTCAGCATCTTAGTATTGTTAAAGTTAAAAGGGCCTTTTAGCAGACTAAATATTGAAAAAACTGCAGTGGGCCGGCAATGCATTTTATAGTACCTGACACTGTCAAAGTAATGATTACAGTAAGAGTAAACAATACTTTCATTTCTTGAATAATTAAAATATTTTTACTGGAATAGTGAAAAAGATTAAAGAATGAGGTCCATATTGACTCCTACTTAAAAGTTTGTAGCTATTCTGATTACTCAAAATGCAAGACAACTTAAAGTATCTAATTTCAACATTTGTACAGTTTCCTTTGCAAACTATATAATTTCCTTTGTACACATATAATTTTTCAAAACAGATACATAAACCCACTGCTCATTAATTTTACAAAATAATTTCTGAGGCTATTTAATTTCATAGGAAACTAATCCCACATGCTAACCTTATCGTAGTCATCAGCAGTAAATTCTCTGTCTCTTTGGAGAATTTCATGGAGCCTTGCTTTAACACGATGCTGACAGCTGCTTAAAGAATCACTGTCACTGTCCAACAGACCATTCATATTAGCACTTTTTACCATCTGGACAAGAATAGGAGTCAGCTCACCCTCTAAGGCCAGTAGTCCCTGAAGCGAATAATACAATTAATCAGGTAAACAGACAAAGATGAGAGTGTAGAAGTATCTTGGAAAAAAAATATATCAAACAAACAACCAAACCACTCATTGAAATTCAAGATTCACTTGCCTATAGGTTAGGTAAGCTGGGACTTGGCAGACAATGCAGCTATTTGCACAGAAATGGCCCCAAAACTTTGCCTTGATATGCAGTATTACTACAGCTGGTGCAATAGTGATGGCGACATGTCATAAAGCATGCTCCCCAGCACCAGCTTAAGTGACACTAGCATCTCAGTGGTGCCTACATTGCCCCAAGAGGCCACAGTTGTAGAGGCCTTGGGCTGTAGGGGGTGCATGGTGCCTTCTTCCTGAGGTTGGGAGCAAAGCAGCCTGACTTGTGGGCTACAAACTCTTCTGAACACACTGAGTCACCAGATAGTAGTTAATGGAAGAGTTAACGAACCTAACATCTAGGAGGACAAACAGGAGATAGACAGAGTCTTTGTAAAGAAACAAATGGAAATAAACACGAGTCTGAATACTTGCAGAGCTTTAAGTTCAATAAGATGACAGAGATGTGGTGGAACATCTCACAAGAATGGAGTTTTGCAACACCTAGATACAGGTCCTTTAGGAAGTCAGGAAGGCAAGGAGGAAGAGTTGGCCTCTATATAAAGAAGAGGTTTAAATGCTACGACTTTTGCTTTCAAAGCAGTGACAAACAAGCCGAGATCTTATTATCTTATTTGCAAGGATCAGAGGACAAACACAGCGGAGCACGTGGGTGGGCCTCTGCTACAGACTACCTGATTTCACAAGGAAAAAGATGAACCCTTCTTAACACAACTGGAGAAAAACTCCTTGTTTTCCATGGGGGCACTTAGCCATCGGTACCTCATGCGTGGGCAGTATCAGAGTGGACAAGCAATATGGATTTCTGGAAAACATCCAGGACAATGCTTTGACATAGGTTACTAAAGAACATATCAAGCATTCCACTGGAGCTGTTTCTCAAGGCATTAGGAATGTGGAGGTCAATGGCAGGCTTGGTAATTGAAACCTAATATTATGACAGATCTTCGAAGAAATATGCAAGACAAATATCTGCATTGAAAGCCCCAGACTTCAAATAGACAGAGTTTAGTTTGTTCATGGAATCCTATGCAGGGGTATTTGTAAGAACAAAGGTGCCCAGGACAGCTGGATGATCTCCAAAGACAACTTTCTCAAAGCACAAGAGACGTTCACTCTGACACATGTAGTTACAGATAAAGTCAGCATAGATGGAAAAAGAAAACACAGAAAGTGGAAGCAAGGATGGGCTTCTTGGGAGGAAGAGAGACATGACCTGAAAATGAGGACTGGAATTAAAAACCTGGAGAGGCTGTGGAATCTGTTACTGGAGATACTTAGAACTTGACTGGATATGATTCTGAGCAACTGCATCCATACTAGCTCTATGCTGCGTGGAGTTGGACTGGATGACCTACAGAGGCCCCTTGAAATCTAAGCTTCTTTATCACCCTGTATTATTACAGAAAGTCATTCACCTAAGAATTATTTATGTAACACTTGCACTACGTCCTCTCAGAGAACTGAAAGATTTTTACCACTGCAATGAGAAATAAGTGAGGTGCAAGCTTTGGCACCTGAAATAC
>WAAB01024181.1:0-103809 GCA_013389865.1 Piaya cayana
TTGCTGGGAAGGAAAGGAGAAACAAAGCTATCATCAGAACTCAAGTGGAATGCTTCCTTGGGATAGTGTGAAATTTCAGATTTCACTTGACTGACATTATTAATTGCATTATTGCGTGTTGCAAGTGCTTTTTTTCTTTTATTTTAACAGGAAAGAAGTCCTCAGAAAGTCCCCTTGCATTACTGGGCCTGTGATGAGAAGATTTGAGGGACTTAGCAGTATTACAGTAGAAGCAGGATAATTTGAGTTTGTTATGACACTGCAATTTGTTACAGCAAGTGGGACACCCTCTGCCTGAATGGAGCAAGACAAGACAAGGTACGTGCACTTCTGTGAGTACAGTTGGGGTGGAAGTTCTCTGGCTTCCAGTGTTTGCACAGTAAATTCATTGTCAATATACGTACAAACCACAGATCTGGGAGAACTTGGTGGTAAATAGCCTTTCTTTTTTGAGGTTTCTAGAAAGAACTGCAAAGCTAAGGGGTTTCTTGGCCTGTCATGAATCAGTGGATGACTTTGGAGGATGTAGTTCCTGGTTGTTTGCCAGTGCCAAGAGCAAGCTTTGAAACCATCCGTGCTTTTGGCAGCTAGGAAACATTCACGCTAGAGACTTTAGAGTCCTGATCTCTCTTGGGCTGCCAGTGACACATTTTGATGATCTATGGTATTTTTATTTGATCATTAGAAATAAAAGTTAGGTGTTTTGTCTCCTCTGTTAGTCTAACCCAGGAAGCTAAAACAGTCCTGTGGGAAACAAGTTTTTTGAACTATACAAAAAACCATCCTACGCGTACTGTTTTGGCTCCCTCCAAATAGGAGCCTGGATCTTGCCAAGCTATTGATTGGGTGACAAAAATTAATGACAGCATTCACAGGACTTGTGCTGCAGACGATAAATATGAAAGTTTAGGAACTGGCTATTACAGTGACAGAATCAAAAATCCTGATGGAAAACATCCAGTTTCTAAAAAGCTGAGGAAAACCTCTCTGCATAAAGGATTTTTGGGAATCTGGTCCAAAGGCATTTGGTCAGAACATGGGGAGTAGCAGTCATCGTCAGGAACCACAAATTCTGCTCCACAGGAAATTCTTGTTCTTCTAAACTTGTCTAACAGCAAAATATTCCACTGGAAGAAACCTCTGAGCAACCCCAAATTCTGTGGGTTTGGGTTTTTTTTTAGTTTTTCTTTCTGCTGAAGTGTTGGTCAGTAACATTTACCCTGAGAACAGGATACTGCTGAAATTGAGAAAGGCCAGTCTAGCAGGGTTAGATCTTTGGAAGTGAACTGTGAACAGAGCGAGGTTTTCATGTCAGTAGAGAGGGCTGGAGGAAGGTATCAGTGATGATCACAGGTAGGAAGGGGCCTCTGCTTGAGGTGACAGCAAACAGAGTGGGCTTGCAGCAGGCAGCCGTAAAACAGCTAGTCAGGAACTGATTTTGTAGCACAAGTAGCAAGGGGGAAATTTGGTGTATCACTGCAGCAAACAAAGTGCTTCTTTCACCTAATGGTTCTACACGTAACTTGTGGAACAATGTGGTGCTGGAGATATGAAGAGGTTTAAGGAAGGGCCAGGTTTGGTGCCAACAGGTCAGTTCAGCTCTATACTATAAGTACTTATGTCTCAGGCAGTTGTGCTAGGAATATGTCAAATGTGATTTACTAGGGCAGCACCAAAGGGATCTTAGTTACCTAAACAGAGTGGAGAAGAAAACATGGGTGGATTCTCTTTTTTGCTGTTGGATTCCTTGTTGCAGGAGTTGAGCTGGGCCAGAATACTGGGAATGCTGTGGCAGGTAGGTCTTGCCAGGTACGTGTGCTTCCATGACTGCGGCATGTCCCATGTCCACAAAGCAGCTGGAGCTCAGCACCAAATGAGCTTTGGGCCAGTACGTGGAGCGTGTTCTCTTGAATGCGCCAAGACCATCCACCTGGAGCTGGATACTGTCAAACCCGTACACGCTGGTGGGCTCATGATCATAAAGCAAAACTGCTGCAGCCAAATTAAATAAAGTCCTTTTGAGAGCTTTAGATCGTAGGTATGCACATAGAAATACATATAATAACCTTTTGCAGTGCACACGGCACTGTTTTCCTGTTAAAATTGGATGTAAATTAAATTCTATTATGCAGTTATTAGCTTTAATAGACTAACCACAGGAAAGTAACAATGTGTTTATCCTAAAATGTGTTTATCCATAAAACATGATATCCCAATTTTGGGTAGTGATTAAGTGCACCCTTAATTATATTTTCCTGGTTTGAGGGACTGTTTTTTCCTGGATTTTTCTGTCTTCAAGAAATCTATCACTTTGAATAAGAATGAAATTTAACTGGTAAAAACACAATCTTATCACGTGTCGCTATATTACTGAATTTTATTTATTTTTAATTGAAATGTCATAGAATCATAGAATCACCAGGTTGGAAGAGACCCACCAGACCATCGAGTCCAACCATTCCTATCAAACACTAAACCATGCCCCTCAGCACCTCATCCACCCATCCCTTAAACACCTCCAGGGAAGGTGACATAAAAGACGCAGTGCGTATTTTAAAATCACATTAACATTGTATTTGAGTCTTTTCGTTAAGTTCCAAGTGTGCTTCCCATTAAATAGAGGTAGTAGGTAGGTATAAAAAAAATGAGGTCTTAATGCTTGCTTCCTAAATATTCAGAAGTGGGCATTACTGTGATAACACCAGTTCTGGTAGGTTTTGAAAGTGTCACTGGCATTAGTAACAGTCACCAATGTATGTATATTATTTCAGAATCACACTGATGGAGGGAGCACTCCTGCAAATATTTATCTTTACTTATATTCCCATGCCATTTCTGTATATTTCCTCTAAATCAGGAAAAGAAGATACTATAATTTTATTGCTAAAATGACTACTGCTTCCAACTGTAGCAGAATGCAATCGTATGCTGTGTACTGGAGAGTTAGATAGCAGGAAAGTGTTAATCCCTGCAATACAAGACATGTATAGTTTATCATAATTTGTTTTGCTGGTTCTAGCAAGAAAATCTGCATTAACCTATCCACACAGTTTTAGGGAAGTTCATCCTGGAAGGAAGCCAAATGACTTTTTGCTTTCTCCTCAAGCGAGACTTGCTCTTGGTACCCAGGCAACCTCTGTGTGCACAGTGCCTGCACAACATTAGATGTGTGATGGCGTGGAGGTGCCCAAGGCCGGCACCAGCCCTTAGGTCTGGCTTTTCAGTAAATTAGTCAGCATTGGACGCTGTGCTACTGTTGTGGGTGTTCAAGCAGAGAGAAACAGCAAAGCCTTTTCTGAGTAGGAGCTATACCAGGCTCATGCATTTATTTGCGGCAAAATGGTTAAGGAGGCAATGAGAGCAAGCCAGGGAAAATATGCTCATATTCATTGATACAGTTATGCATAAATAGGTTCTAAAGTCCTACTCAGCTATGCGTGACCACGTTAATTACGGCTTTGACCCTCCCAGTTGGCTTCCTGTAAAATCCGTTAAAAAACAGATTCTTCAGTATAGCACGTGAATGAACATTCCAGTCTTAAATAACAGGGAGTGAATCAAGAAAGTATTTGGGTTTATTTTTGACCAGCCAGAAAGCGAGGCCTATTTTTGGTTTTGGTCACATTAGGCTCTGCTGTGAATATTGGCATGAAGGTCTACGGGCTTAGTGATAGAGACCAGTTTTCTGTTCTTTACTTGAACAGGCACCTTCCCAGAAGAGTAACAATCCAGAACTTGCAGTTCTAGTGAAATGCTGTCTGAGAAGTGCTGGAAGGGTATGTGGTGGAAAGTAGAGAACTGAAAAGTACAGTAGAGCAGGTATACATGCAAAAACCAGAGGATGCTACAGGAACTTGGAAGTCTTTTTTTTCATTAGCTATAGCCTAAATTGGAAAAACTTGGTTTTGCAGTGTTTTTCCAGAGTTGTGCCATATAGTGCATTTTAATCATGTTTGAGGGGGAGGAAAATGGAACAATTAAAAAAGCCAAACCAGAAAAACCCAGAGCAAAGCAATCTCCTAGCATGGAATGCCCTCCTTCCCATCAAAGTAGGGAAATAGACCACAGAGGCTGCATAAGGCTGCAAAGAAGTGCCATAGCATCACTTTGTGCTCTTCTGCTGTACAGTTGTTGTTTTTTGAGGGTATTTGGTTTTTTCTTTTTTTTGAACTTAATGAAACATTTCCTGTGACTTTCCACTCCCACTACTGCTCAGTTCCAGCTGTAAATTATATTTTCCTTTTTTATTAATTTTCTTTTTTGAAATGGTGAGCTCTTAAGAAAGCCGTACATGTAAATATAGCCACTGCTGTCAGAGACAGCTGTTGTGCACATGTGAAAGCCCGACAGCTGCATTTTTGGTGCATACGCACCATGACGTTCCCAAGACTTACACAAGAGGCTCACGAGCCAAGTAAAATTCTGGTCTTTGGTTGAGATGTAACCTGTTATACAGCCTAGATTTGCCAAGACACGTGTGACATCCTGACTGGCTCGATGACAGCAGTGCCGTATTCCAGCCGGTGTGTGTTCCTGGGGAAACGGGAAGTCGGCTGCTCCTCACAACCTCCTACCAGCATTTTTAGGCCAAGATTTTTTCAGGGGGTGTGGTGGTAGGATGAGGGATGATGGTTTTAAGGAAAAGAAAGAGGGAAGATTTAGATTAGATGTTAGGATGAAATTCTTCACTATGAGGGTAGTGAGGCACTGGAATAAGTTTCCCAGAGAAGTCATGGATGGCCCTGCCCTGGAGGTGTTCCAAGGTCAGTTTGGATGGGGCTTTGGTACTGGATGACCTTTAAGGTTCCTTCCAACCCAAACCATCGTATGATGATTCTGCCATATTCAAAAGCATTAGGTGGATTTGTTTGGTCAAGACGAATCATCTTGAAGACACTCACCTTTCTGGGGGCTTTGAACTTGGGGGCCCTAAACCCACCCCCACCCCTTTTCCAGTGGCTCCTGCTGGACACTCAGGCCACGATGCCCCCCATCCAAGGTTAGCTGTCACTTCTGAGATTTTCAGGTGCTTCGCTGTCGTTTCTAAAACTGTGAAGCAAAAAGACTCTCCCTCTTCCCATGCAGATTATCTGGGTGCCTCTGCAATGAGAGGAGGACGTACCACTTGCCGCAGCAACCCAGACACTGTAGTGCTTGGCAGATCTCTGGCAGGAGTGCTCCTGCTGATGTTTTATGAGCTCTCAGAAAACATATAGCAGGGAAGAGGCTGCTGCAGGGTCTGCCTGAGCTCTGACCCCTCGGGCAAGAGGCTGGATTGCTTTTACAGCCAGTACTTAACCTTGCTCCCCAGACTTGTCAACAAGGAGACCAATTAGCAGCAGATATGATGGTGGGTGATATAATGCAGATGTCTGTCTGCTAGGAGCACAACTGATATATTTTTAACTACACTCATATTTTAAAATATGGCCCTACATAAATGATGCCATCCCCTGCAAATAAAAGCAAAAAAAGGAGTCAAGCCTTCCAGAAAATTTTAGTGTTTCAGTTTTTGTTTGGTTTTTTCCCCTTGAAGTATCTCTTCTAATCGTTGTACTGCTGGGCTCATGACTATGGGAAGTGTAGTATTATAAGCAATAATTCTGCTTGAAAAATGTCCTATTTTAAGTTAATTATTACTTTTCGTTAACATATGCAGCATATTAAAAATATATGTAAATGCAGAATGCAAACAGGGCAGTTCATGCTTGTCCTGAGTGGGTCAGTATATTTTCTATCACCAAATATGCACATTGGTGTGTATGTCAGAAAAGACAGGGAAAGCTGAGTTTATTAATTGAAACTGTGCAGGTCTACAAGCATATTATAGCCACCTGCTGCAAAGGACAGTGGCTTTTTATCGCTAGCAGCATGCGATACTCATACCCCTATGTGGGTGCATATAAGGTTCCTTTGTCAGATATATCAGTTTTGGTAAAGCTGGAGAGGCAAAAGGAGGGTTGTGTTTTGGTTGAGGTTGGGCCTGAGCTTTTAAACTAAAATTGAGCTATTGAGAGACTTGTGCTTAACTGCTGGCTGACTGCTTGCACAGGCAGGATAATTCAGCCCTTTGCTCAGCCCCCTCCTAGAGACAGAGACACTGAAATAGTGCAGAAGATACTGCTTCTAGAGACAGTCTTGTCGCCTCACATCCTGCGCCTTTTCTGCGTCTTTTAACTAAACATTTAAACCTACAACTTAAACTGCTGTCTCAAATAGATAAGCAGTTATAATACTTTNAAAACAGGGCATGCTTGTCCAGAGTGGGTCAGTGTATTTTCTATCACCAAACATGCACATTGGTGTATATGTCAGAAAAGACAGGGAAAGCTGAGTTTATTAATTGAAACTGTGCAGGTCTACAAGCATATTATAGCCACCTGCTGCAAAAGACAGTGGCTTTTTATCGCTAGCAGCATGCGATACTCATACCCCTATGTGGGTGCATATAAGATTCCTTTGTCAGATATATCAGTTTTGGTAAAGCTGGAGAGGCAAAAGGAGGGTTGTGTTTTGGTTGAGGTTGGGCCTGAGCTTTTAAACTAAAATTGAGCTATTGAGAGACTTGTGCTTAACTGCTGGCTGACTGCTTGCACAGGCAGGATAATTCAGCCCTTTGTTCAGCCCCCTCCTAGTGACATTGAGACACTGAAATAGTGCAGAAGATACTGCTTCTAGAGACAGCCTTGGCCCTCACGCCCTGCGCCTTTCCTGCGTCTTTTAACTAAACATTTAAACCTACAACTTAAACTGCTGTCTCAAATAGATAAGCAGTTATAATACTTTAGAACAGAACTGCAGCAATTTGCATGAGCAGAGGTCTGCTTTAAAACCATCAAGGTGTAATAAGGGCTTGGTAGATCAGTCTCTGAAATACCTTTCAAAATTATAGAATTTGCATGATTTTCTTTTTAAAATTGCTGGGATAACAACTAATGTGTAGTGGGAAAACAATCGTGTAATATCATTGTATATTTTCTATTACAGATATTGTGCAAGAGGAGAGGAAATGCAATCTCTTCATCATGACTTCCTACCCCTACGTCAAAGCCAGAGATGCCTTCCCTTCACCCAACTAGTCATCACCTACAGGAGGAGCAGTGGATTCGACACACAAGCTGCTAACAGCACCATGAACTCCAACAAGGTACTAATAGTGACCCTGCAAATTAGTATCCACACCCTGCTAGAAATAACCATAAGAATTTTTCAGTTGATTACACCTTAACGCTGCCCTAATAGAGGCCAAAGGACAATCCAGTTGTATTTAATGTTAACATTAATTTATATGAAGATAATTTTTACCTAATGAGTACCCAGGTATTTTTTGTTTCCTTGGTTAGCGTTTAACTTTGTTTTAGGATGTTCAGTATCTTTTCTTGTTCATTGGAGCCAATAATATCTTGGAATTTGCTCTTAAGAGTTTCCTCCTTTCACCTCTTCTGTGCATTTTAATTATTTCATTAATATTTGGTGAAAATAAAAAGCTTTTCCTAAAACGCTAACTAAATGCATACAGGGTATTTTTACAATTAAAAAAAACCAGATTTCCACTACAATCTTCTAATGCACAGTTTCTCTCCACAAAGAGAAGTCTTGTAGTAATCCTAGGAATATTTGCTGTGTTTCTTCATCGGTAGTAATAACAAGAGCTTTCCTTTTCAATTTCAACCATTCATAACATCTTACCTTTTATTTCATCATATCTTCTTGTCTTGTAGGAGAATCCTTTCACCTTAAGTCAAGCCTAAATCTATTTAAGGCAAAAAAAAGAGAGGAAGGGAAACCAAAAAGAAACAAGAATATAGCCAACCTTTTTAATTAGAGTATATTGTACTTCCAAACTGGATACACTAGAAATTGGCAATGCAACATAAGATGCAAAGGAATATGCCAGTTACTGTCAAAATGACCCTGTACAGCCTTATAATGCAAAAAGCTTTATACAATACAAATTTTTATTAATGTACACAAACCTTGACAGAATGATATTTGAACGTAATACAACAAGTAAAAAAAAAAAAGACAGGAGAAAGAAAAATGTGCTGAGAACTTGAACTGAATTACCAAATGGAAAAACCACGCTAGCTTTCATTAAAGAATGCATAGTGAAAACCAGTATGAAATTACCTTTATGGTGGGGGGAATTTATCAGAACTGTTGGTCATTAGTCAGTAGGGGGAACCTCTGGAGAACATTCCTTTCTTTAGCCTTGAACTGCAAACCAATTATTTTAATATGCATGAGCTCTGATAAATACTGTTTTTTTTTTCCTTAAAAAAATAAAAACCTCCTAACAGACTTTTCCTTACAGAGAAAACTTCTATAACTTGCCAGAAAGAATTAATTTATCCTTTCCAAAGTGCTAAACAAATTTCCCAGGTATGTTAAACATCACTAGGTCAGATACCAGTACAGTGGAACATTGTCAAACATGTGGCGTTCTCGTGCTGGCAGCTCATTCTTAGAAGTTTCAGCCCTCTTTAAACTGCTGTTTGGTTTACATGAAGCGTCCTACTCCTAATCCTACTTCTTTCTCCTAGACAGCTGTACCTCTCCTGTCAGTTTGAACAATAAGCTTTGGATTTGTAAGTTTTTGCTCTTCTATGGTGCGGTCAGAGATAGATACGGTGACTGTATTTTAAACAACTTGTAGTGTTTCTGAATGCAGATTGCGTGTTTCATGCTGTTGAGATACTCAGGGGTTTTTTATGCTCTGAGCATCTTCTATTCTGTCTGTACTTGGGGTGGAGGGGGTGGAGTGTCTGTCTGTGTTACCAGTTCTGATGGAGTAAAGCATGGCAAACAGGGCCCTGAGTTACGTAGGTTGCTTACAAAGGTTTATATATACTTGGGAACAGATGGCTTTTCTTTACTGTGTAGACAGACAGAACTGCCACATGCTCCTTAGAACCAAAACTGTCTGCTGGAATGTAAACAAAATGGTGGGACTTCTCTGTCCTTTAATTAATAATTCCGAATGATAACCTGTTATGGATATTTCCACCTTGTAAATAGCTTCCAGTATGTTAACAGGAGTGCACAGATTACGATGTCCTCCCCAAACAGGAAGAGTTTGGTCATGACAGTGGAGAATGTTTGGCCATCTCAGTGCAAAACAAATGTAGGAATCTTGCAAACAGGTTAAATGATGCAAATTTTGCACCACAAAAAGAATTTCTACCTAAGCGTCATTTAAGAGCTGCTGAAGATTGAGTTACTTTTCTAGTTGTGCATATGGCTAAGAGCCCTTGTGGACCAGAAATGCCTTCCTGAACTGGGGCATTGCTTTAGTGCTGTCACCATTTGCGGGTTGGCTCCAACTGGTGTGCTGGATCCCCCCCCATCCCACAATAACCTGCAGAAGTTGATCCTTCAGGACACCATGAAGGTGGGTGAATAGAACATTAGATGGGACTCAGGGCACCTCCTATGGTGGCTTGGACAAAGGGGATTCTTGACAAAAGCTAGGTCACACATTTCTAACAGCTGGTAAAAGACAGTGAGATCTGTATCCAAGAGACACCACGGAAAATAATAATTCAGTAAGAAAGCATTCCTGTAAGTCACATGATAATTTTGAAATGTTTCCTATTTTATACTTCCAGTTTTAATGCAGAGTATTTTTAATCCTGATCTTTCTTCCTGGATATTAAGTTGTCTAAGAAACACAAATCAATTAACAGTCGGTTAGCTTCTCTTAAATTAAGATCACTCTTGGCATTTTGAGATTAATAAAGGTTATTCAACCAATCCACATTTGCTTCTTCCTGCAATAATGTGCTACATATAACATGTCACTTTAATGACCACAAGTAGGAGCGTTAAATAAGTATAAAGTTAGCTTCCTAGCATTGTACACTCTATCCGCCATGAACAAAAAGGAATAAAGTATTACTAATACCATGGAGAGTATTGATAGGACTGTAGAATTTGCAAGTACAATTGAAATACTGAGGGTATAGAAAAGAACTGCATGGTTTAAACAGCATCTTTTTGTAGCTTTATATTTCAAAGTTGTTACTGGTACCGTTTCAAATAAACAGTCATCTTACCTTCAGCCCACAGATATTATTTTTCTCTTTTTTTTTTTTTGCGAGTGAGAAACAAACTAGTGCAAGACTAAAGCACTGTGCAAAACTGCCTTTTTTTTTTTTTTTAGTCTGAGTATTTATACCCAGAATTCATCCATACCCTTTTTTAAATCCCCTTGCTGGATTTTTTCCCACCATAAAATTCTAGTTATACAAGTTGTTCCTGCAAACTAAAAGGTAACCACTGCATAATACAGTTTATATATCTATCTATATATATAATATTTGTATGCCCTTTTAAAACAAAAGATGTATGCCAGGACCCAGGCGCAGGTGTGTGTTACACCTGTGTAAAAGTTAAGAACTGGGCCTGCTGTGTAGGTGCGCAGACTGCACACGCATCACGTACTGCACGCGTGTGCAAGCACACACACACACTTTTCATTGTCACACTCTCGTCCTGCAGTGCTGAAAGCAACTTCTTCCTCCTCAGTTCTAGCCCAGCTCCTCAAACCTTGACAACTGAGTACAAGGCATCAAACAACTAAATAAACAGCATGGAAATAACATGCCCTGAACTACAGGTGAGTCCTTCCACAACTCAGCAGTTCAGGGGAGACGGAGGGAAGGGAGGGAGAACAAGCGTGTGAAAAAGGGGAAAGAATAATAATAAACAAGCCAATATAGAAGGGATGTGCAAAGGCAATGTCATGGCACGCTTACAGGCAGACTCTCTTTCACACAACCCCACGCATACAAAGCCCCAAAATAAAATGCAATATGTAATCTTACAAGTGCTGATTGCCATTAAGGACACTCTTTTTCAGCTTAACAAGACAAAATAGTTTCTTAGATAAGAGTACTGGGAACATGCCTCTGAAGGTAGAAGTATGCAGTAGGTCACCTCTTGAAGATTTAATAAAGCAGCTTTCATGTCAATGCAATAAGTATACACACAGAGCCATTTTCTAAACCTTACTAATGGTATAGTACAAGTGTTCGTTACCTCTTCGGTCTACGTTTTGCAGCAATGTATACCTGCGGGGTTCGTCGGGGGATTTTTGGTACAGAATGGAACTGCCCTCAGACAGTTTCTGCCCTTTCTGTTAGTCCAAGGTAGGCAAGGAAGGAGTGTTTAGGTGAAGAGGCACCTCCTGGTGCAGTCTGAGGTCTGGGTGGATGGAATGTGAGATCGTAGTGGTTTTTGGGGAAAAACATTGTTAAAGGAATAAGGTGGGCAAACTCTGAGTTCCAGTATTTATCAAAGCACAGGGAAGTGCCGTTGATGGCCAAGGCTTTCACTGCCAAGCTTGGCTCTGCCCCGCTGCCCTGTGCAGCTGACATAGCCACTGTTTGCAGAGCCTGGGAGGCAGACATAACCGAGAGGGGAGACAGGAGGTTTCTGGAGCTATTCACTGGTAGGAGTGGACTGGCTTCCTTGGAGGTTGAGTACTGGCCCTTCTTCTCCTCTTCTGAGTAGTCCCCATTCTGGTGCTTCTTCACGTGGCGGCTGAAGACGAAAGGGTGGGTAGTCTTGAACAGGCACTCATCGCAGCTGAAAGTCTGGCGCGGAGCATGCTTCAGTTTCTTGTGCAAGTTGAGATTGTCTTTGCGTTTGCAGCTGTAGCTGCACTGGTCACAGTGAAAAGGGCGCTCGCCGGTGTGGACACGCACGTGTTCAATCAGCTTGTTGGCGGTCTTGGATAGGTAGCCACACTGGTCACACTTGTAATGGTTGCCAAGGCGGTGTTCTCGGATGTGCATTTCCAGCTCCAGCTGGTTGGCTTTCACTGTCTGGCAGATCCGACACTTGTACTCCATCTTGTAGTGGGTCTTCAGGTGGCATTCCATCGCTGCGGGGCGGTTAGTGGAGTAGATGCAGAACGGGCACCTGGCAACACAGCAAGGAGAGGCAGGGACAGAAAAAAGAGAAATGACTCAGCTTGAAGACCCGTATTCCTAGTTTAACCCTGTCACTCAGCCCCTCTGACCTACGAAAGAGAGTTAAAAAGGGACTTAGTTCTCCCTGTAAAGCCTCTTTCGAATAACTGGTTTACCTTGACATGCCTCTACTTAGAGGTTTGCCCATTTAATGGCAGTAGAGCTCATGCATTCCTAGGAAAACACTGATTTGCTCTGAAGGAGCATCCCGTTAATCTTCTGGCTTACCTTGACGGGAAGATTCTGCAAAGCAGGCCAGGTAGTGCAGAGTGGGTGACTGATTCACCGTACTTAGTGTAATGGCATTTCTAGTGTTTGCACAAAGTCACTTTGGCCATTTTTTCCATAAAGAAGTGGTATAAAGTGAGTGTTTACAGATGAGCATGAAAGCAGCTGTTTAAGTAAAGATGGAATAAACTTGTAATGCCACGTGTAAAGCAAAAGTTTAGGAAATTCCTCTTATGTGACCTTGAACAATGAGCTTGCTGGGTATCCTGCTAGAAGCAGCTGGCAGCCAGTCTGCTAGAATGATTTGTAGGGATTTCCATTTCTGGGAGATGAGGTAGCCACGCTCAAAGCGGGATGTGTGTTTGGCACTGTTTGCCTACAGCCGCCTCTGCCATGGCAGGAATTGTTCCTGTGTGGGAACAGGATGCAGGCTCTGCTTACTCACAGCAGCGAGCGTCCGGACCGGGATGATGTGGCAAAGGGCCTCACCCCTGGTTCCTGGACCAGGAAGGGCTGAGAAGGCTGCAGGAGGGAATCTTGAAAGCTTGGAAGGAAGCGTGAGCTGAACCAGCAAACCCCAAACACACCCGCTTTTGCTTTATGTAGTTGTGAGGAAGCTGGTGAGGACAGCTAACCCGCCAGGGACCTCTGCTGTATTAAACAAAGCAGGCTCCCTTCCAGATCCAACCGGTGACCTAGAAGAGCAGGTGTAAGTAAAAGGATACAGCTAAGGCACCTGGCTACTTCTACAGACGTAAGACCTGCTGCTGGTCTGCGTCACGGTCGTTTAGTGGGTCTGCCAATTGTGTTCTAGCATTTTGGACAATTTCTAAGCAGAGATGCTCTCTCCGTGTGTCTGTGTGCTTTCTCTTGCCACATCTGGTTGCACATAAATGTCTAGTACTAATCTACCTGCTTATTGAGAGACTTTTGAGCACAGTTGGTAATACAGGAAGACAAACAGATACTAAAACATCCGGACACTTCTCCAGATGCACATCAAGTACTCTGATCCAGAGAGGGAGCCTGGCATCGAGGCTGCTAACGTGATTAGCTCTATTGCAACAGAGGACTCGGCTGTCTATGCACACATACCTCTCCTGGGCTGGGTGCTCTCTGGATCAGAATGTCAGATATTGACCTGGAGCTGGAGGAATCATGATTTTTTCTCTTCCCCCACAGCAAACAGGAGACAGAAAAATACAATTTACTTAGATCTCTTCAGGCTCTTCTGGATGCCTTAAAAAAAAAAATAAATCAGAGCTTTTTCTTAGATGCAGCTTTCAAGGTGCCTAATTATTACTTGAGTTGGGCAGGAATAACTTATGTAGATCGGGAAGCCCATTCTGTCAGGAAGGTCTGAGTCATAGGTCACGGTTTCTTCCTTGGTAAATAGAACAGATTATTTGCAGCTTAAACCCAAAGTGCATTAGACAACTGGTCTGTACATCCAAGAGAGACATCCCATCCTTCTGGCACTACTTGTTTCTCAATCTGGTCTTCTTCCCAGATTCAGTCATCACATCTCAAGTGACTACAGATCCCAGTTCATGGAACTACTGAGCTGGAGACCAAATGCTGCCTGGCAAACAGAACCAGTTTTCAAAAAACTGCAGTGCAAAACTGGTAAGAGTGACTCCTGGTAAGATTATACGTGGCGTGCTCAGCGCGTGACAGCTACAGTGCACCAAAAACTTCAGTTTGTTTAGCAAGAGCAATGGTAGCAGCAAGTCCTGTGCTGAACCCTAGCCGGGCTCAGAGTGGTTCCTGCCTCTTTTCCTGCAGCAGCTGGAAGAGAGACCAGGGACATGCATCTTGCATAACATCACATTGCCTGCCCATGGAGAGCAAGCATATGGCCCCAGCAGTCGCTCCTTCCCTCAGGGGTCCAACTTTGACATAAGGGCACGCTCATGCTCTAGTAACATTGCTCTGCACGAACAGACTTTAAAGGGCACCACCTTAGCCAAAACCAAAGGGCTTTTTGCTTAAGAGAGTGAATTACTTGCTACGTGATAATTTATACAGTGATCATTCTAGGGCAGGCAAACCAAAGCAGAAAGCATCAAAGTTATTCATTCTTGGAGAGGACTGACTTTGCATTAGAGTCTACAAAAGTTACAACCTTTAAGGTTACAACTTCATTGCAGAGACTAGAGGGTTTAGGTTTTTTGAGCCAGGTGTAGAATAGAGCCTGTGCTGCGCGCTCTCCTTTGCTCTGCTGCCTTGAAAAATCCCCTCCTAGTTTGCCAACACCTCTCTGCAGTGCTGCCTCATTCTCTGCAGGACACACTTGCTCTTATTTGACTTGAAAAGGGAGAGGACCATAGTTCATTACAGCTCTAAGACCCGTGGCTATTACACCCACTGCAAGGTTACCCACCTGCTAGAATGATGCAAGCCTTCACTAAAGGACTGGGCTTGCATCATCTAAATAAAGGGAAGCTCCAAAGCTGGTTTATCAGATATTTAATTAACCCTTTCTAACTGACTTCCTTTTGTCCTATCCCCACAGTATTAGAGGTGCTTAACACAGTAAAAATTTGGGTACTTGCTTTCCTTACTTGAGCCCACCGGTGGGGACAGTGTGGCATTTCTTGTGCTCCAGTAACTGCTCAGGTGTCTTCATGAACTTGTGGCACACATCACACTCGAACATCCGTGTGATGAGGTGGATTTGCAGATGGCGCTCAAACATATTTTTTGTTTTGCAGACAAAGTTACAGAAAACACATTCAAAGCCTGAAAAATAAACGGGGAAAATATATTCCTTACATTGTGGTCAGATTGGCTGCACCGAAGGCGGTAGTTTGTAGTAGTTTATCCGTGTTTTACCTTTCTCTGACTTTTCCTCAGTGTTCACTGAGGTCTGACTACCAGGCACTACAGAAATGACTAGCAGGTTGTTTGAACCCTTGTTTTTTGGAGTTATATCTGCATCTTCCTTGCTGTTGGCAGAGTCGCTCAAGGCCGACAGCGAAGATGAAGATGGACTGTTTGATTCACTGGGTGTCTTCCTCTCTTCAGCTGAAAAACAGGAATAAAGATCAATACAAGTGGAGTGCAAGTGGATTAGAGGGGATCTCAATGATCCTGTTTTAAATTTCTGGATAAATATTTATATTTAAAGTTAATTCAAACATTCTTATAAACAAATCTGAAATTAATAGATCTGTTCAGAGATCACAGCTGCACCTTCTTTCTTTTTTATGAACACTTCTAACAGTACATTTCAGTTTATCCTAGAATTGAGTCTGTCTGTAATGGCAGTGGGAGGGAAGCATGTAATGCTACCTCATTACCAGGCTGAAAAACATCCCCAAAAACCATTTTGATTAGCTCAGAGTTCCAAAAATGATGAACTTGTCCCTTAGAAAGGAAAAAGGGCTTCAATATGCTTGGGGTGAGAAAAACAAAAGTGCTGAGTGGTCCAAGCTAAATTTCCCCCAGCTTTCCAGTAGGTAAATTTGGGAAGGGCAAAGGAGAATAATTTCATGCATGCATGTACTGAGGAGCATCTAAGATTTATCTGTTTTTATTAGGACCTCTTACTGAAGATAATTAATTTTAAAAAGCATTATTTAACAGGATTTAGAGCTGAAATCCATCAGTTCCCTTATGTGTGCAGTAAATGTGTGAAGTTCAAATCCCCGACCCTGCCACACACAGAAATGAATCAGAGTGAGAGTTCTCATAGAGAACTGCCGTGAGCCAATGAGGCAAGGATGGGCAAATTATCTCCCACCTATGCCCCAGTTTAATCAGAGCTGTGATAAAAAGAGACTTTACTAAAACTTAATTTTCTTTATGTGGTAGGTGCGTGCCCCTAATTCAAGGCCTCTGCAAACACCAAGTACCTGTGTGCCTGGCTTCAAACTGATGAGCGGCACCTTTAAGTCCAACATAAAAACGTAGGAATGCACTAATGAAATCTGATGACCCGAGCTGTCAATAGGGAGGATGACTGGGATATCGTACAGAAATATTCTCTGACCTTAGGGACCAGAGTAATAGAAATGGAATGAAATTTAATAGTAGAGAGTACAAGGTTATGACCTGAAGGGCCAGTAACAAGAATTTTTGCTACAAATGAGGAGCGCTTAAGTTGGAAACAGTCAAGGAAAACAAAAGAAGAATTTGAGCAGAACACAGGAGGAATATGAGCAATCAGTGTGGGGGAGCCTTCAAGGAAGGTGAATATGATCACAGAATGTTATTGTGTGAGCTATTCCCAGTAGCTGCTGCTGTTTAACGCTGCCACTACTACCTATTTCATTTCACCATGTACAGCTGTGATTGCATATGTTGAGAGCAGGTGTTCTAACAAGAACATGTGCAGTGAGGGATTGGTACAGCGAGAAAACTGTTTCGTATAAGAAAAGACTTAATGTACATTTAGAGGGGAGAGGGTTGTTCTCCATAAATATAATAAGGGAATAAATACTGTGGAAGAAGGGAAGAAAGGTGCTTGGAGCAAGAGGTGAACTGCTGTTTCAGATAAAGGACAGCTCTGGCATAGAACAACGTATGCGTGTTCTGATTATCAGTAAGAAACAAGCTGGAAATTTTAAAAGGTCCCTTCCCTTTAGCGCAGGAAAATCTGCAGCTGCTAGTCTGTAGAAGTAGTTGGTTTAAAACAATTATACTTGTTTGAGACACATGCCAACATCCTTCCAAACAGTCCTTTTATGACCTGGTAACATCACAGGATAAGGGTCCGGAGTCAAGTGACCCAGAAAATCCATTCTATATTTTATTCTCTGTATTTGCCATATGTGTAAGCATGTGGCTGGATCAGCAGCCAATGGGCTCAGTTTGACAGGGTGCAGGAAGAACAAGGGAGGTTTCGTCTGTCTTTAAAAGACAAGCAGCAGCTCCAGTCTTTTAGCCACAAGAGGAAGATACGGTAGAGTAAAGCTCAGTTTTGAGCTCAGAAGCAAGCTCTTCACATGGCTGCGGGTGGCATTTCTAACGTGCCTTGCCCTCCTATGTATGGTGTGGTGTGAGATGCAACCACCTCAGGTAGCAGGGAGTACTGCTGAGAGATATGCTGGCATAAAATCCCTCGAGGCCTTTCCAGTGGTTTGTATTTCTGGTTTGGCATTTAACTTATGTATATGTGAGCAGACAACTGCATTCTTCTTTCCCTTCTCCACACCTCCGTTTTTCCCCCCATTTTTTTCCCTAGTAGGACAGAAAAAGCAATATAGCAAAAAATTGTGCTGGACACAATTCAGGTTCAGTATTGGCAATACAATTGTTAGTAGTTTGTGGCAACAAACTGCTTCTGCCTGGTGTTGTAAGAGAAATTAATTTAAAGGATTGTAATTTTCTTCTCCTTAAATTATTCCAGACTTCATTAGTTGGACTAAGCATATGGAGCTTGTTTGAAAACTCTCGCTGCTCTTATCTTTAGCTTTTAAGTGAAAAAGACCAGGGAGAGAACACAGGACTTGTAACTTTATATTAAAGAACAGAACATTTATGGTATCGCTGAATCACAGTGTCAACTAAATATCAGTGTGAAATTCCAAACTGAGAGCCTGTGGAGGCAAACACATCGGAGAGGGAAGCTCAAGATATTGTGTGTTTCAAATCTACAGCCAGGTATGCACAGTTAGTGCTCAACGTCACCTTATCATCCCTGGAGTCAAACCAGGATTTTGATGAAATAGTAAACCAGTCAGAAAAGAAAGGAAGTATGCTGACCTCAACAGGGGAGGGGATCTGGGGGATAAGGGGAATAGGAAGAAGGAGGGCTAAGTAGTCCTTCATTTATTTTGCTAAGCTTGAAAATTGATCTGCACTACCAGATTATTTGCCTGGCTGGAGTCCAATTCACTTCAACTTTGAGAGATCAGGCCTTAATTAGCAAGTGATTCAGTGAAAGTAGAGTGCGAATGGGAAGTGTGAAGGTTGCACTTAAAAAGCAAAGAAGAGAGAGATCACGGCAGCTGGGAGAGAGGGATCATCACCTGTGTGCTTGCTGTTGACATGAGCCTTCATATCTGCCTCTTCCATAGTGACAAAGTCGCATGCTGTGCAGCAAATGGAGAACATCCACTGCTCTTTATCCACATGGAGGGACATATGACTGACAAACTGGACATTCATCTCTGTCTCGAACCCACACACATGACAGCTGCAGGCAGAAGGGAATTCAAGAGTAAGAAACATTATAAAGCAAACCACAAACACAAGCATATTGTCTTTCCCTGAATTTGCAAGAAAAAAAAACCACACTGCACAGATTTCTTCTCTTCCTCACTGTTGAACATTCACTGCAAAATTCTTTTGTCTGCTGGGCTGCCTTTGAACCGATGGCCATGCCAGTGTGATTAAGGGCAGGCACAATGCAACAATCCTGTACATGCTATAATGATGCTAAATAATCAAAGTTAATTAAAAACTACAGATTCCAGATGCTGTGCATCACCTAGCCGATTCCTTTGGGCAACATAGAGGCACTGCAGCTTTGCCAAGATGTTTAGTACAGTTGATACACTGACAAACAGAGAGCTTGCCGCACACTCCAGGAGTTATTTTCAAGCTCTGGAATGGTTCCCATGCCAAACTGGGATCTTGTGCAAAACTGCTTGGCAGTTTCAGTGTAAGCAAGTAAAAATGGGTTCAAACATTTCTTGTGCTTGACTGGAAAAGAGCAGTCATCAGCTATGCAAATAATTAGCAGGGATACAGATTTCACAGCCAGTGCACACACAGAGTGATATTGAGAGGCAGTGGAAAGGACCCTTTAATTTAACTTTCTTTGCAGAGCCCTCCTCTTGCTTTGATTAGGCCATTAAATCAAGCCAAAAACATTTAAGAAGACATATACTCTGGGGCACTATTTTGCTTTCCTGAGGGGATGGACTAGATAATCTAATCCAGCAGGTCTCATTTATTTCTTTCTTCTATGATTTTGTAATTAAATCTGCTCTTGGCGCTTTGAATAAGAGAGATCTGGTAATCTGCTTGGCCTCTACAGTGCATATCACAGTTTGCAGAGCACACAACAGCGTGGATAACAAGGAGAATGTCCAAATATCCATTTTATCTAGGCGATACCTTATATTTTTTCAGGCAAATTCTCCTAAAGGCTCTCTTTCTTCCATCATGTTGGTAACTGAATGGATATAACTCTAGCAAATGGAAGAAATGTGTATATCGATATAAAAATTCTTATTATACTTCACTATTCGATTTCATGGATTTGGCTGAAAACAATGGAGCTGTCAGAGGCACTGGAAACAAGTGCTTTAGATTTGCCATGAATCTGTGTACATGACAGGATGTTTCCAAACACAAAACTTAAATGCATGCTGCGTAAAATGTAAAAGAGGCTTCTAAGAGGCCATCTGCCTCACAAAGCCATTTAAAGAAAGCAACCCCACCCCAAGCCCCCAAGCCTCTCCCAGTGGCTGGCCAAGGCAAAGAGCATGAGGCAGCCAGCTGGGTTTTGCTGCTTAGAATCATAGAATCACCAGGTTGGAAAAGACCCACCGGATCACTGTATCATCGAGTCCAACCATTAGCCTAAGTCAGATAAGGGTGTTGTAATTACTTTCATCACAGTTCCACCCTGCAGCACCAAAAGGGTGGCCCTGTAATGCATCCTTAGCAGGCAGATAAGACCCCAGCGTCTTGTGCACGGCCCTTGTCTGGGTCCTCACCTGTAGTAATAAGGGTGCTTCTTTCCATCGCTGCCTTCAGAAGTGACAGCGCTGACAATGTCCTCAGTGTCTGTACTCACCAGCTTCACGGAATGGACGGTCAGGTGCTGGTTCAGATTAGCACGGCACTTAGCAGCATAGGGGCACAAGTGGCATTTGTATTTTCTCTCTTCTAAAAAAAAAAAGTAACAGAAAACCTTAAATGTATACTTCACTTTGAAGCAAGCTATTTTTAAAGCCACCAATAACCAAGTATGCATTCCTTTGGGTTTCTCCAAGCGGCTTTCAGAGCGAAGTACTTTGGAGGCTCAACATTGCAGAAACTTATAGGAGTTCACAGTAAAAAACCTAATTTGTAGGTTGTTTAGGGTTAGTTTTTTAACTTGTAATTAGTTTCCAGTGAAAAACTCAGACCCAGATAACATAAAACTTTATAAACTGGAAAACTGAGGCAAGTGCTGCTCTGAGACCTGCAGTAAAGCCGGTATAGCAACGGGTCAGTACTACTTCTTTTACATAGCATCTTTTCTTTGATTTTGGGGTCCAGTTACTCTTGAGGTTGCCCCTGCAATCACTTGCAGAAAGTTGATGGTTGATGATTTTGTATTAAAATCTGAGGGTGGCGAGGAAAGGGAACACTGTATTATGAGGCCAGTTCTGAACACAAGTCAAAGGAAAAAAACTCACTCAAAGAACAGCTGAAGAAATAAACCAAATTAATCATGAGCTTCTGATGCTTCACAACTTAAACAATTTAAAATAAAAACTATTTTCTTTTAAATTAAACATTTCTAAATCCTGGCAGCACATTTTTTGTACATGCCAGGCTTTATTTTGCAAGGAGTTGATTAAAATAACCAAACATTACATCAGCTTTAACAACTTTCACTCAAAGGGGCTGCTGCTCTGAATTTGAAATATAATGCTACAAGTGCTAGGGGAATGGCATTCAACGGAGCAGCCTGGGACTAAGAAAAAAGACACACAGAACAGAGCATTGAAACTTTTCAGTGTGACTCTTACTAAGTGGTACAACATAAGCTGGCATCAGAGCAAAAATATTTACCAGCACTGCATCAGAAATTCTTGCTTTCAAGTCTTATTTTGTGCAGTGCACCTCAGCAGGCTGGCAAGATGCATCTTCCGTATAGGAGCTCTGTTAGTCTCGGCTGATTTGTAGTTGATTCCCTTTAAGAAAGCTGGTATGAAGTAAAACAGCCCCTGTTCCTCTCAGAAGATGAACGATAGATACTAAATCCTTTCAGTTTCACCAGAACTGAAACACCAGGTCAAATCTTTTGTTGTTCGGTCACATTTTAAAAGCTCATCAAGTGAATGTAAGAAACACTTTGCCTTCTCTTCAGAACTCCATTAATAGGCTTGGATAGCCAGCTGATATCTACAAGCTGGTCTGCTGGAACCTGGACACACTTAAATTGACACATTTTGTAAAGATAAATTGCAACTAGGCTGAGAGAAAGAAAATGTTAGTTCAAGTCCCTGAACACCACTCTGACATTCTGTCCTGCTTCTGCACTTGGTTCTGTTCTAAGTGCAAGGAGCCGAGGATTGCTCACATGTGTTCATGTTCTTCCCCCCAACTTAAACAAACCATGATGAGAACACAGATTTCCTCAGTGCTTTAATAACCAACCACAAAGTATCAGCTTACCTGTGTGCAGCGAGAGATGCCGGGACAGAGTCTGCTGTCGACCAAAGACTTTTCCACACACGTCACAGGGAAAGAGCTGGTCATTAAATTTCCAAGAGGGCAATCCGTTTCCCACCTCTAGCCCCAGCTTTTCCGTTTCTATGCCAAAAAAACCACATAAACAGTCATATTTTAAGAGGTCTGAAGACTTGCAGATTTCATTCAGTGGCGTCCTGTAGGTGTCATATAAAATGCAACACCTCGGCTGCACGCTGTGTGATCTGGCACAAGTTCATGTAGAAAGGAAACTTGCAGTGATGGAAAAGAAATGACTATTTCATATGGCATCTTTCATACATACTCTAATGTGTAACACTTACTCAAAGTTTTCTAGGCTCAGGCATAGTCAAAGAGTTAAAACCAGGTTACATAAAAGAGAAAGTCAAGAGTGAGCAGGGCAAAGCATTAACCTCTGATTCTGCTTTTGTGGAGAGACCACTCCTTTGGCTTTTTCAAATGACCCACTTTTGCCTGGTGCATGAAGGAGGCCTGGTCTGCGAAGGTGGTCTATTTTACATTGGATGATTATTTATGGCTAAAGGAAGATTTCCAAACCTTTTCATTTCTAATGACCCAGGAAGTTTTGCTACACAAGCAGTCTGACACTTAAGGAGAACAGAAAGTTGTTCACACAAAAGTTAAACCCAAAGTACACAGCATGCCAGTGAGTGGGTGGCATTGGGGGTAAGCTCTGCCATGCTGTCCTCAGGCAGCAAAATCCCCAGCAGCTTAGAGGGCCATCCAGTGAAAAACTCAGACCCAGAGCTGGCCATTATCTTTAAAGAAGTATTTTTAATTGTTTCAGGAACAGACAGAGTATGTCTTACAAAAAAAACCCGCCACAGCATAAAGCCCAGACATGAATGCATTCTCTAAGATAGTAGAGAGAAAAGGACTGGGAATGAGGAAGAGAAAAAATGATGCATAGTGCTTCAAGAAGTGAAAAGCATGGCCAGTTTTGATCTGGACTGAAGGGAGCAGAGAGCCATGGGGACAGCAGTGATGATACGCCTTAGCTCAAGAAGATAAACAGTATCTGCACCTTGCATAAAGAAATATTCTCTGCAAGGGTCCCGTTTCCTGAGGAGAAGAGACCATAAGAGGTGCCCAAAACTGCAAGGGTACTCCAGCAGCTTTCCAAATATAACAGCCAGTGACAAGGGGGTTTGGTTTAAGACTTACTTCAGGTAAAAGACCTTTCTCTAAACCCACAATACCTGTGGGACTGTTGCCCAGAACTAGCTCTACCAGTGCTTGTGTGCATGCCGTAACGGAGCAAAACCATTTGGCTGGGATTTTCAGGTACAAAGGAGGAGACCAGCTAGGGACAGGAGTAGAAAACCATCTTACTGAGTGTAAGTTACTATTGTGGAGGTTGGCACAAACCAGCAAAATCTTCAGCTGATGAAGGATTGAGGAATAAACACCTGCCTTGTATGGGCAACCCCTCACTGACAGTCACCTACCACTGCAAATCTGACTCCTTTGTCTGAAAGTCTTTTCTTCCCAGACAGGTGTCCAGCAGCTCCATTGCAGTTATAATAGCAATAATATATTGTAGCAATAATAAAATGATGTCTTATTTGGGGCAGAAATTCCACATAGCAATCCCAGCAAGTTTAGTGATGGTCATACTAGGCAGCTCCTTTTCAAGCTGCTGTTACTTTTTCCTGTGACCCTGTTATACGTACAATATTCAGCACACCAGAGAAACTCAGGCACCTCTGAGCGCTACCACCCAACAACACATATTTCTTAAAAGAATGTGTGGTTAGAGTTTGCCTATTCAAAAAAGAAGCCCTCTCCCCTCCAGCCCCTGAAAGCTCCAAGTGACCCATGACTTCCAAGAACTTCAATAAGTAACTTTTTGTTACTATCCTTTAGTTCAGAACAATGAGAAAATCTGACTCTGTACTAATCCTACAGATATTTTAGCAGAGCTTTTGGAGTACATAATCAAAACACTACTTCAAAAACGGAATATGATAATAATTAGAAGAGAAGGTCACAAGAGTATAGGTTGCTTCAGTATGGTCACAACAAAAATAAATTAATTGGGACATATACCAAACAAGCAGGTTCAATTAAGTAAATAAGTCTCTTAACAATTCACTTCAGCATTAGTCATCATCCCTCTGTTATCTCTTGAGAAGAAATATAATATCTGTGGTGAATTTATAGCTGTCGGTTCGAGGAAGCTCATGGGAAGGTGGAAAAATATCATTTTTCTGAGTATCTTGAGCCGGTGAAAACTAGTCCCTTGCAAAGAAGCTGCACATTTTCATTGATGTAAAAGAGGATACTGCAGGTGCTTTGAAAGTACTTCTATTTACCTTAAAGATTCACTCCTGGAGCCCTAACTGCAGCTTTAAACAAATACTCTACAGCAAATTCCCAAACTTCCGTGTTAGAAAAGAATATTGAAATTAAGTAACAGACAGCATTTCCATATGAGTTTTGGAGTTTAAAACAAAATATACTTAATAAAATGGAAGGCCTCCAAGTTCTCCTGAACACCACTAAGAAGTAACAAAAAGATTAATACCCACATGTGAATTATATACTAATATAATTCAAATTATTTTGAAATAATTTTGCATAGAAGTCTTAAGAGTTAAAACTTCAATGTAAATGTAAAACTTAATTATCAGTGAAATACATCTTTACGGACATCATTCATGCCCTTCTGCGTGACCTGTTATAATTTCTCTACTAATCCCAAGTCAACTTCATGAGAGTAGCTGTGTGCAGCCCATCATCTAGACGGGGCTAGAAACTACTGGGACTTTCACCATCTGTATTTCCCACGAGGTGAGGATAAGTTGGACATCAACTGAAGAAATATTGCTCTGTGTCTCCTCTTGTCCCTCCAAATACATTAATTTCTGGCAAACAAACGCCAGTGGCTTGAGAGAGACTTTCCTAAGCTGTTGGGCATAATTCTGAACACGTAGGTATTTTCAGCTTTCACTTTTGGCGATTAATCTTATTCTCAAACTGGCAATATCAATACGGAGAGTGCACTAACCACACCTTCTGAAAAGCCTCTAGCCTGACTTTTGTCAAGATGTGATGAGAGAGGATCCCATATTTGGTTGAGGCTGTAACTGAAGAAGAGAAGAACGTATGACCTGAATACATAAGTAACTGTCTAAGAGTCACCAAATCAGCCTTGTAGCTGTCATGCACAAGTTCCCCAGGGACTGGCTTTGGCCTCTGGTATGTGGTAATTTGATTACTTATTTTCTTCTACTTAGCTTATGTATTTTTCAATTACTGCTTTGGTGTTTTATACTACATCATGTTTTAACCTGTGGTTCAATGCCATGCCTACCTTGGGTAGCTTTATACTCATAATTGAAAGACTGAAGCCACTATTTAATTGAAAAGGACAAAGCTAGGAAACCAAACAAAAAGTATGCCAAAATGTCACTCAAATAAGACAAATTCCTGTTTATAACCTTTGCTGGTTTACTGTCTGCTCTCACATCCCACAACTCACTTAAACAGCTGCCTCTCTGTTTCATCTTCACACCTCCATAGACCTTGGAAGCAAAAAAAAAAAAAAAAAATCCACAAGGGCAGATCCTTGTGGTCACATGGAATCCTACAGATATGAATTAAGTAGACAACCCTTTTGCAATAAGTATTCCTTAAAGAGGTGGAAGTGAGAGGTGCTGACGGGTATTAACAAGGAAGATCAAAATGTATTCTCTCTCCATTCTTCTGGAGGTGTATGTCATTTTTATAGTTTGGGTTTTTCCAACAGTTTGACACCACACAGATGGTCAAGAAGAAATCAGGTTAAGTAATTTTGAAAATGAAATGAACAGAAATCCTCTGAAGGTAGAAATTAAGAGAGTAGTGGTTAGGCTACTTCAATCCTGCTTGCAAAGCAAATGTGATGAGGTAAAAAGAAAAAAAGTTTGGAAAAAAAAATTCTACCAAACTAGAAGATTAATAAACTGACCGAGAAACAGTACTGGACAAGGTAATCAGGTTTCTGAATTCACAGTGAAAGGATGAACACTACCAGCAGTGCAATGTCCCACAGCAAGGCATCTCACTTTTGATTTGACAGAATTAAGACATTAAAGAGAGCTTTTGCTTACTACCAGCCTGAAGAGGATTGCTGCTAGCCTGTTCTTTGTGATCTTTAAAGTACCCCACATTCACTCAAGAGGTAAATATATTCTATGCAGTGATATATGAATATCACGAATGCTTGCTCCATTTGTAAGGTTATTTATATTTTGATAGGTCAAAAAGACAAAAAGTTCAAGACAGATTTATTCTGAACCAAGATGAGCAGGTCAGGCAACCATGCACACACTGCTTTAAAACCATTAATTCGGTGAAAGAAATTTTCATTCCTTCTTCTATCTGCATTCATCTATGTTATTACAATGTCTTCCTAATTTCTGTTGCATCCCCATCATCAAAGATGAATTTTACTGCTTTAGAGCCTTCCACTTACATGTTCATCTAGTACCTCTGGCAAGCACACTGTACTTAACACTGAAAACTCCTTTTGTGAAATATGTAACTAAGGCTATGCTGCAAGCCTGTTTGCCAAAAGCCTGCAGAGAGGCTCACAAGCTCAAAAATATATTGACTATATGAAATTGGAGCACTTCAAATGCTCTATATCTTACTCCCTTCCCAACTTTCTTCCACAAAGGTTTTATTTGTAGTACCAGAGTTCTTTCTTCTAATAAGTCAGTTAAAATAAACAGTGAGGCCCCATATACTGCATTTCTGAAGTAAGATACATCTTGTGACTTGGGTCTAAGCTATCTGTGATCCTGAGTGGTCCTGCAGTCTTCACCACTAGTATCGTAGCAACCTGTCTGGTTTTAATTTAGGAAGCATCTTTTATTGTGAGCACACTCATCCACTATCAGTCAGAGATAACCAACCTCGGTTTTGGCATAAAAATTTTCTGTGTTCCTCACAGAAATAAAAAATAACTTTTTTTTTTTTTTTTTTTTTTTTTTTTAACTCAAGCTCCAGCTGAAATTGCTAGCTGGTTTGCCTGATCCCCCTGTGGTGTTTTTTTAATGCCTTGTTGTAGCTATTAAAAGTAATCAGTGTGGTCCCCTCTAATACTGATTCAGGGACATCTGTTCAGACAAAGGCAAGTCCCTCTGTGTGTGTTGTGACCTGGCCAGAGCTGAGCTTGCACCAGCCTGGAAGCATCCAGCACTGGCAGCAGAGCTCTGTGCTGAAGGTAGAGTGTTCCAAGCGTTAAGAAAGGAAGGGTCTCTGTAACCGTGCTGTCAGTCACAACCTCTGTCTCATATAAGAAGTTATTTGAAGGGCTTTAGGAATACTCTAGTAAGGAAAAAAAAATTAACACAAAATTATTTCTTAAATAAAAGAAATTCAGTTCCACTTGTGAGAAAGACATGTATTTTTTGTTCCGTATGTCACGAAAAACTGTAGAGAATCATAGAATAACCAGGTTGGAAGAGACCCACTGGATCAATGAGTCCAACCATTCCTATCAAACACTAAACCATCCCCCTTAGCACCTCATCCACCGGTCCCTTAAATACCTCCAGGGAAGGTGACTCAACCACCTCCCTAGGCAGCCTCTGCCAGTGCCCAATGACCCTTTCTGTGAAAAATTCTTTCCTAATATTCAGCCTAAATCTCCTCTGGCAGAGCTTGAGGCCATTCCCCCTTGTCCTGTGTCCCCTGTCACTTGGGAGTAAAGGCCATCACCCTCCTCTTCACAACCTCCTTTCAGGTAGTTGTAGAGAGCAATGAGGTCTCCCCTCAGCCTCCTCCAGGTTAAACACCCCCAGCTCTCTCAGCTGTTCCTCATAAGGCCTGTTCTCCAGCCCCTTCACCAGCTTCATTGCTCTTCTCTGGACACGCTCCAGAGCCTCAACATCCTTCTTGTGGTGAGGGGTCTCACCACTGCCGAGTACAGAGGGAGAATAACCTCCCTGGACCTACTGGTCCATGTATGTAATCAGACAGTCTGCAGGACAGAACAACAGCACAGTGGAAGCAGAGGAATCTCCTTACTAAATAAAAACCTACCAACTAACGGTCTTATTTTTTTCTCAACTGCTTTTGCAGCTATCTAACTATGGTGCACGGTAAAAAGCAGTAACATAATAATAGTTCAAAATCCTTGATATGGAAGAAAATAGAACTCAAGTGATTTTATCTATCAGTAGCATGGAGCTGAAGTTGTTCTTTCAAAAAACATCAAACATGAAAGCTGGAAATATTTCAATAAAAAGCTTGTATGAGCCACAAAAAGATACATTAATATTGTGCACAGAAGTATTCCAGATGCTCAGTGATGGGCAACAACACTTGAAAAGGTCACTGAGAAGTGATAGAGATGTCAGGGTTTGTGAAAAGAATAGAAACAAATAAAAGATGAACTTTAAAGATGCTTCCAGAGAGAAACATGGGAAAACAGTGAAGACCACTTCACTGCTAAGACTAAGGTCATTGCTCAAAAATGGACAGTTGGAAGCAGGGTGAGAAAAACAAAATATGAGTCAGGGCAAAGACACACTGACTTCAGAACACAAGACCACTCCTCACTTGCTACCTTTGTGTCAAAACCAACACCTATTTTAACTTCACTTCTACAACAGAAAACTTCTGAGTAAACAGTGACCATTACAATACCCTTCATCTGTATTATAAAGCTTGGAGATTTGTTTTTATTGTCTGTATTATGCTTAAAAGATAAGAAAAAAGGAAGAAAAGAGAAAACCCGTAGTTCAAAACTTTAATCAGTCTACCTAAGTTCTGTGCAAGGTGGGTGCAGTGGCAGATTTTTAAGGAACCCTAAAGCTGTAATGACGTTACGGTCATTTGTTGAAAATTATTTTTACACTATAACAGAAAGTTGTGGATAACACTGGACAACACCCTCTATCCCCCCAGCTTGTATTACCCGTTGTACTGCTTTAGCATAAACAAGATGATCTTGGTGGTAGCTTCATTCCTTACATAAGAAAGACCAGAACAATGTAAAATTCCTGACACATGCAAAGTAAGGCCCTGAACTATGAATTTACTGGCCAAAAAGTAGCAGTGATGGAAGAGTCCCTCTAGCCCACCACACAGGCTCCAGGAGTTCTTCAATCATTCAGTTATCACAGTGAAGGAGGTCAGTTTGGTTTCATGACTATAGATGAGGTAATACAAGATGGTCCAGATGGAAACGGGTTCATTTTTTTTCACAGAGGACTTGAGACATTGCAAGAAAGGGATAGGAAGCACCAACAAATCTGCTCCCTCAAAAGTGTTTTAAAAGCTTACCTGAACATTGCTGGCCAACAATCAGTCCTTTCAGTAGTGAAGAGCTCCACCATCATAACTTGACATTTTTTGCTTGTTTAGAAATAGTAGCCATTGTAAATAAAAGTTAAATTCTGCATCTATTGCCAGAGAAAAACCTGATAATGTGCTTTCTGTTATCTTTGCACAATATGTTCTATTTCAAAATAATGCATAAGTTCTCTCTAATTCACTCCAAAGCAGGTAGCCCTCACCTTTACCTCAACCATTTACACTGTTTGTAACATTTATTTTGGGTGCTACAACACTGAGTTAGTATGAACTTATGAAAGTGTACTTTGCTCCAATTATTATTTTTAAACTGCAATTAATTAATTTCCGTAATGCCAATAAGTTTCTAGCCTTTTAATTTCTTTCATACAATTCTGCTTAAGACACACTTCCTAGAAACCCTTTTAAAAATCACTCAGAGACATCTGTGCACATTTAAGACCATTATGGCCTATGTACAAATTCTCCTTTGCTTTTAACCCGTTTTGGTTTTGTCCATGTTTGCAAGTCCACCTGAAATTGGGGCTTTTCTCTCACAGAGAGAAGGCAACAACACATCTAGGGCATTTTGCAGAGGCTAAAACTGGTGCTCCCCATCCAGAATTCAGCTACAAGTAAAAATAAACTGGCCTTTAGACTACATTTTTCTTTTTAGCCTTCTGCATCTTTTTTGGCAAAGTAATAGCTGCTGTACTAGAGGAAACTGTAAGCTGGTGACCAGAAATCCCAGTGGGGGAATGCAAAAATCAAGTCCCAAATGCAGACTAAGTCCTTCTTGCTGAATTGACTTAATTAACACACAAGAGTCAAAACTAGATGAAAGTAACTGCAAACAGTTGGCCAGATTCACTTTTCTATGTTTCAGCAAGCTGCCAGGGAAGAACAACACCCTTCACCTTATGTGGCTGCCACTGTATAAGAAAATGTTCTTACTGCTGTTACTGCAGATTCCCCAAGTGATAACCAGTGAATCTGCCACTTCCTTGAAGCCCTTGACTCACTCTTCGGAAAGATTTACCTCTTTCTTTGCTCTCCTTCTCGTAAGCACATGACTCCACCTGCAAAGCATCTTATCCTTCCTTCAGCACTACCCTTCCATCTGCCTTCTGCTCGAGTTGCATTTGCAGGGCACTAGTCAGCACCATGACTGCCTGAAACGCAACTAAAACACCCAACAAGAAGGGCAAATTTGTACCCTGACTGAAATCACGCTGTAGCAGAAAAAAAATATTCTCCTCAACTTTGCTTAGATTATTTTTAAATAATGGTCTTTATAAATATATATATATAGATGTCCAGGTAGCCTGATGAATTTTGCATTTAGTTTACTCTTAGGCAGACAAATATTGTAGAAGACATCCTTGTACAGAATAAGATAGGTGAGGACTGAAGAGACCTAAGGTAACTCTGCAAAGAAATATCAGGAATGATGTGTCCCAATTCCTTTTGCAGAGCGAGAGAAGTGATTTTAAAACCTGTCTTTCTATTTCACATTAAGCTTGTATTTGGAAAAGTTTCGTATTCAATAAATATGAACTCAATGCTGATGTTGACTTTTACAAAAGATTCTGATACTAAGACAAAAGAGGACGGGTTGGAATTAGATGCAGTCTAAAACACAGCATGCTGACTATTTATAAACCAAAAGCCTGTTTTATGAAGTCTCTTTCAAGAGGTTATTTAGTCATCATTATAGCTTTGCTACTGAATTTATATCACAGAATTAGAGCTGGAAGGGACCTCAGGAGGCTGTCTTTCTTTCCCTCGCCTGGAGGCACACCAGGCACACACCAAACACACCCCGTCAGTCCCGACAGGTGCTTGTCTAACTTATTTTTCGAAAAGCCTTCCCATGACACAGCTTCCACAGCCTCCTGTGACAGTTGTGCCACTGCAAAACCACCCTGCTGCTAGAAAGTTTTACTTGATGTTTAACCTCAAATCTCCTCTGCTCTCATTTAAGTCTGTTATTCCTCATTCTGCTCACATGAACATAGGCAAGGTTTATTCTTTTTCTCTCAAAGCTGTCATATTACATACTTGAATACCATTATCATGTCTCTCCCCTCTTTTCTTCTCCAGGCTAAATAAACACAAATTCTTCAGCTTTTAAGCACAGCTCATGTTTTTTATACCTCTGACCACCGCTGTTCTCCACATCGCTATTGGATTCCAGCGCCTGAAACTGAATTTAGGGCTCCAGCTGTAGAGCAGAATTACCACATATACCTTACAGACAACATTCCCAACATCTCAGCTGGATATTTGCCCTTTCTTCAATGTGTGCAATGTCAACTCTACATGCAGTGTCTGACCAAGACTACTGCAGATCCCTCCCTTAAGTTGCACTGCCTTAGCATCCATCTCTCCCACTTCTTTGTGGCACTCATAATTCCCCCAAGCACAGTATTTTGTCCTCAATGAATCTGGCTACTGTTTTCCAGACTGTTTCTTCAGTTCCCCAAGATAGGACTAACTCTAATTCTGTCCTCTGAAGAGGTTAGAGTACGTCCATGCGTGGTGTCACCAGAGCATTTAATAAACAAGCTTTCCCTTCCATCATCCTTGACATTAATAGAAGGACTGATTAATACCAGAGTGAGCACAGATCATGCTGTTGCACATGGTCCCTGGAGTTTGACAGCTACTTAAGACCCACGTAATTATAGTTGTACTGACTCTTGGTTTCTCTGCTTACTACGCGCATGTTGTGGGAGGCATCGCCAAAGCCTCACTCAACTCAAGAGGTCAAATTTCCTCAAGGACCTGGCAACAATTGCCATTAGGCTTCTTTCCATATTAATCTCTACGTTGGTTACAGTTGTGAAGCTAGCTACTGTTTTCCCTTTGTCCTTTCCTAAAAACCATAATCTGTCACTTCATGGATGTCCTTCAGGAAGTTGTCTTCTGTCACCTGCATCAAACCCCAGGACTTGCTGGGCAGCCTTATGTTGTCCTAAATTCACCTGCCAGCAGAAGAGAAGGTGGGCAAAATCCCACGTTTTTCATTCTGTACTTTGGATGACTATAGCTGCTCAGAAAGCCCTTCTCAAATTTTACCTCCATGTGAGTTAGGCGTTTATTTAAAATTATTGATAGTGATATTTTTTTTTACTTTTAAAAAAATCCCTTGCTCTTGAAAAACTGTTAGAGATTCAGAAAACATTAAAAAAATTATGAGATGCCAAAATCTGCCCTGCTGCGAAACAGTAAAAAATCTAGTTACCAAGATTTTTTTTTTCATGTGAGATGAAACAGTTATCTTTGGTCATTTTGCTTTGGATTTGATGTTGGTGATATTTTTTAACAGCTTTTAGTTCACCAGGTTTAATGAATGAGGTTTAGCTCATGTTTATTTTGAATGAAACCAGACAGTATTTGTTATGAGTAAAATTATTTTGTTCTTCTGTCCTTTATCATGGGACTGATCCTGCTTTAGGAGGAACAACCATAAAAGGGAATTGATATAAAAATACTTTTGCCTCAAGAAGACTGCATAGTATTGGAGGGGAAAAAAGTTACCCCGTATAATGGCAGCCCATAATAAAACAAGGATCACAAACTTTCAAATAGATGTAAAGTGCCTTTCAAGACAGGCAGCCTGTTTTATTCATCTTGAAGGTCCTGTAAATAATTGGGAAAATAATTAGTGCAGTGACTTCACAAGGAAAAGAGGTGCACTCTGCCTGCCTAATTCGTGCAAAGTCCTCCTGTTTAGCATGTATGGTACTAAAAGAGAGACTGGTCGATTCACCAGCAGTTTCATGTGTTCCTTGGAAGCATCTGATCACATTCCCCTCAGTTGTTGTGAGAAGAGCCAATAAATACCGATTGCTGACAAAAATTAACACATGTACAACCTATGCACATGCTGCACACCTCACTTATAGAATCATAGAATCACCAGGTTGGAAAAGACCCACAGGATCATTGAGTCCAACCATTCCTATCAAACACTAAACCATTCCCCTCAGCACCTCATCCACCTGTCCCTTAAACACCTCCAGGGAAGATGACTCAACCATCTCCCTGGGCAGCCTCTGCCAGTGCCCAATGACCCTTTCCATGAAATTTTTTTTCGTGATGTTCAGCCTAAACCTTGTCCTACTCTAGCCAAAGAATGCACCAGGCACGTTTGAGCAAGAGGTGATTTGCTGATATTAAATGGCCTGTTTGACATAATTTTATTTTCAGTTCTGAAAGGGACTTTGTTGGTTATAAAGACTGCGATGGCTGCTCAGGACACAGTTGCTGTTACCATACCACAAATCTGCTACACACATCCACTAGATGCAAACTTGTTTGGCAGCAGAGCTAGAAAAAGCTGCAAGGAAAACGTAACGCTGTAATCAGTTGCAGCCGCCTCGGTTGTGATCCCATTAAATGAACCAGAAATTTGGAACCCTCTGCTCGATGACTGTAGTGTAAAGTGGTTGTCAAGGCAGTTGGGTGCATGGTGAAAGAAAGCTGCACCCGGGCAGACAATCATGAGAATCTGAAGACAGGATGCGACAGATCAAAACCACGTTAGAGCCAGAACCACTGTCACACGGTTTAGCACTGAATTATGTTGAACAAATTCTGCAAAATCTGTCTTGCTTTGGAGAACTATGCCAAGTGCAGCCCACTTCTATAGCAGTTCAACCATCTCACCTTCCTTGAATCACTTCCATGACTTGCCAGCTATCTGTCTCTTGCTATCAGACTTCAGAGAGTAACCACAATGCCTGACAGTCCCTAGCCTTCTAGAAAGTGCAAAGACAGCGAGTGTACACCAGTCAATATGCCCCCCAAGACATTCTTTTTGTGTGAAGGATGAAAGTAAAATGCATGTTGGTGTTGAACTAAAATCAGTTACTCAAACCAATCTGCCACTCTGCCACAAAAACTTCCCTACCACCTCTGAAGGTGTCATACAGGTTGGATTTGTCAGAGGGATCTCTCCAGTACTCTTTTTCATACATCTGCATGGATTTTTACACAAACATATGCTTGCACATGTAAACAAAAGCAGAATATTTTGTTGAGTCTTTCCCTGGACAAGCACCAGAAGAGGAATAAAATTAAGTGGGTGCTTTTGAGGACTGAGAGAAGCGACTTTGCAAGGCTCAGTGAGTACCTACCATTGTGGTCTGCAGGCAGTAATGACAGCAGTGTGGCATCTACCTCCAGCACTGCTTTCAAGAAGCACATTTCACAGAAATACTGAGATAGAAATGAACAACAGGACCGAGTGCCTGATGGAGCATGTCTTGCGTAGTGAATTAAGTGCCACTCTACACTTTTCCACCCTGCCAGGAAGCCAATAGGGGTCAGGCACTCTCATCATCAAGAAACTGAAGCGGATACCTAATATCCTGGGTAGACACAGGCAGCAGACCTGCCATAACTCAGACCAAAACTGAAAGCAAATAAAATGACCAAAAGCGCTAATAATGGGACAAAGCAGGAAAAAAAAAAAAAAGTACTACGTAAGTCAATTCACATGCATGTGTGCTTCTTCTGCAACTATACTAGCAATAAAAATTGCTGTTCCATCACAGGGCAGAAACCACTGTTAGGATCTTTAAAAGTTCTTTTAGACTTTCAAAGAAGTCTGAACTCTGGTAAATATGATTAAGGGACTGGAGCATCTGTCATACTAGGACAGCCTGAGAGTGCCCTGTTGATCACTAGCAGAAATCCTCAGGGCTTGTGGGTTTCACAGTCCCCTGAGGCTTAAGGACACTTTCCAGTGTGTGTCCCAAAGTCCCAGAAATCCCCTACACAAAATCAAACCCTCAAGGTGTTTATTTCTGCAGTGCCACTACAGTGGTCTCGGGGACAACATAAGGTAAAAGTGGGAAGTCTGGCAGCAGGCAAAAACAGACCAAGAAGGAAAACTGTCACTGGCAACTTGTGAAGAAATGGAAACTACACTGGGATTGCTCTAACCTGATGACACAGAATTCAGAGCTGGTTGCTGTAGATGGTTGCAAAAGTTTAGTTTGCTCCAGAGGAGATCAGAATCAAGCACAAATACCACTGGAGAACAGTACACATGAATGAGCAAGTCTGTAGGTTGGACCAAAAGAACTCTTGCTATCTGCTTTCTAGACTCTTCAAACCATGCAAAATTACAACATCAAGAAGTATATTGACCTTGAAGTGTATTTTAAAAGGGATTAGGTAGGCAGACACAATGTAAAATAATTCATAGTAAAAAATGTGTTATCTGTGCAACATGAACAGATCGATTATTTATCACGTTCAAGTTAAAACTCTAAATCCACAGGAGATTTTTTTCAACTGCAGTCACAGAAGAAAGTCAACATGATTAAGCGTGGTCACAGCCACATCATTCTCACACAAATGCTGAAATTTCACACGGCTGAAAGATATGGCTTTTGCTTTCAGGCTGCTCGCATCCCAACATTCCCACAAACTATTAGGGAGAAAAAAAAAAAAAGCAGATTAGTTCCCTGCATCCCCTGATCTGGCTTACAATGTAGCCACACAAATCTTAGCACCGCTGTGTTGGAGAATGTGCAAAGATGAGCCTCAGGGAGCAGGCAAAATTTCCCTTGTAAGTATATTAAAGTTTCTGTGGAATTACTGTTCTAGAGAAAAGAAATAGAGGGAGGGTGTGAGTATGAAAAATAACAAAAGAAACATGTACATCTCCTGAATAGTCCCGTAGTTCCAAACATTTGGTAACCTTTGTTACACATATTATCTTATTCAATAAACATAAGTATGGGATAACACCACTGACAGTATCAAAATCCAAAATTTTTGCCCTGTATTTCCAATTTTCTCCTGAACTATGCCTCACACCACTGATTCAGTATTGGCTTCTGGGCATTTCTGCGGAGGAAGCATGGCCTGTCTGTCATCTTACAGGTCAGTAAAGGGTTTGTCTGGAGACACAGTGACAGAAAAGGCTCTGATGCATTTTCAAAAAGGTACTGGAGGACAGAAACATTATTGGCTTCATTTCATTAAAATAAATAACACTAGTGAATTTAGCTCTGGCACAAAAATTTAAAATTTAGCTCCGGACAAAATTTAAAAAGCCAGGGTTCTTTATGGACTCCAACTCCCGAAACCTACGTTATCTAGTTCCAAAAATCTATTTTAGTTATGTGAAATTCACTGACCACACTCAAAACTACAGTTTTGCAAGAAGTAGTGAATTTTCACAAAAAGTTGGGGTTTTTTAAAAAATCTAATCCTCTACAGATGAGATAGTTTCAATATTTGGCACTGTAAAAGTAAATGAAGGAGAATACCAGGTCCTTGGTGAATAGGAGAGAAAGTAATGAAATATTATTATATTACACTCAGACACATGTGGAGGAAAAGATACTCCCAAAAACCCAGGGATGGAGCCCTTGCCAATATTAATGAACTGATCAGAAAAGGAATAGTGAATATCACTCATCTGGATTTCATGAGGGCAGGTCTGATTTACAGAATGAGTCAGTGAGATAGTGTAAAACTATTAAAACACGTTAAAAATTGGCCAAGGGTCACGAACACCAGCATAAGATCAAGTTTTTAATTAATCTAGTGATCTGGTCTGAACTATAGAGTCTGACATAAAATTAAACTCTATTCTGTCAAAAGAGAAGTCTTATAAAACAGATAAATATGCCTTTTAAAGCAACTGTTAAAAATAAAAATTTTCATTGCTCCTCCCTCCCTTTTGCTAGGCCAAAAAGGGTCATTTTGCTGTTCTTTTAGGGGAAAGTTGTAATTATTGAATTGTTTTGGATTCAACTTTGCATTACATATGACTTTGATACTACGGTAAATTTTGAGTGAAGTGATTGATGCAGACATCAATGATATTATATTTTATTTCCATTTTTAGTAAAAATTACCTTATTTGGACAGGAACTCTAGTACAGAAAAGTGTCCTTAACTACAACTAACTTTGGTTATTAACATATGAGATACCTTAAGAATTTCCCTAGATCTATCCAATACTTTTGAACTACACACTATAAGTAACTACTTTCATTCCTTCTCAGAATATTAAGAATTCACCACAGATTATCAGGGAGTTACCACGACTTCTGCAGGGCTGTTGAGCTCTCTTCTGACAGCTGTTGGAGACTTCATGGTCATTTCTTTGGCTACCAGACTTAAAAGTTGCTGTTCAAGAACCACTTCTCCCACCTGCCATACTGCTGCTGATCAGGATTACTTCAACTTATTTCAGGCCAAATCCACTACAATGTAATTATTTATTTAGGGTTTGGGGTTTTTTAATCTCCAGTAAATACCCTGATCAGTGTATTGTGCTTACACATCTTTTAATATGTCTTTCCCAATTATTTAATTCTCCTTGGGAATCTTATATACCCACAAAGGATTGTCTTCCTCTTAAATACCTGATCCAGCAATTTTCTTATAAACTGGCGACTACTTTTACAGCCAGAAGAGAAGCGGTTTGCAATGAAGAGGCCAATAATCTGAAGTCTCAAGAATTGAACTTTGGACCAACTGTATTTTAAAATCCTTTTTAATAGCTTTAACATAAAAACCCCAGCATAGCACGAACAAAAGCAATATCATCAATATTCAGAAATTTCAGAATATTAAAGAAATAATCTTGAGAGCTACAGCAACAACTCAAATTACAAGGTCATATGCCCATGAAGCAGGAGCAAGAAATTGTGCTACGTGCTGAAATCATCAACTGAAATTGCAAAGTAAAAAGCAAAACATGTTACTATTGGATTAGCAAATGCACTGAGAGTCATCAGCATGTTATAATTACAAAGACTGTGATTAATCAGGAGAGGCATTTCCAATATACATATAGAAGATTGCATACCATCAAAAAAGTTATTAGGAAAATCTCCTGTAAAACAGCATATATATAGTTCTGAATACTCATATTTGCAGAAATTAATTTCCCTAAACACAGGCAGAAAAAAGCTATGATATCAGTCAGGAAAAAGAAACCCTATCATACTAAAGGAGACTAAAAGATATTGTCTGGCTTACTTTTCCAAAATTAAGACTGGATTAGGGTGATGTAAGATGGCACATTGGATAGCAAACAACATGAAGGAAAAGAATTATCGAAGTTGAAGGGCAGCATTGGTGAAACAACAAAAGTAGAACATGCTGTGAATAAATCCAGGCTGAAAAGAGTGATCTAGCCCTTCAAAGGGGTGAGCTTCTGAAACAGTGTCCTCATACAAATAATAAGGACGACAGGTTTAAGATGGATCTTGATAGTGAATAAGATTACATAATGTTGTTACCTATTTTAGAGAAGCACTGAATTTGACACATGACAGATTTTACTGTCCTATGTTCCTGTCACTTTTCCCAATTCCTCTTCAGCAAGGGTGCCAAGAAGTCTGCAGACAGAAAGTTGGCAGGAGCCTGGGGATATAACCGCCCATACTGGTGCTTTCTTGGAAAGACACACTATGCACATGTGGTTCCACAGAGACCACCCAGACCAGGCGGCAGCGAAAGCTTCCTCGTGTCACTCTGTCTGCCTGTGTCAAGCCTGGTCACAGAGAGTCAGCACAGAGTCACATTTTTGGGTACAGGCACTGCTTAATGAACACTCCTGGCCATCAACAGTTAGCCAGCTTGGATTTTAGTTGATGCGTTTAAGATGACACTGGACTGGGAATTTCCTATCATTTTCTTATGCTGTTCTTTTCTGCTTCTTACTATGCTGTTTCAGGGATGAAGTAACCCACAACAAACCTCAAATGAAGGCACACAGCCTATCTGTGGGACACCACATACACATTTCCATCGCATTTTCTGTTGCATTCTATTGGCCTTTCCAAGGGTTTATTACTATTCCTTTATGCTAATCTCTGCAGGAATAAAGTTTCTTCTGAGCCATCTGTAGCACTATTCAGACTATTTCTTCTTCCAAGGCTGAAGCTAGTAGGAAAGCTACCTGTGGGTATTCTGCTGTTCTTTTACAAGAATACCACATATTTGTAATTAATTAAAAATTTAAATCACATTCCTGGTGCTACTGTAAAGTTGCACTTCAGGTCCAAGAATTTCTTATGAAGCTGAGAAAAATCAAGAAATTTGGAATGACAGCGTTGTTCCAAAAATAAAAATGAAGCAGAAACTGGCATTTTTGATTTTCAGTTACATGTTGCTATTACATATCAGTGTCTTATAATACACAGACCTATCAAAGTAATACTTATATTCCATAAGGCAGAATATGGAACAGCATAAACACAAAACCCAGTTCCTCAGAAGATGTTCTAAAACTTCAGGAGGTCCTACCCAGCTAGATAATATGTATCTTTTAAAGCAGAAGATTAAACTTGTCACTAAAATCAATCCACAATTTTAGTGGCCTCACTTAAAATAAAGTCTTACAGAGAATTGAAATTCTTATACATTCACCTTGGTATGATGCAAGAGTATTGCTGCTAAAGGCCATGTCCTCTGAGGTATCAAGCACTGCCTGAGGAGTCAAAGAGTTCTCGTCTTTCACCTGGGTATATGAATATTCCATGTTATGCCAAGGTCAAAAGCCAGGACTGAAGCGCTAACCTAGTTTACATTTTAATACTTAAAAGCACCACACCTGATCTGGTTCTCCTCACCTCAAATTACAAAATCCACTAGTTCCTTGCAAAAGTGCGGTTGAGGCTAGCCTGAAGACCTTGTCTACAAATTTTCTTCTTCTTCCTGCTATGCATATTTACCCTTTGACAACATCTACCTCCTAACCTCATCTGCCACTTCACAAGCTGTCAAATGACTATTCAAGCATTAAAAAAAATGAAGGGTCTGTTAAGTTGTAAATTAAATGACAGTCTATAGCTGAAAATTAGCAGTAACGTGCCCAAAACTTTATTGATTGCTAAGAAAAGGTGAATAACCCCCACTATGGCTGGCTGTGTAATTACTGACCTTTAGAACCCAAGAGCTATTAATTTAAGAACAGATAGCAGTGAACTAGCAAATGAGTTATTTGGCAACAGGACAGTAAAGGCACGTATCAAGTTCTTGCACGTGTTCAGTGTCACCGTGAATAGTATTGTTACATGCTTCTATTTTCCATTTTAATGCAGAATATAGCCCAAGCTATATCTGGACATAGAATGCCTGTCAGCTAGTTCAGAAGATCAGTGGGAACGTACCCACAGATATTCAGGCCTTTCAGCATGTTTTAAGAACTCAAAATCCTTCCAAAAATGTTTCTAAACTACTGTTAAAGGCAGGGAAATTGTATTGCCAAACTCCGCTACTCTGATATATGTACTGCATACATTTCATTTGTACTCAGAGATGAAGATGGAAATGGCCAGTAACAGGAGAATAAGAGACAGTAATCTGACACTGGTGAAGTTAATTTACATATAGGAAACACACAACCCCCACCCCATTAATACTGCAGAGTTGAGTATGTTATAGACTTTTGCAGGGTTCACAGAAATAGTTTAAAGTCTCGTAATATAAATGTTTCAGCAATATTTAGCTTTTTTTCCGTCTTAATATAATAATAAACACTTATTGTGATGGAGAGATCACTGTCTTTTGAGAACTCAAACAGCAGGTGGTGGAGTTCACAGTAAGAAAATTTTCAAAAGATATATTAACTGGAAGCAATGAAAGAAAAAATATCTGACCTGGTGCAGATGTCCTTCCATGAAGAGTAGTTTCATTAGGCAGGAGATCTTTTGAGTTGGAAGTGAATGGTGATTGTCTAAATGTGTCTTCAGAAAAGAAAGGGCTATAGGAAAAAAGAAGACGTCTTTTTGTAAACAAAATAGCAATTAATAGGAAAAAAACCCCATTATTTTTGACCCTAACATCTTAATATTCTAACAAATACCATCTTGTTAAAAGACTTGTTTTATTTGCAGAATTCTTGCTGAAAGATAAGCAGAGTGTGATACAAGGTGTGGACAAGAGGCATGCTTTAATAAAATTGCATCCCAGAGGGAAAACTGAGGTCCTCCTCCCAAAAGGATTTTAACTATACTTCAATATTGCAGATTTACTATATCACAATAACATATGGATCATTTAAATTAATTTTTCAAAAATATGTATTCTACTGTCATACCTACAGAGGACAATGAAGAAATGTGGGAAATACTGTTATTTAATAATTTAAGGTATAAAGTAATTATCTTTAAACCAAAACTTTTCAGATTTTAGATTGCGATGCTGAATAGCTCTCTTTTAAGACAACATTCCATGAATGAAATTATGTCCATGCGTTTGACTTTTAAAGCAGGAAACAATTCGTATAAACTAACTGAATGGATACTTCCCGAAGAGTATTAACTGCAAAAATTATCAGCTACTTGAATCCAAAAACCATAGCATACTTTGGTTTTAATTAACAGGCAATAGAAAGTTAGTTGTAATAGTAAATAGGCATTTCTGTCAAAGTATTTTGATTTCTTCTCAATTAAAGATCATAACAGAAACAAGGATTCCTTGTCTACAGCACAGACGTCAGTAACAGGTACATCAGAGAAACAAAAAAATGGAAAAGGACTGTCTTTCTTGGAAAACTGCTTCCTATGGTAGTGTATTGCACCTGCATGCAAACTATCAATTTCTTCTAAGCAAAATGGGAGTTACATTAAATCTGATCTCTCTCACATTGAGAATCCTTAACAGGCTGTGGTAAAGTAGGTGTTTTAAAGTTACAAGACAGGAGATCAGCTCATTTCTGCAGCCTGTTCTTATTCAGTAATAAAATCCAAGAACCTTTTCAGGAGAAAGAACGTATTATGAGGTCTTACAAAGTGTTGCACAGTAGGTAGTCCAGACCCAGAAAGTGTGCCAGCATCACCAACCCAGCTGACCCCACCAGTTCTGATCCCCAAGGTGTCAATCTAAACAATGGGACTTACATAACTTTTTCCCTGATAGAGTTTCTCTGCAAAGAGTGAACAAGGTGTTCTCCTATAAGACACTTGTATTCTTAGTCAGATCCCTTCAGCCTTTGGGCAATTTGCTGGTAAATGATTAACTTGATCATATAATACTTGCAGCAATCTCACTATTTACTTTCTCATTAAGTTTTTTTGGCCATTATTCATTTTATGCTTTTCATAAGCAACAGTAATAGGATATTTTGGTATTTCTACAGAAATTTGAATATAACCATAAACACAGTCAACATTAGGTTGTGCTGAAAGGTAAGGCATGAATCTGCTCTGAACTTGAGCAGTTCAGTGTATGCAAATAGCTAAACAATCCATCATACTCAAGAAACAAGTGATCAGGATAAAGCAGAACAGCTCCAGCTCACACATGCAAAACTTAACTTTTTCCAAGACTCACACTCCCATTCAGGGGTGCCATAATATAAACCAGACTGACGCGTATAAAAATATGGTATCATTTATTGCAACATTCCTCTCACTGATTTAATAATGATTTGAAAGAAAACCACTAACAAAAAAAAAAATGCCTGTATTATTTCTGTTATAACTCTTCAAAATTTTGTAATCCACTAAGGTTTCCACACTGGTCTGCCAGCTTGTGCCTCAGATTCAGTCACTGGGACACAGCTTATCGCTAGTTCTAAGCAGGATGAGATGATGCAGAGCATATTTCAAGCTAGGCTACATATAATGAGCCGGTTGTTGTTGAAGACTGCATCATGTTCTGTCCCAAGGAATTCCTTCTCCACCATGGGCTGTCAGTGAATTACAGAACCATCCTTGAATCCCTTCTTCTGCCTTCCTCTAGAATGGCAGCTGAGTCTCTTCAGTGCTGCCCCTATTATTATTTTTACTTCAGTGGATATACCCTTCAATTCCCAGTGCGAAGTGTGGAGTGACGAGCTCCTGCTTCATAGTAAAAAAACTAAATAAACTGTTCTCAGTCATGAAGTCACTTCTGATGAAGCTTAAGTTTTAGGATTTTTTTTTTCCGGGCTGTACTTTTCCAGTTTTATGGCTACACAGTTCTCTAGATGAAAGAAACTTATCTTGGCATCTTACGCTGGTGTACTCACTTCGAGATCATTTGCTTCTCCACTTTCTGTCTTCATATCACAGATGGCAGGCTCTACTATCTCACTCAGTCATTGAACTGTGAGGAATCCTTGCCAGTTTCAGCTGCTTAAGTAAAGTCATATGGAAGCTCACAAAGTCCAGGAATACTCACAGAAGGAATAGCAACAGATAGGTGACAGTTAGAAATGTTAACGCGGAATAGGACAGCAAAAAGTGCTTGTATACCCCATCTTGCTGGGCTTTGCCGATTCAAGACACTCGCCAACGACGCAGATTAATCTCTCTGCTCCCCAGCTACTCACAGGTGGACAACAATGACCCCACCTTGGCTCTCTGCAGCTGTCAGCAAACTTCACATAATAACTGTGATTCAAAAGCCTTTCTGTCATTTCTCCAGATGCAGGCTAGTGAGCCAAACTGCATCACCACGTGTTTCCTTAATGCAGTCCGAGTCCCTGTACCCTCCACTGTCTGCTCCAGCATATTCTGGTTTTGAGAAGGCACCATACCTTACCGGCAAAGACTTCCAGCTGTTTGTTTGGTTCTGGATGGGGGTTTTTTTGGCAAGGTCTTTCAAGTCAGTCTGTTTGAACTCAATTCCCCTTAAGAAGCTCTTCTCATTCATGTCATCTTCTGTTGATAGACAGGGAAGATAAGAAAACCACCCAGAAGAACTGAATCAAGCACTCAGCATTCCATGCCCTGATGGGTAGGAGCCATTATTAGGACTTCTCAGCAAAACTCAGTGCAAGTTTCACCACAGCCAACCATGCTACCTCCTTAAAAGATGGCAGCTAGAAGAAGGAGAAGTTATCTTTGAAGTGTCCCCAACTTTTCCAGTTTGAATTATCCTAAACTTTGATAGATCCAAAAGTAGCTCTGGATTCTCACACCAGTCCTGCCGATAACATCACAAGACACTGAAATCTATTTCACCCCCTCATTGAAACGCATGCTGGATGATTAATGAGTACTTGGACAACGCTGCATTTGTCTACATATATATCTCTCAGGTTTATGCTTTTTAAGCAGTCACAGGAAGGCTATTCAGGCTGCATATCCCACGAATTCCCAAACTACCAAATATAGGAAGCATTCACAGCAGCTGGAAGTTAAAAGCTCAATTTAATTTTCTTTCAACTTGTAACATCAGAAAGTCCTTAACACGCATTTACTAAGCTGGTCAGTTTATTAAAAACACATTATTTATTTGTCACCATGAATGACTGGGATAGGCGTAAGAAAATAAGAACAATATATTATTTCTTCTGAAACTGAAATGTGTTTTAATTTCTGTCTGGACAAAGTTGTCCTAGCCGGCACTGAACATTTTGGGAACTTCTGTAGAAAAGGCTGCAGAGGCACAGAGGTCTTACTCTTTCTTTGAAGGAACTCTTTGTTGCTTCAGTGTGCTCGGTCTCCAAACCATCCATATTGATTAGGGAACTTTCATGTAGGAAATAAACGTACCCTTGCCAACTCCTGCCTACTCCTCACCATGGGCTCCTAAGTTTTTACCAAATCTAGCTACTGCTTATTATATAACAGCTTTCAATTTTCCCATAGGGATACCTCACTTTGCTGCTCATGCATATGTAAACAACTCATGTTTCCCAGCCACAATACCGTAAAGTTCTTTAGCACCACATTGGATCACGTCTCTGTATCCTGAATAATTTCATTTATTGTATCAATGTGACTGTAATCGTTAACAAATGTTTCATTAGCATTGTCTTACAGTCTGACTTCTAAAAATTCATCTCTAGTAGGTATTGAGACGATAGAAACACTAAACTGAAATTTTATTAAAGAAATCCAAGTTTCACAGAAGCATCAAAATCACCTCTTCTTACATTGGTCCGTGTCTTAAAATCCAGTTGTCAGCCTGCTCTTCCCTGAAGCACTGCATGTACGATGCAGTTTTGTTTAAGTTTCAGTTTTTGTAGAAAAAAGTAGAAAAAATAATTCTTAAAATGATGTGCAAATACTTCATCAGAGAACAGTCACTTTGGACCAAACGCCTTTAGTCTCATGAACTCAAAGCAATCAGATCTATAGGTGTAATTTTTCAGATTATAGGTATAATGTAAATATCTTACACTTGTAATATCAGGTCACATTTGCAGGAGACAGATACATTTGTTCACAAAGCAAAACGAAGCAAGGCCATTTATGCTATAGCTTGCAGATAACAGTGTACTGTACTTACCTGGCTGTAGTTCTGATGGCATTATCTTTATTGTGGTTGTGCTCTTTGCTCACCTTTTCTGCAGAGGAACATACACAGGTTTTTTTGCAATTAGCATGTATCATATTTTCCCCGTCAGGTTTTTTCAGTAGAACTATTTTAATGTTTTCTGGTAACAGTATAATCCAGAGTAATTTAGGGTAAATGGTTACAGCATGATTGGAGAATGGGCATGAATTTATTTAAACTAATACCCAACATGCTATTTTCAGCTTCATATTTCAGCGTTAGTGTTCCATGCAAAGCATGCAATACAAACATTAAACACAGTGCTGAGATCACTGCCTTTATGCAATAACTGAGGTTTAACTTCTTTGTCAAGAGAAATGGCCAGTACGGCCCCAGGCACACCACATGCTGCAGCCACGGCCACTTACGCCAGTAACTGCCATCTATAGGTTCCCCTGTACTCAAAGGCCTGGATCAACCAGTTGTCATGAATTATTTAATTAGCTTTCAAAAACACAGGAGCTGAACTCTGGCTTTTCCAATTCAGTTCAAATATCGTGAACTTGACCTGACTGTCACAGTGCTCTAAAGCATATGCTAACTATGGGGGACATTTGGCAAGGCTTATGCATTCCAAATGTGAGGGCAGAAAGGCTCTAACTCTTACTGCTTTTCAGCCTTAGCCATTTCACACTTCCATAGCACCTTCATGGTTGTACATAATCTCTTTACGCTCCTTCATTCAACTATGGACTATTTCCACTGCTTTTACCTGATAACTGGAAGAGCAGCTCAGATGCCATCTTCACTGATATATCTTGGCTGAACAGATTTCTTTCTGGGAGCACACGACCTTCTGGTGCCTTCTGTATGTGTTCACTAATGTCTCGCCCTAATAAAGTGCTGTAGCCAACAGTTTGGTTGGGTTGGCTGGGTGACACTGAAGCCTGTGAATCATGAATGTCAACTTCCATTGGTTCTTCCTTTATCTTTACCATCTGGGTTTCCTTGTAACTCTCGGCTGCAAATATGTATTTAAAAAAAAATAAACAGCTGCCACAATTATTTAATTAGGCTACAATTTTTCAGAGTACTCAAAGCAGGAATCAGAATTGCGAAGTTATAATTTTGTATACCATATCACTACAAATAGTAAAAGAAGCAAGCAGCTGACTACTACAGCTTCTGCAGGTTATAAATAGAAGCAAACTCTTGAAAACAATTTTTCAAACTACAGAGCAGAAAACAGTTGTCTATTTGTAAATATGAGAGTTATATCACTTTCTGTGAATACTGGGTGATCACGCACCAGTTAGTGAAGTTTTGGTTTCATTTATTAAATGAAGTTGCACCTACACACCAGCTCTCCAAAAGCGGGCACTGAACACCAAGAGATCTAAATTACTCTTTATTGGAAATACCAGCACAGTCAGTCAAAAGAATTGGGACAGAGGTGGAGGAGAAAACCTCACCTGCTCCTCTGGTTTGTTATATCTGCATATGCTTTCAAAAGAAGAGGAGTATTCTGGGGCCCATGCTTTTCTAAAGTCTGGTTTTGTAACAAGTAACGTTCATTACAAGATCCAATAACCTTAATGACCTCTTTCCATAAGCTCATATCCTTCCCTCCTTGCTGCCTTCTCCAGTGTCCTTGGCCTACCAAAAACCCCCGTAATCTAGAAGCCAATTTATAGTTCACTTTCTACACCTTAGACTTCCTGATTGTTGCCGAATGCTCTGGTTTGGCTGCAAGGCAAGTGATCATTTTTTTCTTCAGAATAAAAGCTGTGAAATCTCAAAATCAATGCTACAAGGTAATTTGCCTACCACAACCCAAATACCTTTACAGCCCTTCTGATTCATACTTTCAGCAGGTATAGAGAAGCTGATGGTCTGTAGAATTTGTTTTCAATTTATTTTCAGAGAAAGATGATTATTTTTTTTAATGATCTTCATTCAGAGTGTTCCCAAAAAGACACTGGTATCATGGCAGAACTGCCCAACTAGGTGTTGCCTCTGCTGAATATATGCTGACAAGACCCTCCAGAAACAAGCAGCTAAGACAGACAATAAGCCTGGGAGAATCAAGAAAATAAATGCATGAACACAGTTAAATAGTAGAATCACAGAATGGTTTNACTGAAAACCTTAGGGAAAATCTGTTTCTGTTTACTCATCATTAGCACATGCCCTAAATTGTTGCCTATGTAGCCTCCAAAGCTGGAGTCAGAGGAAAACATGAGTTTGAATTCCTCAGACTGCAGGAGCTGAAGAAGAACAACGAAACCCTCGTACACTGCAGCACACAGAGCTATAGAAGCAGATTGCTCAGATGCTGAGTGGATTAGAACTTGAGAGAGTAGTCTNCCAGGTAAGGAATCATTCCAACAGCAAAATGTACGTGGGATTATTTATTTTGCCTAAACCTGTGTATGGTACTTCTGGTACTAGTCAAGATACTGAAAACCTTAGGGAAAATCTGTTTCTGTTTACTCATCATTAGCACATGCCCTAAATTGTTGCCTATGTAGCCTCCAAAGCTGGAGTCAGAGGAAAACATGAGTTTGAATTCCTCAGACTGCATGAGTTGAAGAACAACGCAACCCTCATACACTGCAGCACACAGAGCTATAGAAGCAGAGAGCTCAGATGCTGAGTGGATTAGAACTTGAGAGAGTAGTCTGGCCCTTGTCCAGACCATGGGGACGTGAGCAGTTCTGTGACTGTGGGCCAGCATGTTAACTGGTGCAGACAGGGCTGGTCAACCTGACAACAGCATCAGCTCACTAGTGGAGGCACTATGCACAACAAGTTTCCTCCCATGGAAGTTTCCTTGTCATCTGTCAAGTCTACTACTTGGAAGGCTCTGATATTAAAAAAAAATTAATTAATACCAGTTCCTAAGAAAAAGCCCAAACACAAACTGTATTTTCTATTAACTTTGAGTCAAAGGGAAGAAAAGACAGGGGAAGGGGAGCGGAATCCACTAATTTCCCTTGATAAATGAATGTGCCGCTGCTCTCTCTGTTTTTACCCTCCTTTCTAACTCACATCTGATTGTGTCAGCCTCTGATTTTATTCCAAATGTGAATGTTTCAAAACACCAACAAGCCTTTTGTTTTCAATTATTTCATATTACAGTTAATCTCAGAGGTACCAAAACTGTTTAAACTGACTTTTTTGGTCATCCCTGACAACATACGCAAGCTGATCCTCTGCTTAGTGTCATTTTGTAGTCTCAAGCCAATGACAAACAGAATCCCTTNTCTCATCCAGGTAAGGAAACATTCCAACAGCAAAATGTACATGGGATTATTTATTTGCCTAAACCTGTGCACTGTACTTCTGGTACTAGTCAAGATACTGAAAATCTTGGGGAAAATCTGTTTCTGTTTACTCATCATTAGCACATGCCCCAAATTGTTGCCCATGTAGCCTCCAAAGCTGGAGTCCAATGAAAACATGAGTTTGAATTCCTCAGACTGCAGGAGCTGAAGAAGAACAACGAAACCCTCGTACACTGCAGCACACAGAGCTATAGAAGCAGATTGCTCAGATGCTGAGTGGATTAGAACTTGAGAGAGTAGTCTGGCCCTTGTCCAGACCATGGGGACGTGAGCAGTTCTGTGACTGTGGGCCAGCATGCTAACTGGTGCAGACAGGGCTGGTCAACCTGACAACAGCATCAGCTCACTAGTGGAGGCACTATGCACAACGAGTTTCCTCCCATGGAAGTTTCCTTGTCATCTGTCAAGTCTACTACTTGGAAGGCTCTGATATTAAAAAAAAAATAATTAATACCAATTCCTAAGAAAAAACCCAAACACAAACTGTATTTTCTATTAACTTTGAGTCAAAGAGAAGAAAAGACAGGGGAAGGGGAGCGGAATCCACTAATTTCCCTTGATAAATGAATGTGCCGCTGCTCTCTCTGTTTTTACCCTCCTTTCTAACTCACATCTGATTGTGTCAGCCTCTGATTTTATTCCAAATGTGAATGTTTCAAAACACCAACAAGCCTTTTGTTTTCAATTATTTCATATTACAGTTAATCTCAGAGGTACCAAAACTGTTTAAACTGACTTTTTTGGTCATCCCTGACAACATACGCAAGCTGATCCTCTGCTTAGTGTCATTTTGTAGTCTCAAGCCAATGACAAACAGAATCCCTTTATTTGAAGGCATACGTATTCTACCTAAAATTAAGCTGATGCGTGTTACCAAGACCTTTTTCACTGTTCTGGTTTCTCCCTATCCCCCCATTCCTGTTGTTCTTAAGTGGGAAAAAAAGTGTCTTGGCTGCCTACAGCTCTTTAAAAAAAAAAAAATCAAAATGAAGATATAAAAGCCACTTGGATGTGTTGCAGGAACAATTTACATGAAGTGATTTCAATCTTCTCTTATGACATTTCTTGACCTTTAAAAGAAAAATATAAATGTTTTTAAAAGTCTTTACCTTCTCCTATTCACCAGATCCATTTCAGACTTTGGAAATTTTCATAGTAAATTCTCAACTGAAGACAAGTTAGAAATACCATATGATGCCTTTTTTCTCCTGTTAAGTAGTATGTTGTTTGTTTTTCTCTTTATTTAAAGCTTCCATTAGCCTCTTATAAAACCACAGAACATTGCATCTGTGTTGAAAAGTGTAAAAATAGCATGCTGTGCATTGAAAGGGAACACAGAACAGCAAAGGAATGCATCAGGTAACACTGTCAATCAAAAGCTCAGGTAACTCCACAAACAAATGAGTTCTTCAGATGTCTGACAGACCAAGCTCTGCACCCAGTTGCCAAATTTAGGTGCGGAGTCTAAATGACCTTTGCTGCTCTCTCTACTTTTAAAATATTCTTTCTATTTCTGTTCCTGCTCCACACAGTTTAATTCCTTGCCCTGCTTTTGAATCAGACAAACCGATTTGACCCTAACTAAGGCAAGAGCCAAGCAATACCAATGACCTTCTCTCCCTCACAACCAGCTAGCACTCAAAATGCCCTACCTAAAATTGCGTATTTGATCATTTCCTTTGACCTTTATCTTCCCAGCTGCACTCTTTTGATCTGACAGAACGTCCCCGCCAAATGTGAATCCTGTCATACTCCAATTCCCAAACGCAACCCCACATAGAAGACTGAAGGAGGGTCTCTATGATAACTCTACAAAAGCAAATGAAAGAGAAACAGTCACTCTGTCCCATGACCAGCAATCACACACATACAGCGTTAGATATCTTGTGAGGGCAAGAGACTGTAATTAAGGTTATGCCTGTATCCATCTCATCATAAAGGCAATCAAAATAACTTCTTGAGGATTATTTTCTCTTCTGTGCTATAGTGAGTTTATTTGTGGAGTAAGGTGATATCCCTCATTTCCTTACATAGGTATCCTACATAGTGCAGATAAAGTTTTTCAAGGACTGATACATCCAAAGGTCTCCTGGTTAAAATAATTAAAATCATGATAGCTTTGGCTTTTTTACCCTTTCACATTTCTCCTTGAATAGATGGGCTAGGTTAAATGATCTGTAATGTATCAGAATCCAAAGTTAGTAAACAAGAGTAATTTTCTTCATGCCATATTTTTATAAAAGTACAGATACCTGATTTCCAGAAAAAAAATTGTAGATTTGAAGTACCCAGACCGTGATGTCCTAGGTATGGTCTGCTATTCATTCAAAACTAACCTGGATGAAACTCAGCATAAAAGCACAGCAGTCAACACTCTTTATCTGACAGAGATGAACTGAATCACCCAATACATCTTTTTGTGACATTAACTTTGTGATGTGGAAACAGTTTAACGAGATAAGAGAAAATTATTGCATACTATCATCAAGCATCAAAGATGCTGCAAAGATGGGGAGGGTCTCGGGTTAAGGACATGACTAGAAACTTCCTAGGCTGCTATAGCCCTCACTCTCTTTCCTTCCACGTAGATGGTCATGAAGCCACAATGCACAGTCTAAGAGCAACCAAAAGAGACTCTGGAGCCTTGGGATGGTTGGTAAGGGATTCTGGAACACAGGTTTGTTTTTTTTTTTCTCTCATTCCAGTTGTGGGCAGTGACATTGGAAGAAACAGATGCACCCAGTCTATTAATACGTGGTTCCATGGCTGGTGTCATCACCACAACCTTGGCATTTTTAATAATGACATGGCCTGCACAACACCAGGCTTGGAATCAGATGGGATTCTCTTTTCTCAAAGGGACAAGAGGGTCTTTGCTCATGAGATAGCAGGGCTCAGTGACAAAGCTTTAAACTAGACTTGAAGGGGAAGAGAGATATGGACTGGTGGTATTCACAATCCTGAGAGATATTGGTCAGGCAAACAGTAAAGTCAGGACCCTGAATTTCAGGAAAGTAAACTTCCATCTCTTCAAGGAGACAGTCAATAGGACCCCCTAGGAAACTGCCCCCAGGGTCAAGAGAGTAGAAAAGCATGGGCTTATCCTTAAGGATGCTTTCCATAGAGTGCAAGTGGTCTAAGTACCCAGGTGTAGGAAATCAGGAAAGGAAAGCAAGACACTGGCATGGGCGAGTGGAGACCTGCTGGCTAGACTAAGAGGCAAGAAGGAAATGTGTAGGCAGAGGAAGTAAGGACAGGTACCCTGCAAAGAGTATAGGGATGCTGCCTGGTTGTGTAGGGATGGGGTCAGGAAGGGCAAGACACAGCTGGCAGTAAACTTCACAAGGGATGCAAAGAATAATAGGAAAGGCTTCTATCAGATATGTCAGCCAGAAAAGGAAGGTCAATGAAAGTGTACCCCCTGATGAACAAGACTGGCAAACTGATAACAACATATGAGAAGGCTGAGGTACTAAGCTGGTTTTGGCTGGGGCAGAGTTTACTTTCTTCCAAGTAAGGCAGGAAGTGCACAAGAAGCTGGAAGGTGACACAGTTTGGAGAGCCAATCCAAACTGGCCAAAGCGATATTCAACACCATACGATGTCATGCTCAGTATTTAACAGGGCGGAGCTGGCTGCGGGGAGGTATCACTGCTCAGGACCAGGGTGAGCACTGATTTTTCTCTACAGTAGGTGGTCAAGCTGTGTATCATTTGCTTTGTAGATTCTTCTATTATTACTGTCATTTTCCCCTTCCTTTGCTGTTCAATACTAAACTGTCTTTATCCCAGTTGATGAGTTTTACCCCTTCTTTTCAATTCTCCCCATTCCATTGGAGGGTGGAAAGGAGGAGGCAGCAGGGAAGGAATGAGCAAGCAGCCAAGCGGGGCTTTGTTACCAGCTGGGGCTAAACTACGACAGATAAGAACTTTTTTGCCTCAGTCTTCACTGACAACCACTCTTCCCACACCTCTTGAGTGGATGGATCAGAACACGGTGACTGGGGGAGCAAAGATCCTCACACTGTAAGAGAAGATCAGGTTTGTGACCACCTTTGAAACCTGAATACACATGTGGACCCGATGAGATCTATCTGTGGGTCACGTGAGCATTGGTTGGTGTAGTTGTCAGGCCACTCTCCATGATATTTGAAAAGTCATGGCATTCAGGTCATGTCCCCAGTGCCTGGAAAACTGGTAGAAACGACCTTGGGAACTACTGACCCATCAGTCTCATCTCCGTGCCCAGAAAGATCACAGAACAGATCTTCCTAGAAGCCATGCTAAGGTACAGGGAGGACAGGGAGGTGATTTCAGACAGTCAGCATAGCTTCAACAAGGGCAAGTCCTGCCTGACCAGCCTAGTGGTCTTCTGTGATGGAGCGACTACCTCGGTGGACAATGGAAGAGGTATGGATGTCACCTGCCTGGACTTCTATAAGATCCTTCTCTCTAAATGGGAGACACATGGATTTGATGGGTAGATTGCTCAGTGGATGAGGAACTGGTTGGACAGAGGTAGTGGTGAACTGGTCAACATCCCAACAGAGACAGGTGACAAGTGGTGTCCTTCAGGGGTCCATATTGGGACCAGTACTGTTCAATATCTTCATCACTGACATAGACAGCAGGACTGAGTGCACCCTCAGCAAATTTGCAAGATGACACCAAGCTGAGTGGTGTGGTTGACACACCTGAGGGACAGGATGCATTGAGAAGTGGGCCCACATGAACCTCATGAGGCTCAACAAGGCCAAGTGCAAGGTTCTGTACCTGGGTCAGGGCAAGCCCTGGTATCAATACAGGTTGGGAAGTGAAGGGGTAGAGAGCAGCCCTGCTGAGAGGGACTTGAAAGGATTGGTGGATGAAAAGCTCTACATGAGCCAATGACGTGTGCTTGCAGCCCAGAAAGCCAATCATATCCTGGGCTGCATCAAAAGAACCATGGCCAGAAAGTTGCTCTTGCGAAACCTCACCTGGAGGACAACATCCAGTCCTGAAATACTGAGCACAGGAAAGACATGGACTCATTGTAGCGGGTCCAAAGAAGGGCCACACAAATGATCAGAGGGATGGAAAACCTCTCCTACGTAGAAAGGCTGAGAAAGTTAGGATTGTTCAGCATGGACAAGAGAAGGCTCAGGGAAGACCCGCAGCCTTTTAGTACTTAAAGGAAGCTTATAGGAAATATGGGGACAAACTTTTTAGCAGGGTCTGTGATAAGACATATGGTGATGGTTTTAAGCTAAAAGAAGGAAACTTTATATTAGATATTAGGTTGCCTAGTTTGGTGGTATGTGGAAACATTCAAGGTCAGGTTGGACAGAGCACTCTGAGCAACCTGATCTAGTTTAAGATGTCCCTGTTCATCACAGGGGGGTTGGACTAGATGACCTTCGTGGTCCCTTCCAATCCAAACTATTCTATCATTCCATGCAGCACTATCCTGCTCTAGAGGGGACACACTGACATGCTCTTCTAGTGCAGCACAATGTTCTTTCCACTTTGAGACAAAAGTCAAAATCAAGTGCAGATTTAATAAAAAAACACAAGCCACATAGTAAATATTGCTTTTGCTGATACAATAAGTATCCAATGACTTTCCATAGCTGAAATCAAATGAATCCTTGTTAAATCATTCATGCTTCTTCCCACCTTTTTAAAACCTCATCCTGCAACTACAATTCCAAGTTGCTCATATTTGCTGAAATGCCCATCAGCTTTTATAAGTCAACTTCATGAATCAACTTAGAAAAGAAAGCCTCTCCCATATATCTTACAAATTGAACTTGTGTACTAGTTCTGACAATCAAAAATACAGGGGTAACTAGTGGGTCAACTTGTACAAACTTCAAAATCTTCCAGTAAGGAGAATCGGGCATTTTGTCATGCTAATTGTTGTGATTTGCTAGAAATAAACATGCCCTAAAAGAGCTTAGACAAAACCTCAGAGGTAGGGAACAGCTGGTGAGCCTGAAGGTTCCACTACAGAGACACAACAAGTAACATCTGACATTCCCTAGGGCACTGTGCTTGATGCTTTAGTTTGCTAGTATTTTTTTCAAACTGCTGTTTTATGTAAGACAATGTCAATGGGCTTTAAATTAATGCAAAAGGAGCCTGCATTAAAAAAAAATCATAAAATGGCTCACATTTGTTAACGCAGAATCTCTAAACTCCCATGCTATAGAACTTTGCAACTGCAGGCTTACTTTCACAACAATGCAAGACAAGGAAAAAAAAAAAAGGAGCAAATTAAAGCAACAAACTAATTTCAGTTGTGATACACATTGGCTGCTCCTTCCATCTAAATGGTAAGATTATGTTGTCTACCTGAAAGATTCTACTTGCAGAACACAGCCTACCCCTGAAAACCTAGATCAAGAAGATTTTGATAAAAAGTCTACATGTGCAGTGAATTGTTATTTTACAACATATTTCAATCTCTGCAAGTCTCCCAATTCAAGAAAATTCTAGCCTAGTATTTCTGCAGCAAGGTGTCCCTTTGCAAAAAGCCTGGCTCCAGTTCTTCTGTCCTTATAAGCTGACTCTCCAAAGGCAAGGGGGACTGCAAGAGGCCCTTCTGTAAGTACAGTGCATCCACAATCCCCTGACACTTTGAAAAAGAGATGAAGTGCCCACTTCTCCTAGCTTTGTGATTACTCCCACCTGGCTGAAAATCATCAAGGAACAGAAGTAAAGCAAAGGATCAGGATGGTTGTTTAAACCTGTTAGTGACAATCCCTAAAAAATAAAACAACAAAAAACAAAAAAACCACCCCAAATAAATAAATAAAAAAGACAAAAAACCCCAAACCAAACCAAAATAAATTAAAACACAGAGCATGAAAAGAAACACATTTGTACCACAGACATTAGAATTTCTTATTATTCCAAATTATCTAACCTGTTGAATGAACACGGTTTCATTGATTGTCAAGATTACCCTGACATGGAGAAAAGGAAGAAGATGAAGTGCAATAACTTAAAGGTATGGTGTAGTGTCTACTGAACTGAAAGCTAGGCTCTGTTAAAAGATGCTTGGTTTTTTTGTGACTTTTGCTGCTTTTTGAGGTTTTTAAACATCGGTGGGGGGCGAAACCTTAGACTTTGCAGACTTCCCACGCTAGACTTCTCGTGAAAATGGGTAGAATCTTTTCATATTTTTCCTTCTTTTGTGTTTAGATATTAATATTGTCATTAAACACAGCAACTGCTATTAACAGGTAAGAACAAACAGCTAGGTGAGCTTCTTTGGGATTATTGTTATTATACAGATGTCATGAAAAAGTTTTATAATCTGAATGAATATACCATGGCTGGATACAAACTTCAAGTAGTATAGCACTGTCCTGAGAGTCTCAAAATCTTGAAAAAAACCCCAGTCTGGAACCTGACACATTGCTACAGTCTATCCAGCTATCTAGAAAGTTTTATCTTTTTCTATACTGTAATTAAAATATGGTTACACTTTACCTATTCACAATCACTCTTACATTTCTGTTGGTTAAAAAAAAACAAAACAAAAAAAAACCCCCAAACCAAACACAACAGAAAACACTTAGCTGAGAGTGGGACTTAATCTGGTGATATGAATTGCTATGACTTGCCATCTCTCTAGTTCCCATCAAAAGAAAGTCTTATTATGGGTCATAGACTTCCCCATTTACTTTTGTGGGCTTCGACAGAAGCACCTGCTGCTGGCCAGACCTTTCTAATGAGCTATTTAGAGACCAAGGAACAAAAGACTTCACTGTATTTTCACTCCTCTGTCCATTATTGAGGCTCTCTAAGCAGGGATGAAAGTACTCTTAACAGCTCCCCTGCAATCTATGTATGGAGACTCTTACAAGGTCCTGACAACAGCTCTCCCTCCAAAGACAGCAGCTTAGCTCCATACAAGTGCTTCCCAGAGCAGGCCATGAAGTTATGAAAAAGAAATGTAGAGGAAGGTTGGTTACTTTGTTCCCTACCCTCACCCAAATAAGGTATTAAAGTACTTTTTCTTCATCATAGTAACAATAAAGCAGAAGACTGTCAATATAACCCACTAAACCTGGAAAGATTTTATGACTGCTAAGAATAACAGTGTACTAGCCATGGACTCCGTTTTATTGTCAATTCACATTGTTGATGATAGCCAAACATAACCCACCCAAACCTTAAAATGAGGTAATTCAGTTGTCCAGCCACATACGCATCAAAAGCACTCCTAGTTAGCAAACTTTTGAAACTAGTATTTTTATTTAATTCCTCTGGAAGCCTGTGCTGTTGTTACTGGACTGGTTTTGGGATAAGCTAATTTAAAGACTTCTCCAACAGTCCTTCACCTTGCTGTGCCCTAATGCATTGTGGGTCATGTTTGGAATGGGAGTAACATTGAGATGTTCAAGCTTTCATCTTACGCTAGAACTGTATTATCATTCCTTTTTCTTTTCATTCCTCTTTTTAAATATAAGTCCTAATCCATGTCCTTTCAGTTAAATGTAAGATAGTATAAAAAAATTAACTGCAGGGCATGAAATAGGGAATTGACAAACATTTTCAAGCAGATAAAGACAATTAAAAAATGGAAAAACACCACCAACCCCTTGCAATAACCAGCTGTGCTGAAAGAGGAACTGTCATGTAATTATGTGGTAACAAATGGAGTTGATCGAGAATGCTTTTGGAATCAATTGTATGCACCATTTTGCTTCATGACCTTGGCATAAAAAGTACGCATGCACTAATTGCATCTGCTGATAACCCAAAATTATGACACGTTGTTGGTACTGGGGAATTAGTGTATTATAAGAAGCACTGTGTGACCTGAAGACTGAAGCACAAAAAAAATCCAAAGGAACTGAATAGTACAAAGGTCACGCATTTGCTAGTAAGAACAAGGATACGTGCAATTGTGCAGTACATGGGAAATTGATCCACTGAAATGAAAGAGAGAGGAGAACAACCTGAATTACTACCAAAATGCAAAATTGGTACATTTCACAAATACGATACAGCTGAAATAAAGGCAAATGTGATTCAGACAACATTTCTAGGAAAGACGGGAACATACTAATGCCATAGTTTGAGGCATGTGGGTAAAATATTACTTATAAAATGCTGGTACCTGAGAAAGATTTTATATACCTCCAGCTATTTATTTTTGGACAAGAAGTCAAAACACTCTATGCTTCAGAAAGATAATACATGTCTGGAACATATGAGCAGAATGACTACTTCAACAGAAAAATGAGTTTTTAGACTCAAACATTAGCATGTAAATGCTAACATTTATTTTAAATTTCAGTCTCCTCTGGAAGCTACCTTTCAATTTATAAAACTTAGTGTATAAAATTGACCAGGGATCACTGAGCTGTATCACTTCATTAAACATTTTGAGAAATAAATTAGCTTTTCCACAAGAAAGAACTAGTAAGACTGCTGAAAACTGGTTAAGATGTACTATTTCCTTTCTTATATGTAATTTTTGCAACATTTAATAGGATCTAAAATCTAGGAATGCCACCCTTCCAAATGGAGACAAGAGCTATTTGCCCCACTCGACTACCTCCTTGAATCTGTCTGCTTATCACTGGATCTAGTCTCTGCCAAGACCTAGTAATGGACAGAGTTCACAGCCAACCTTTGTACATTTGTATAAATCACAGTAGTTTTATGTTCTTCTATAAAACGTAGGTTGAAAGTCTGCACTGAGGCTCCAATTTGACCAGTTCATACCCCTAAACACCATTCCTTCCAAATAGGCATTTCATAGAATCACAGAATCACCAGGTTGGAAAAGACCTATAGGATCATCGAGTCCAACCACTCCTACCAAACACTAAACCATGCCCCTCAGCACCTCATCCACCCATCCTTTAAACAACTCCAGGGAAGGTGAATCAACCACCTCCCTGGGCAGCCTCTGCCAGTGCCCAGTGACCCTTTCTCGGAAAAATTTTTTCCTAATGTTCAGCCTAAACCTCCCCTGGCGGAGCTTGAGGCCATTCCCTCTAGTTCTGTCCCCTGTCACTTGGGAGAAGAGGCCAGCATCCTCCTCTCCACAACCTCCTTTCAGGTAGCTGGAGAGAGCAATGGGGTCTCCCCTCAGCCTCCTCTTCTCCAGGCTAAACAAATTTCGTTTACTTTTAAACAGCAATTCAGTTGCCAAGAAGTTTTCTTTAGACTGCCTGGATGAAAATGGGTTCTGCCTAGACATGCCCAGGAGACGTTAGCTTGCTTAGCTTGAATAATCCTTTGGAAGAAGTGTGACTAGATATCAAGCGACTAAGTAACAAGTTTTTGAACTGTGAAGTAGAAAATCTGAATCCAAGTAGAACACGGAGAAAAAAAAACTGGTATAAAAGGGCAGGTCATCTGCAGGTAACGTCCAATTCCACAAAAGTAACATGCAGCAAGGGCCTGATCTTAAATACTGGTTGTGTGCTGCTAGAATCATGCAAGTATCCCGATAGCTTTAGCTTAATGAGAAAAGAGAGTGCCTCATGTAGAACTAGAACAGACAACTGCTTGTGATTTTGTCTTGTTTCTGTACATCTACTTCTACACAACAGTAAAACTGTTACTACTACAGTAAAAAGTATTTATTCTTCTAACTTTTCCCGGCTTTACAGTAGTTTCTGAATGGCTGACAAGTCCCTCTATCATAGGGGCTAGTGATTTGCAATCACTCTTCCCAGTCCAAACTAGGTTCCACAGCTGGGAAGGCCTGCTCCTACACTGTACAAGCTCAGCTAAGAGCTAGCAACCCAGCATCTCTAGGAAATAGTTTCCCTAGCGAAAAATATAAAGCAGTATATCTTTCACATGAAAGGAGACACCAAGGTCTTTGTCTAAATCCCAAGAGGCACCTACAAGGCTGCAAAAATTGGCAATATTATTGCTCAAAGGGTAACAGAAGAACGTATGTCAGGAATACAGAAAGCAAAATAGTATTATTTCTGAAATCCCTTGCTGAATTTATACGCAGTGCAGGTTTTGGTAATTAGTGTTACACAGAAGAGAGTGAAAAGAAAAAAAAATCCAAGGATGTAATCCATTCAGTCTTTACCAAGAACATATAGAGCCCGGAAGGACCTGGCTTAAACCCAATTATAAAATATATTAAATCTAATAACAGCACTTGACTGAAAATTTCTCACAGACAGTAGAACATCCAGATATACCTATTCTTCCTCTCCCCCAATTTTTTTGCTCCTTCCAGTGCCATAAAAAAGCAAGAAGTTTGTTTTTGTTTCCACTTCACCCTGAAGAAGTGGCTTAATTGTTTAATTTCTAAACTCACCAAAACCAGAGTGCAGAATTGCTTACAATAAGCTGGGAAGCCATCAGAGTATTCTACATAAAGTAAATATTAAAAACTCACTAAAGACAGTACTGATCTTCGATATATTTGCTCTATATTAAACTGTATCTTAGTGTTTTCTTTCATTACAGTCTCTGTCCTAGACAGTAATTCTGAGAGAAGTACACGTTGAGAAGAGTTCAAGTGATAAACCTGGATAACCCCACCCACTGGCTGATTCAGGAATACCAACTGCAGCAACACTCACTGAGTGAATCCTAGAGTAATTCTTTACCTTCTTATCTACAGCTTAACCAAAAAGATCACTATCAGCAAAAACTTATCAATTTCTAGGAGGTCATAAGACAAATGTTAAAATTAGTGTATATTTTACTACAGCCTTTAAAGACGAGGAGTCCCCAACAGAAGTGGCTGAAGACTTTCTCATATAAACACATATTTAAGGCACAAATATTCTAACATAATAGCCTGTAATAAAACTATATCAACACAGCCTGCTAGCTGAACTCAAGATTCACAATCAAGAACGTTAGTGTCTCCAAAGTACTTGAGAAATCATTGAGTTGCAGAGCTCTTTCTTTAGGAAAACAGTTCCATAAATCCATATGCACCAAGAAAAAGAAAGTCACAGGTTAACATTCATTAGGCTATGAAGTTCTGTTACTAGAACATCATACTCAAACCAGTTATCAGCAGCAACAGTGCATAACATCAATTATCAAATGTTTACTAAGTGGGAGGCTGTGAAAAATTGGGAAACTTCTGCTCAGACTAACTTTTATACCTGGGAAGCACTTTTTGCACTATTAACAAGGAAGGCTTGCAAATCTATGATTCAAACTCTTCTCCAAATTAAAGTGTGCAGGTATGAACAGACGTGAATCAATTACACATTAGAATTTCTGAGGGAGATCCTAGTCAAAGTCTTTCAGCTATAAATTAGAGTTCAAATTCAATGCTGACAGTATCCAGTTAAGCCAAATAACTTCAGATAGGTTGGGTAGGGATTTTGGAAGTTACTAAACTTGTAAGCATTTCCACTAGCACCTCGTGTGATTTTGGCACACTCAAAAAGTCTTGTCTGGTTTTGGAGAAAACTTAAAAAACAACTCATCCAGTTTAGATGCAGAAATACAAAACCAAGCCTTCCAGAATGACTTTCACATCTTGGTCCTACAAACTGAAGTCTATTAGAAGTTCAAAGCCCTTTTGTCATTCACTTAACCTGTTCCCAGCAGGGGGAAATCCAACCCTTCTACCTTCCCTTCAACTTAAACCTTGATTCTGACAGTAGGCAAAGCATAGTTAGCAAAATATACATTTTTATTTGACTCCCTCCAGCTATAACAGTTCATATGTGCACATACGTGCATACTGACTGCTTGTCTGGCAGAATGATGTATCACTAAGGCAACACAGGCAAGTTTGAGTGGTCTCCCTACAGCAATAAGCTGGCTCAGTTAACATTTTTTTTAACAGGGTATCTTGTAATTTTGAGCACAAGATACTGCGAGAAAAAAACAAAAGACTTTAAGCTATATAAGGTATAGTTCAGTACAGATGCATTCTTATGACATTAATGAAGTGATGTGAATAAACTGTTATTAAAATATTTTGGTACATTTTAAAAATTACAACATCTAAAAGCATTAAGGCATCATCTCTTTTGACTTATCCCATAGCCATTAATTTGTAAACCAGAGCACAGATAATGAGATACTGTGGCGACAGACCAAACAGAGATGTCTTACGTATATGAACCTGCGCTGACAGACTTTTTCAGCTGTTCCTTCACTTGCTACTAAAGCTAAATATTCCTTCTGCAAGGTAATCTGCCAACATATATTAAACAAACCTAACTAAGTTGAATATTATTAAATTAAGTATCTACCTGAAAGCTTCATGAGAAGCTCAGATGCTGCCTTGACTGACATGTCAGGCCTCATCACATTTGCCTGTGCTTCCTGTGGCTTGAGTTTCTCCTCAGAGATGTTTGGAGCTGAGGCTTTGGATTCCTGGCTGAACACATAGCTGGACTGAGACAAGGTTGAACTTGCAGTTTCTTCATCCTTAGGCTCCTCTTTCACTTTAAATTGAGGAGTCAGGGGCTCTTTTTGATTCGCAGCTGTCAAGAGAAGGAAAGACGTGAGACTTAATGAGGGATGTAATCATAGAGCAGCTAGTAACAAGAAGAAATCATAACCTGAGAAATGCTAGAGTAGGTACTGGAAGCAACCATGTCACGCAGTGTTCAAACATGCTTCAAGCGTTAAGCAAACTTCTGCATCTCTTGTAGAAGGCGACAGTTTCGAAACACAAAGCCTGCATGTACCAGGACTCAAGAAACCACCCTTATCCTCTTACTTTCTTGCCCCTACTCCTCCTAAAAGCATCCCCCCCAGTCTATAGGTCGTCTACAGGCTTGGTGGAAGTTTAAAACATCATTTCACATAAGGAGAACTTTGTCAAAGTCCCAGAGTACTGCATATTGAGTTCCTACAGCATGGAAGAAAGAAGAGACGAACAGTAGAAAGGGAGGTAAACAAACAGCAAATTCTTAGGTCCTAAATTTTGGTATGTGCTAAGAAAGAGAACAGAGGGACTTCCAGAAGACAGCTCTGTACCAGAATATGCTATAAAAGCACTGTTCCAGATTCTACATCCATAAAAAAGAAAGCAAGTTCAAAACAATCCTTTCGAATACTCCATTGTAATCAGCTGCACAGTCCCAGAAAGGGTAGAGACCTTGGGGCTGCTTAAAATCTGCTCAACGAACATCACAGTTCTTGAAGAGGTCTTTCTGATACCCCTGGACAGCAGCAGATCCTTTGCACTGCATTTAGTTGAAGGGATAAAAATCAAGAGCACCTCTTAAACAATACTTTCAAACCCAAGCAATATAAATTTACCAGCAAACTGCATGACAAACGGGAGGCTAAAGAAGTTCCACTATTTTTCAGCAGCTCTTCTTCTAATTCTTTATGTATGACCATTACGAGATACTTCCTTTCCTGCTTCTTAGTGGTTTTTTCTTGTTCAAAACTTCACTTTAAATTCCCAGCAATGTACAGCAGATGCCGTGTTCAGTGCCCCAAACTTTGATGAGTTTACATTTTTCTCACCTCTCTAAACCTCTGTCTTCACAAATATGAAACAGCACTGTCCCCGTTTTGTTTTTTTTCCTAAGCTCTCTCGTCATTTACCTCACTACCTCTCCTACTTATTTTCCTCCTTCCATAAGACAATCCTCTGCCTACCCTCATGACACCTGCAGACAAGCTCTGTCACATCTCACTCAGACCATGTAAGAAGGATGCACTTCATCATCCCTTTCACAGGCTGCAGCAGGGCACTAGAAGCCAACGTGGATCACTCTGCTGCAGAGTTACTGCTACACAAATTCATCGCATGAACAAGAATAGCTGAGGAACTGGCATAGCACAGGGATGTTAATAACCAACTGAAGGGGCACAGTATTAATAGATCAAATCAACCCAACAAAATCTGGCAACATTCACCCATTTAAGCCCTTGGTCTACTTTCTCTTCCACTTCACTGCTTTTCACCAACACTGGCTCCTCAGCTTCCTGCCTTATTTCCTCAGATATTCTCCTTTTCAGCACTTCTCCCAAAATCTGACTCCTAGAGAATCTGAATTCCTGCATCCTACTGTGGAGTGCTCATAATATCCCAGAGACTTCAGTCCTAAAATACGGGGTACAATTGCCATCTTTATTGCAAACAGACATTTCCATTCACTACTTTGAGCGTTGTTCATTGTTACAGTCCATTCTGCTGTGGTTTTCTTTGTTTGGGTCTTACTTTATTTTTAAAGTTACTACATTATCCTGTAACACAACACTTATCTTTGCAGTTAATGTTCCAGGTTTGTTTGATTTTTCTCCGTTACCAAAGAACAAACTTAAAGCAAACAGTATAAATAGTGTACACATACAGCATGTACACACACATGAAGGAAATAAAATTACCTTACATGTGTCATTTTTTAATAGCTTCTTTTAAGGAATAAAGAATTGCTTTTCCTTTTTTTTAAAAAAAGGAGAAAAAGTGAAAGTATGAAACATTAAAGCAAGCTTTAATTCATCAAAATACAGGTTACGGCTCTCAAGCTAATCTTAACTTTACCAAGGTACTTACCAAAAAAAATCATCTATCTTCTTTATCCAGGCCTACATCTTTCTAGCTCAGTCTGTTCTGAGATTTGATCTGGGGTGATGAATGGTCACCACAAAAAAAAAAAAAAAAGTAAAGGCACGAACCTTCTATGCTGCACTACCTTCTGCATTCCTTCTCTTCTAAAACATGCCAGTCTAGCTGCTACCGACATGAAAAACACCTCCACCAGAAACTGAGTGCAATTGATAAAGAGCATCCTGCCTGAACTTTTGGAGAACTTGGAGAGAAAAAAAAATCTGGGTTTTTTTTTTTCTCTATTTTATTCATCTCAAGAAAGCATTAATCCAAATTGTCCCAGAAAATAAAGGAAACATGAGCCTGAGCAAAGAGGTAAAGATGACCTACTGAGAACAATCATTAACCTGTGAAGCTAGCTATGTAGCTGGCCATTTTCTCCCCATGAAGCAGGGTAGAAAATGAACCAGGCAGAGGCAGCGCTATAGATCAGGTCAGCATACACTTCTACAATTTAAAATACAGAGGTAATTTTAAGATCACATACACAGATCAGTGTTAAGTTTGCAACCATATACTGCGGTCCAATACAAGCCAGGTTAAAAACAGTGCAAAAACATCAATACACCAATACATGCACTGCAACAGAATTCATATAAAATCACAGCCTTGAATAAGTCAGGTGCTATAGCATGCAGTGGCAGGTGCCTTATGGACTCCTTTACCATGAGGAGGAGGATCAAAGGGGGTGCTTTTAGAAGAAATCAGCATTTATTCAGTCTAAAGAGAAGGCTCTGGGGACACCTTATAGCAGCCTTCCAGTACCTAAAGGGGGGCTACAGGAAAGCCGGGGAGGAGCTTTTTATCAGGGAGCAGTTACAGGATGAGGGGTAATGGGTTTTAGCTGAAAGAGGGGAGATTTGGATTAGATATTGGGAACAAATGTTTTCCTGTGAAGGTAGTGAGGTACTGGAACATGTTGACCAGCAAAGTAGTAGAAGCCCCATCCCTAGAGATATTCAAGGCCAGGCTGGATGAGGCTATGAGTAAACTGGTCTAGTGGAAGGTGTTCCTGCCCACGGCAGGGAGGTTGGAAATGGATGACCTTTAAGGTCACTTCCAACCCAAACTATTCTATGATTAAACCCTCTTACTGCCAAGCCAAAACTTAACAGCCATTTTGATCCGATCCAAGAACAGGTATCAAGTGTTACCTCTATGCTTTTTATCCCAGGGTATTTTGAAACTCTACTAACATGAAGCCAAATTCTAATAGCTCAGAGAAACAAAAATTCAAGGTCGGTCACTGCAGTTTAAGCAGTTTCATCATCGTGACACACACAGAATGACTTGAACAGTTTATTCGTCAAGTTTCCCAACTCTCCTATGTCTCACTTTCCTCTTCATACCACACAAGTGAGCTCTCCTACTGTGACAGCACACGCTGCTATAAGCCACTGCTCCTTCGCATTTCTGTGTCACCACCTGGGACAACAATGCTAGAAGTATGTTCACCACAAATCTACTAGCACAACATCAGCCATAATTTAAACGAGGTCTTTATGACATCTGCATGCTCAGTTTCTCCCTGTGTGTCTACATCACTTATGAGAAACACAAAACATGGTCAGGGTCCCAAAATCGAGGCAGTCGTGATGATGTGCATTTGGCAGTAGTTTGTGAAAAGGAAAAGAAAAACAGACTAATGTTTGTTGTACTAATCTATGCTGTACTCTAGCTTCTCTACTAGAGTAGCAGAGTTTGCTCTGCCCAAGACAGAAGACAGAATTAATAAATTACGAAAGAAATAGGGCTTTATTTCTTTAATTATCTGACAGCACATTTCTTGAACCAACTACACTTACCAAAAATCAAACATTTTAAATATTGACAAATCACAAAAATAGAATAATTATTTACTTCTTTTTCCTTCCCCTAGAAAACAAAAACAAATAATATCAGACAACTACTGGGTTGGTTTCAATGCTTTTGCTTCAATTAGTGGGGTTTTTGCTCTTTCCTGAAATATAATAAAAAAGATTCCAATGTCAATGAAGTGTAAATAGAAAGACAAAATAAAAGGAGAGATTGTCCAGTCTATCAGATCCACACATGTTAAAACAAGAGGGGGAAAAAAATCCACCTGAAACAAAAAAACCCAAATGACCCTGAAATCAACAAAAATCCCCAGCACTCTTGCCTCTGTTCCACTGTGGATCCACATTTATGGTCAAAACTGCTAACGCATAGGAAACAGCAACTGTGATAAATCAACTAGTCATGTAAGTGAAAACAATAAACGTATATAAGAAAATGCACAACAAATAAGGGAAATAAGAGTTGGCTGAGATCGGATTTAAAAAAAAAAGAGGAATCTTTTAAAAATCAGAACTAGACAAGAATTAAAAAGATGACGTTGAATTCTAATAAAGCATATTCAAACAACAAAGTTATTACTCCCCAGAAGGAATAACATCTTCCAACTACATACAAAATTAGATACACATCCATTTACTTGATTTGTATTTAATTTACATTAATTCTGAACTACAATGAGAACAGATTGAAGGATGCGTTGCCTGCAGACTGAATCCAAAAACCTCAGCACTTTTAATTTTCAAATACACATTGAGTAAAAAAAACAACAACCCACCTAGCAAATACGGTGGCATAGGCAGCAATCTCTCAAATAGGGTTGATAATTCTCTATTTGTTCCATTCCATAGCCAGAAAAAAAAAAGATCAAAGAATATTCCAGACTGCTGATTTTGATCTTCCTGGCAACTGGAATTATTTGATCCATTTGGCAAAAGTGGATGATGAAAGTTATAACACTTCTCTCAAACTGCCAAATGCCACAAGAAAAGCTTTGGGCATCTGTCACTAATCTGAAACACTCTGATGCTAACTGCATCAGTCCAGTTATGAGGATTTCTAAGCACTCAAAATGTTTATAATTGAAAGAGGAAAAATGGGTTGATTACTTCAAGCCAAGCATAATGCTACAAGTCACAATCAGCAAGAAGTTGGTGACTGTTCCGTCAGTCAGCATAAAGAACACGAGAAAGAGAAAAGAATCCACAACAAAAACGCTGCCACAAAAGAGGCCATGAGAAAAAGCACCTACAGAGTCTGGGTCAAAAGGAACTGTGATGAAAACTCCACTGCACCATCATGTTGTTTTAAAAGAGATGCCTGACTACAGTTACAAAGAGGAGAGCGAGCAGGACAATCACAGCTAAGGGAAAAGAGGAAAGCGAGGAAACTTTCCAAAAGGCACTGCAAATTGAACTGGTCTCCTTAAGATCTTGCAAGAAAACTTCCTATTGTGAATCTCCCCAGAGCCACCATGGCAGGAGAACATGGCATGACTTTTAACAGAGGAAAGAAGGACAGCATTTTATCCATGTCCTACTGGAGCTAGAGCAACGAATGACAGCTAGAGTTCCTTTCCAGGGGTAAGCTGTGAGCTGCTGTGGTTCAACAAAGCAAGGAACTTTGACAGATAGGTTCTGCAGTATTTGGAAGACAGATTTTCTTGACACCGGGCATCACTGTCCTGACGGTGGCTGTGGTAAATAAAAGATATGACTTGCTTCTACTATTTTTTGCTTTAATTGTAATTTGCAGGTAGGTGTTGACATTCTGCATGGAAACTATGGTTTACATTTGATGACATTCAAGAACAGAGTAAGAGGGTAAAAACACTGCAGAAGAAGCCACTGGTTAGCTAATTGCTTTACAAGATAAATCTGTGCAATTGGAACCTGCTGGAGAATCTCCAGAGAAAAATCCAATTGGGCTGATAAATAATGTTCAACTTATTAAACATAGAAGCTGTCTACACTGTAAGTGGACCAAAAGGAGAAATAGTGTTTCTTCTTCTGGCAGGACAGCCTAGCTGGTCTCTCATTTCCTTTCAGTGCCTTCTGCCCTTAAGTATTAATCTGTCTCAGAGCACCTGATGTTACCCAACCCTCTTGGGACAGCTAAGTCAACTACATTTCATTTTCAAAGCCCTCTACTCTGCCCTCAGCCAAATAAATGAACCAATAGGGCTCAAAGGAAGAGGATGGAAATTATCAATGAAAAAGCTATTTATGACTCAAGGGTGTTTAGCATTAAAACATTACTTTTTATCAAAACAGCAGAAAGGTAGAACAATCACAAATATTACACCAAAACTTGTCACCACTGGGCTTCCAGAGATCACTTCAAATACAAGGTCTTCCTCTTGCTTAAGTATGTAAAAAATACATAAGCAGTAGTTAAGAAAAGGCCGGCTAACCATCCTGTTTTTCTCTGAAGCTGCTTTGCATTTAAGAAACCGTAGTCAAGCAAAATGAGAGACAGGTCTGGAGAACAATCAGCCCTGTTACTGTCCCCTCAGAATTTCACAATATTCTAGTCCACTGGAATAGAAGAATTTGGTAAACTGCTAAGGCATCTGTAGAACCACACACCCCCATGGCCCATGATGTCTCATACAGCCAAAGTCCCATGTGCTGAACATGGGCATAATATCTGCCAAGACCATCTTTTCCTTCCTGAGTAAGAATCAAAATAACTGCAGAATACGTAAAATTCTAGGGAAGCTGGAGAATAGAGGGGAGAAGACTGAAAGGAGCAATACACACTTTGTTGCCGACAGGAAAGAATTGTTTGCAGTATGGAAATTACTTCCCTCTACAAAGCAACAGAGAAGGGAAAAACACCAGACTGACTTCTGTATTTGTTTAAGAAAACAAAAACCAAAACAAACAATCAGAGATGACTGAACTAACAATGTCTTCAATTCCTATTTTGGACAGATGTGACAGAAAGGCTCATGAGTTAGGACTTCTGCCCACAGTAATGGTGTAATCAGTAAAACAAAAGAGCCATCAGTCTAGTCTAGTCTCATACTCCAAGTATGGGAGTTTGTGTAGATATTAAAACGAAATTGTAAGCAGATCTGGTCCATAATTATATTTGTGTCTTCTTTTAAGTTGTATAGGGCTGTGTACAAGAAAAAGCATTTGTTGTCTTGCATTTTAAATGACTGAATTAGAACAAGAGCCTACACTGCTTTATCCTGCTAAATTCCATACATTCCTTCAAGGTATAGCCACGATGAGTATGATTTTAAAGAAGTCTGGAAATTGTGCATGTAAGACTAGCAATTGCTGAATAGAGATTATAGGGGTGGTGGTGTATCAGTATTAAAGATCAGTGCAAGCTTTTATTTGCCCAATTTTTAATTAGCCATGCTATTGCCCTCTTTCAGTTCTATTTTAAATTAAAGGTCTATATGGAAATATGAAAATGCAAATCTAGAGAGACACTTCAAAGAGAGGTCTTGATGCCATCAAGGGTATTTACACTGACAGCATCATTCTGGAATTCACTGTATTTTTAAATTAAGGATACGGCTCAATTATTGCCAGTCCTCCTGTGCACTTACATATTCTAATTGAAATTTTACATTCTGGTAAAAACTCTGAATCCTAAATATAGGCAGCATGGTTCTTTTCTTTGGAACTTGCTACCCAAATACATCAATTATGACAATTTAATTGGATATTCTTTTATTTTATTAAAAATAGCTGTTTGAAGAGTTCAAGCCAGTAGGTTCAGTACCGCCAATGGCAAATGCTAAAACATTTCAAATTACTTGTGTTACCTTTTAAGGAATGCAGTAATTTTTAAGAGCCAAACAGAACAAATAATCTAAGAGATTACTTAGGTAATCTACTAGTATTTTGTATGCAGCTGTCTGATGATTTAGTATTTCATTATTCCATTAATGGAATCAGCTAATAAAACATCAACGTGAAGTCCAAGTACTTTGGTTGGTCACCAAAATCCCATGGAAGCGTTATTTTCAAAAAAAAGAGATTTGACTCCTTACATGATAGTGACAGCAGATGTAACTTAACTGTGAGGGGAAAAAAAAGAGTTTCTCATTTGCTTAACATGGCCGCTCCCAAACACTCAATGTGTTATATCTCCTTCCTCACTATTTTGAAGTTTTTCCATGCAAGAAGATTGGGGAACATGAAAAGAACTGCGGAAGCAGATGTACTTTATAACATACATCATCACAAGATGAAGAGACATGCTTTCCAGAGCATGGAACAGAGAGCTGGTGGAGAGAGGCAGCAATGAAGTATGCTTTACAATTACTGTTTCCACACAGAATTCCTTCGAGATCAATAGTGGAAGAAACCCATTCTTTTTGATGGGATTCATTTATTTTTTAACGTTATGAAAAGTAACTGCAGCATATAATACAGACACAGTAATAACTTCACTAGAGTACACTGGCCACTGTAATTTGGATCACTGTGAAAGTCGTTTTTTATTACAAAAGAAAATAAACCTTAAAAGTGGGTGGAAGGACATAAGTATTTAAAGAAATGTGTTATACACACATATATACCACTGAAACCTTTGAAGCAGGAAAAGCAAGTACTCTGTAAATTAAGATACTATGTAGTTAGTCTCAACGCGGAATGAATGGACTGGGGGAAGAAAGCATTTTGGCAAAGCACTGACCCCCAGCAAAGCACCTCAGCAAATTAAAGCATACAAACAGTCCTACTGAAATAAGAGGAGGAAGATTTAAAGGTAAACACACTCCCATTGTTAAATATTCTTCTATTTATATGTTGAGTCATCTGCTAATTGTCTTTACAAACAATAATCCTTCAAAATTTAAATAAAATTTCAAAGAATGCTTAAATTTATCATGAATCTAAAAGCTTCTCCTACTTTAAACTAGGACCTAGAGAATGGAATCTGGAAAAAAAAAATTCAAGATTTGTTCTTATTTTTAGATTTACGTTTGGCTATTTGTGGTATGCTTTATTTCATAACACATGTAACTAAAAATCTTTCTGCCAAGCAATGGCACAGAATTAGGGCTGAAGGGATCTCAAAAGATCACCTGCACCAATATTTCTCAACCTCTTTTAATCTAAAGCTGCCTTAAGCCTTTCTGAAAAAAAATCAGAACATTTTGAGCAGCGTCATCACAATTCATTTCTGGCCTACTTGATATCAGGTCTCACTTTGAATGCTTAAGTTTCTTCTCCACTTCACTTCTCTACAGCTTGCTGCTTGTTTTTGCTCAGCTGAAATTTCTTGCAAATCCTTCTGATGTCATATGGTTCACTGACTGAGATACACAGACCTAGTCCATTCTATTGCCCAATACACAATCAACCACATCTGACATGTAGTTATCTAACCCGTTTTTTAAATTCTCCAGTGGCAGAGATGCCACAATCTCTTCAGCCAAATCATCACAGAGGTTTAACTACCTTAAGTATTGGAAAGATTTACCTAATGCCAACTTAAACAGCAATATAAATCTGTTAATTTTTTGTCCTAATTATGATGAATCATCAACAGATTATTTGCTTCTCCTCAGAAGCATTGAAGGTTTATTAATGACTCCCTTTAGTCTTCTCTATAGGTTTCACAAACTCACTTCCTTTCATCCATTCTCACTGGAGATGTTTCTAAACCTCCAGTCATTTCTCCTGCTCTCCTTTGAAGCCTTTCCAATCGTATGCACCCTTCATAAACTACAGTGCCAAAACTTCAGGCTTCAGTGAGACCAAGAATCATAGAATCACCAGGTTGGAAGAGACCCACCGGATCATTGAGTCCAACCATTCCTACCAATCTCCAAACCATGTCCCTCAGCACCTCGTCCACCTGTCCCTTAAACACCTCCAGGGAAGGTGAATCAACCACCTCCCTGGGGCAGCATACTCCAGTGCCTAATGACCCTTTCAGTGAAGAATTTTTACCTTATGTCGAGCTTGAACCTCCCCTAGCAGAGCTTGAGGTGATTCCCTCTTGTCCTGTCCCCTGTCACTTGGGAGAAGAGGCCAGCTCCCTCCTCTCCACAACCTCCCCTCAGGTAGTTGTAGAGAGCAATGAGGTNGGTCCCTCTCCTCCAGGCAGCTTTCTAGACAGACTTCTCCTAGTCTGTAGCTGCACAGGGTTGTTGTGCCCCAAGTGCAGGACCCGGCATTTGGCCTTGTTAAACCTCATTCCATTGGTCTGTGCCCAGCAGTCCAGCCTGTTTAGATCTCTTTCCATCGTCCCTACCCTCCCTTCTTTTGTCTTTGAAGTTGTTTCTGTATACAATCCCATACCACGACTGCCTTTTTAGCACCAGTATGACATTGTTAACTCCTCTTCTTTTCCCACAGAACTGTCTCAGAGCTAGTTGTTCATGGGTTTGTATTTCTGCAACTGTTTGTTGAACAGCTGTACGTTTTTTAACAGATCGATTTTGACTGCAACTCTTCCGTGAACTCCTTTCAATGTACTGTTTTCCAGCCATCCAATATCTACTTCATCCAGACTAGAAAGGTCCTGCATTGTACAGCCAGAAATAACATTGAGTCAAGTTACATAAGTGCGTATTAAGACTCAATTCTAAAATTCATAATAGTTAAGAAACATAAAATTTGTACCATCTTTTACCCTGGGTACACCAGTTAAACTCCTGTAACTGAAGAAGTTTAACTCCTAGGGCTGAAGGGAGACAAGAACACCAAGTCACATGCTTGGAATAAGAAGAGGCTTAAACCTGCACAGTGATGAAAACCAAAAGGCACTGGGGTCTCACATGAAACTGGAGGCACACAAACTGACACCAACCAAGAAGAAAAGGAGTAATAAACACCGGCAAGTGAAAAATACATGTTCATTTAAACCATCAATATTCAACAAGATTAAATGCCAAATTCTAGATATCTTTCTATCTACTGCTTCTTCTTAGCCACAAGGCCTGTCAGAGAAGAAAATTAAATTGTTTTGACATAATTTGGTCTCCACAAATCTGTGTCGGCTGTTAAAATTGGCATATATAATTTGAGATGTCAAAAGATTTATATCACTGAAAAGGTAGGGCAAATAATTGAAGTTTTGATAGGCCTAACAAGAGTGCCATAATAAAGAAATCACTGAGAAGAACTTCGTTCAGCACAGTAAGCAGTCAAAAAAATGCAGCTAATACTTAGCCTACTAGCTAAAATAGAACTATGTCTACTTCAATTCTAAATTTACGCATACTGTATGGAGGAAAGAATAAGCTAAATGTATATAACACAACATAAATCTCAGGAGAAAAGAAATTCCTTTCCTTCCAACATTGCTCTTCTTGAGTAGTAAACTTGGTGACTGGCAGTACATTTTCATCCAGATATGCACACATACAAAATTACAGATACATCTCACTCCCCCAGTGACTTTATAACATGTTGCTAGGTAACAGTGCATACAAGTCAGGTTTCAAGACCTTTAGTAAGTCACCATAAAATAACTGCATAGGGCTTTTGCATTAGTAATGTGCATTTGTATCCTTTTTCTGATGCCAATAGATCAGACATCGAAAACAAGACTGTCTGCCAAACTGTAAACAGCTCTCCATCAGCTGCTACATGAAAAACAACACATAGAAATGTATGTTTTGCCAGCTTTCAGGCTTCCCCCCCCCTCCTGCTTTCTGCTTTCATTCTTGCTACACGCAGCCATCATGAGCACTATCATCCACAGGTCAGTATAGGGGATTGGGAGAGCCACTTAGTGCACAGCAACACAGACTTAAGATCAAAATCAGGACAACAAAATGTATGGGACAGCTGTCAGACAACATAAAAAAATGGATTTCATACAGCGTCCAAATCTGGAACTTGATTTAAAAAGTGTACAATTAAAAAAATGCATAAGCAAATAAAAACAAATTCATCCTCACTCTTTCTTTGTTGGTCATAATAATAATAAATTATACAAACAGATTTTTATTTTAAAGGGGAGGTGAGGTTTCTGTGACTTCTTCAACCCACACAGCAAACCATTTGTGCCAACCTAATTTCACCTCCTGTTTCTCCTCAGCTCTCTTCCATTTTCCTGGTTGGCTCCACAAAGCCTTATGCTTGATTTCTTATGCTTATCCATTCAACACAATTCCTCACTGAACTGCAGTCCTGGAGGTACCATGGTCTGGAGAGATGAGGACAGCAAGCCTCTTCAAAATGAATGGCTGTGGTTTCAGCAAGGCAATGGCACTGGGACAGAGCTAATTCCTTAGTTTTCCTGACAATAAAATTTGCTAAAATGCAACTTACATTCCACTTAAGGTGAAAAGGTAATCAAGTTTTCTCTACTGAAAGACATACTTTCTGCCTCCAAAATCTAAAACTTGCCATAGGGACTGCCATCTCCTTGTGAAACCTAAGTTTCTTAAGTGACGTGTTTCCCGACTTCTTTCTCTTTAGAAATTAAAGCCAAATTTTGAAAACGTTTAGTACAGAACATCCCCCAGCATGTCCACAATTCTGAAGCATTCAGTCAAATGAATAGAAGAACACATAAAATAGAATAGATTCACATTCTCCACTTCAGAGTCTCATATAATACCATTCTTACAGTAATAATCTGACAGTGAAAGAAAATAAAATAAACACAAGTTTTGCATTAGATATAGATTTCAATTAAAAGAGTAAAAAATGTTAAAAGCTATTCAATAATCTTTAGCACTGCCTTTTAAAAAGTGTTAATAATTAAAAAATGCAGCAACATTTGTACTTCACATGTATTTACTAGCTAGACCTCAAGTACTACTCTGAAAAGGAAGGCTTTATTGGTTGTATTTAACAGGTGAAGGCAGAGAACCTAAGAGCTGAGTTTTCTAGTGCAAGGGGCACTTGTGACTCTCGATGATTTCAAACCAGAACTACAGGTATTCAGCATGCCTGGAAAACACCAAATTAAGATTTGCCAAGCTAATTGCTAGCAAACACAAAAGCCAGGATAATGAGTTCTCACTCCCAATCTCAGCAATTAGAAAGCAAAATCCCTCTCTTCTCCCACCGTTTCCCCTCTTGTCTCCATCACGCACCTCTCCTTATCAGAAGAAACAAAAAATTCTGTGTTAAGAAGTTGTAGTGCTTCATTCTCTGCAATTTCAGACTTAGCAAACCAAGGCAAAGCGTTTCTTAGCCCATAATGGAGCAGCTGATACTGCCACTTGCTGCTCAATTACCTGACAGCTTCATAAGAAAATCTGATGCCATCTTGACAGAGATGTCTTGGCTGAATAGTGCTGATGCTGTATTAGCCACAAAGTCTGAGGAGTCTTTCAGCTTTGTATTGTTGGGGCCTCTGTCAACAGTGCTAAGAGCAAAAGGTGCAGCTGAGATGCCATTGTCATCTTTGGGCTCTTCTTTCACTAGTAAAGGTGGAATACCTCCACTAGGCTGCCCAGACACATCCAGTGTTTTAGATACAGATGCTGATCCCGTAAGGTCAGGTCCACCTCCTTCCCTCTGTGGTCCCGGGCAGGAGTCACTATTTAGCTGTGGTGACCCCTTCACCTCAGTTTCTGGTATTTCCTCCTTCACTTTGGATTCTGTCCTGAGGAAATGTTGATGGCAACGCATATGGAGTTTCAGGCTGAAGTGGCGGGAGGAGGTAAAAGGGCATAGCTGGCACTGAAATGTCTCACCCCTGTCTTGGTGCTGATGAACCTGGTTCAAGAGGTGAAAGATAAAAGCATGTATTAAGCAAAACAGCTTACTAGCATTACAGAAACCTCAAATCCACACTTCTCACACCATTTAAAAAAAAACAAAAAAAGGAAAGTTAACTAATGGGTGAACTCTTCATTCTGAGCACTTGGAAAGAGGTCATGCACTAAGAGCAGTCTGATTCTTTCACACACAGGTCAAAGAACATAAACATCACACTCAACTGAAAAAAAAACAACAGGAGCATCTGTTTCTACAGCATGGAAATTACAAAGTCTGCTTTGGATCAAACAATCCTTACAACTGGATCCTGACGACCTGTCAGTGCATAAAATACTTGCAAACTATAAATAGTAGTTTTCTTGATTAAAAAAAACAAAAACAAACAATAACCCCCCTATCTGTTACGTGTTCAGCTAAGCATGATCATTCTGTGCAATCTCATAAATAGGAATTGTTCAGAGCAACCCAGCCAAACATCAACCTGCATAGCAATATCCATCATTGATTCATGTATCATTACAATAAAAACACAGCACCTTGGCAATACCAAGACACCCCCGAAAATGTTGAAAACTAATTCTACCAGAAAATAAACAGTTCTGTTTTGATAAAGTACAAATATGAGAGATGGCGTTTGCCGTTTATTCTACTTTATCAGTCAATTAACGGTCGCAGTTAATTTCACTGTCCTCATATTTTGACTGCAGGCTCTTTCTTGTAGACGCCGCATGCCCCAATATCACTATAATGCCTAGTATCCTCAGGCCCAATCGTGATTACCTTTTAGAGAACTCCATCCATCCATATGTAATGTTTTATGTATTATTTGAACAGAGGCTTGTTAATAGCAACTATATACCTATAATTATACAAATTCTTGTTTTAACACAGTATTCATGAAAGGGAAGGAAAAACTGAGCCCAGTACTACAGCGGCAAGTATATTGAAAAGTTTTTCCCCCCTGTAGCTTCAAAAATAAATTTTAAATCCGGACAGTAGCACTCTGGGCTACTGCCTACAGAAAGACTAGCAAGCACATACATTTCCTCCTCACTAATTGACAAACATGTGATCGGGACACACATTCATTTTCACTTGTGACTGGAGTCAGTTGGAGACATTTCAGTGTGACAGATTTTTGTTAGAAAATTGCAATTTCTTGAAGGCAAAATATTTCACCTGCAACATGGAGAGGTTTGATGAACGTTTGGCAAATGAGGCGTGATTCCCCCACCCTACTCAGTGCAACGTACCCTCCACTTCTTGGGTTCGGTTCAGAAGTAGCCAGCTCTACCAGGGATCCAGGGTTCACTGTAGTAGCCTGGGAGTCCTAAAGTCCTGAGAGCTCTAGCTCTAATGAAAACTCAGCTTCACACCAGGGAAGCCTGGAAAACCTAGTTTTAGCTAGGGCTTCAGCAGTTTCCAGCTTCCTGCAGGGCTGAGATCTAGATCCCAAGAGTCCTGCAGCAGACACCACAGAGCTCATAGTTAACAGCAGCATTTCCCAAACACAGCTGTCAAAATGCAGGTTGGAGTTTCCCATGGTTGTAAATTTGGCCTGATTAATTTTCTGCGCAGTAAGAGGAATTCAGTCACTAGCTCCTATCCAGCATTCCCAGCTCTACATGCACAGGACCTGAATTTGGGTCTGCCAAAATGTGAAGGTGGGAGACACCCCTCTTTTAGCCCTTTTTGCTTTCAGTGGAGACACGTTTCATTCGTGCTGCATAACAGTTTTTCAAGGGCTCCAGAGATTAGAGACTAAACAAACAGATACTAGGAAAGAACTACGCTTGTCCAGCTGCTTTACAGAATTACATTCTCCATACTGCAGAAACATGGCATTTACAGACAAATTAACTCTGGGATCTCAAAAATACACCTGAGAACAAAAGAAAAATTTAGAAGCTAATGCTAACCCTAAGACAGTTTTAAAGCAACAATCCTGCAGAACAATAGCAGCACAATAAATCCTAAATAATAACAGGCTACAACGTAAATGCCAACTAGATTGCCAGTCTACACTACTGGAAACAGGACGGTGTGTGAGCGCAGCAGTATGCAAGTAATCTTCGACATGAAGAGCATCTGAGATGTACTAATGGCAGCAAGCACTCTCACCATGGCAACTTTATCTCTTACACCCACTGAGATTCTGAGTGCTAGGGTTTCTCTCCAGGATCCCCTTCAATCAACATTTCCCTGCCTACATATTTAACCACTTCTTCCAGAGGTCCCTTATCACAATCATCAATTTGATGCCTTCTGAAGGCTGTCACTGCAGCAGTCGCATGGCAAAGCGTGTGGGAGCCCACCTTCTCTTCCAAGGAGCGTGGCATGCCACCCCTGCAATATCTTTTGCGAAAGGATGAGAACAGAGGAGACTGATTCATCTGACTTGGATTTTTCTCCTGCCCAAAGACAACAGCAGCATCACCAATGGATTTCTCATAAAACAAAGTACACTTGTAACTTGCAGCAAAGGAATGACAGAATTCAAACCTGAACATTTGGAGTACTGAAAGGAGAATTTTAGATCTACAAAAATCATACATGAAACATCATCAAGCCAAATATTCACCTCCCAGAGTCCTGGGTCCAGTCCCACCATGTAAACTTTTACTTGAATTCTCAAAACTAATTAATAATATCTATTTAAGACTGAATGCTATTTGAACGCTGTTAGCAACAGAAGTTATGAATTAAAGTTCCTTTAAAGCAAAAGCTAGCCCTTATTTTCTCACTTGACAGTAGCTGAAAGAGCCAAGAATTGCCATTCTATGCCATTCAGTTGGAAAAGTCAAGGCAGCAACTATTTGCTGAAGAATAAGAAACAAGAAACCCTGTAGAGCTTACATAGAAAGCCACAGGGGAGATAGAGGTCATGCAATGTTATAGTCCAAAAAAGCTGCCTTCTCCCTCCACGAGACATGGGATGGCTCTTACACTGTGTTAACACTACCCAAACCATGAGATCTCCTCTTTAGACTCAACTAGGCTGCTGCTGCAAGAACCACAGGCAGGAAGAGACAAGAGGGCAGCTAACAGGTGTTCTCTAAAGTCCCACTCTAGGGCCAGCTGCTGCCAGATTTGGATCTCTGAATTAGGCTGCAACAAACCACAGTGCACAACCTGCTCATACAGAATGGTTCTTCCAAAACCCATTAAATTGCTGTTTGACTTATGTCACAAACACTTAAACACTTCTACCTGCCAAGTTTATTTCATTTAAGCTCGGGTATTCTCCTTGATCATGCAAAATGCTTGTATCATCTTTATTTTAACCCTTTAGTCCTCCAAGTCTCAAAAGATATTTAATGGTTCACCATTTTTTTTCAGTGTGCTTGATATGACGTACAGAATAATTTTCAACAGAACTGTAGGCTCCTTACAACCTTTAGGCCTTGTTTGAGGACTTGGGTGCAAATTATGTATAGCTCAATTTTCAAGTGTTTCTTTCAGTCTCTCTTGCTGCCTCCTCATTGTCCCATTGCAGTAAGAAAAAAAAAAAGCCAACAAAAAATAAAAGAAGCCATTCAACGTATACACTGTCAGATGCATTATTTTGATCACACCTCCTTTCTGTAACTGGCAGTCTCATTCTTTTCAGCTTCTTCCTTTCAAGGGAGCTCTTGCAATCCCACTAATCATTGTCATTGCCAGCTTTTACATCACTTCATTTCCTGAAACATCTTTTAGATGGAGTGACAAAAGTGGACACTGTAAGTGGCAGCATACCATATGTTAATAGCAGTATTGTAATACTTTCAGTGATATTTTCATTTTATTCTATAGACATTCAAATGTCTAATGTACTTTTTAACCACTGCTGTGCACGCCAGGAAAAGGTTTTCAATGAACCGTCTACAGCGATGCTCAGATATCAGCCCTGAGTAGTTACAGTGGATTATATCAGACAGCCAGGTGCACGATTACTCTTGTTTCCAAGGTAAAGTACCTTGTATTTGTCAACAATAACTTCATTTGTTTATCTGTCAGCCACCCTCTTTTTATTCCCTTTCAAGCTTTACCTTTTCCAGTCTTGATTCATGAACATAAGGTTGTATTGTCTACAATTGTCTTATTCACAGTCATCATGTTGTGCAGATCACATCTGCTAAAATATACACAATTCCACTCCTAGTAATGGAACACCCCTCTGTTAGCCTTTTGTCATGCATAAAATTGCTAATTCCTTCCTACTCTTTGTTTTACTGTCTCTTGGTGAATTTCTAATTTGCCATAGTACATCACATTGCTTAATTTATTTGGCAGCTTCTCAGTGAGGAGCTTTGCCAAAGGCTTTTTTAAAGACCAAATAAATTTCAACTGATTCTTAAGTCCATGATTTTCCTGACATGCTCAAAACATCTTAGTAGAAGAACACATTATCTTCTTTTACAGAAACCACAAGTCCCTATCACATCACATCATTCATTACGCTGTATTTTTCTCTACTAGTTTTTGTTGACATAATAACATTTCTGGTATCATAAGTAGTTTCTTAAATCATCTTTTCATACTTAGAAGTGACACTCCTGCTGATTTACCAGCCAATTTAAGTCATGGCTAGTACACAATGGCTCATATATGTGTACTACAGTTACAAACACATGTGATCCTACCTAAGAGGGTACAATGGGGAGCAGGGGAGAGGAATACAGTGACACAGACACATCCTGCAATTTCATAGTACTGGTAAAGTAGATGTTTTCTTTACTTCTTCCTTAAAGTCAGTGTAGCACTTGGCACAAACTCTCCCTTCAAGTTATGAGGCACAGGAACAGAAAAACTGGCATTCATCTTTCATTTGTGGGACTTTAAAAAATATTAACAAAAAAAAGCTGTAAACAAGACGAAATATTTTTCCTGAGAATCCTCATTCCCAAGCAAAATCAGAACATAAGGGGGTTGAGGTCTTAATCTATTTACTACTATATTTGCTAACCAGGGGGATTAGAACCAGGAGAAACAGAGCTGGGCATAAGAGAAGAGCGATGAAGCTGGTGAGGGGGCTGGAGAACAAGAGGAGCAGCAGAGATAGCTGGGGGTATTTAGCCTGGAGAAGAGGAGGCTGAGGGGAGACCTCATTGCTCTCTTCANGCATCCACTGTTTTTTTTCTGTTTGGGTTTGTTGGTTTGTTTGAAAAAAAATCTCTTTTGGTAAAACGCCTCCTTCTGCAGGGGTCTAGAGGTGTCACTTTCCACTTATGCAGCTGCATTTGAGCACACTTGAGAGGTCTCCATTTTGCATCTATCATGTACCCTCTGTTTTTTTTATTTCATGTTCTTTTCTGATGAGTTGTCTCATTTTTTAAATATGGCACTTTCAAAAGTTTAGTGCTATGGTGCTGGGTTTGATATGAATCTTCCCCCTAGGACACATACATTATTTATATAGTATTTCTTTTTGAAACTATTTCCTTGCTTTGCTTGAAAGCAAAGGAAATAAAAAGCCTCTCTGCAGGGCTGGACTGGACCAGGTTTTCCAAAAAAAAACTACTTTTTTTCCCTGTTTTTTCTTTAAGATTTAAGGTATCAATGTACTTCCCAACTTACTCGTCTCACATGCAAAAAGCGACAAGATTAAACAGGCAGATGTTTGAAGTCACTTGTGGTACCTGTCAGAGACAGAGGGCACAGACTGCACTTGTTGAAAAGCTGCACGTCTTTGCATTACCTCCTCTCAGCTGAGGGGAGGTAATGGAATCACAGGCAGCTCCCAGGATTCTTCAAGGTTAGCTAAAACCAAACTATGGAAAAACCTCTCCCATAAAACATGATCAACCTCCATTTCCCAATCTGGTAAAGATGCTGTAAAGTAACCTGTCCTGTACTTCACCAAAATGGATTAGGAATGCTAATTCAGTTGTCTGACCTTAGCTGAGAAAGAAAGGGGAAAAAGCAATCACTAAGGGGTAATGAGCACCTGGATACATTATTCAAGGCCATCATTTATTCCCACCATCATGTAAATAGTAGCCTCTCCCTAACCAGGAGGCCGATTACAACACTCTTCATATTACACAGGAATATTAATCTGAGATCTCACTACATGGTCCCTCTTCACAAGCATCAGAAGCAGGAAGATCCCATGGTTGAGCATCAGATGACCTGCCTGCATTGCATCCAACTTTTCTGTTAAGCTTAACCTACCCTTTCCTCATTTTCTGTCATACCATCATGTTTCAGCACGCATTCGCAATGCTAACCTCCTTTTCCACTGCTAGAAGAGCTGGCTCACCCATTTCTGCCTTATGTCTATATAGCAGCATAAGGAACATTTATAGATATTATTTTTGGCCATATGCTTCCCTTCCTCATTTCACATTCCAAGTGCTCAATGCTAATATCCTGTTGCTTTCTTGGAACATATTTGTATGATCTCAGAGCCTATCTGTCCACCAATTGCTGAGGAAGATATGTACATGATCCAAAGACATCAATTGGCCAAAGTCTGACTGATATTTGTGGTATTGCTCTGAGGCAAATTTAATCCCTACTTCCCTATCAGGAAAAACATAAATGCCTAAATATATTTTGCTGAATTATACCACCAATTTCCATTGCTTTCTGCAGAAGTAGCACATAAGATTCTCTCAAGAAGAAAACATCATATTCGAACTGAACACACGTTTAAATAAACAGAGAGGAGGACTTAAGCACAACCCTTGCTCCCTGCTTAGACAAGACACCTCTCAGTTAATGCATTCGTTATGTCCAGCTTCATTTTAAGTATTCTTGGCACCTTCAAAACCACACTATGGTACCAGAATCAAGTCCCATGACACTACCCCCAAATTCCTGAGAATAAAGACCAAAGCTTGTGGTTATGAACATACCACAATTTGTCTCCAAAGCACACTAATAAAATTCCATACTGTGCTTATTTTAGGATTTTTCTAAGGTGCCAGTTGCTGTGGAACCTAAATATCATATAACAATCACAGATAATACTGTGTGCCTTAAAATGCAATCTACTCAGCCTCCCTTGTTCACTGTCTGTCTGTTTGGAAACTTACTTTCTGTTTCCCCTCTTGCTTTTCACGTCCTCGCCTCCAGTTGTGAGTTGGTCCTGGCACAGTGCCCTTACTGTAAGAACACTTCATCAACACGATGGGTAGCATATGTAGATCTGAATATGGTCAGGGCTGGAATCAATCCAGCTCTCAAGGTTTTCTCTAGCAGGAGATAAGACACCAAAAGTCTTGGCACTGTTGTACTCTGGGATAATCAGTCTGACATGTTATAATTACCATAAAATTACAAACTATTTATATTATACAGTTATTATTGATTAACCTAAAGATACACAACATAAGGAATACCCATATGGAGATACACACAAAGCACTCATGGATATCACATCTCTAAATGACCTGTTTCAATGGAAAATGCCTACAAGAACCTGGAAAAAAAAGAGGTGCTTCAGCTCAGGGCTATGCTGCCTAAGAGGAAACAAAGACAACACTATTAGATGCTAAAGACTGCAGCTGGACAGAACAACTCAACAGGTTTTGCCTGTCATCCTTATCAACAGAACATCAAACCTGAAAACTGAAGAGCAGCATAAAGGAAGAATGCTTGGCTTGTGATAGCTTCTCAGACTAAAAACTGGCTCATAATGAATGACAAACACCAATCTAGTACCCTAAATCTGAGTAACCTTTTTGGTTTGGAAAAATGTGTCTTCACCTGCTGCCACAGCTGACACATGGGGAGGGAAAGAAGGATGGAGAGCTAGAGGCAGCTCTGCCTTCATGGGTTGCCTGCCAGGAAAGAGATAAGACCAGGTAGCTCCCAAAGGATCCTAGGACAATGAAGACAACTGAAAAACTCGACTGGCAAAACCAGTATGCTGCATCCCAAGTAGTTCCTAGCTGTGCTGTATCATTTCTGATCATTTTCAACACTGTTGGCATATCAGTTACTATCATCTTATTTACACAGACATTTAAAAGCAACACTTTTTCATGCGAAATCTGTTGGTTTTAATTTTTATTCTTGTTATCAATTTATACTTTCACCAAAGGGAATTCAAATTATGCTTGACACTGTTGGACATGTGACTAACACACCCCTACCTCCTCACCTGCTTTAATTTTGCCATGATAGAAACTCTACTGAGAAAAGTGTATGAAATCCACTGAAATGGAAGTAAAATATTATCTTTCAGATTCTTGTACTTGTGACTCTTTATACCTACTCATAAGACTGTAACAAGGACAAAAGACCAAGCACAGGCTACCTAGTTTTGCAAGACAACCATCTTAATCTTAAATAGGGAGCATTTTTACCAGCAAAGACCACTGGGTCCCTCACGATCTTCATGACTGGACTGCTTTGACTGAGGAGACTTCAGATGTTATCTCCATAGTAAATCTAAAGGAGGCTGTAATCTCTTAGACTGGTCTGAAGCAGCTCTGGGCCTGACTCTGACCTCAATGGTGTCTAAATGAGCATTACTTGGCAATAATTACTACATTACCAAATAATTAACACTACACATCACATTCATACAACCAGTCTGTTTTAAGGGCTCAGTTAATGAAGGGGTTTGTGTTTGGTGGGGGGCAGAAAAGAGCACAAATGCTTCAGATAGTCATCGATTTGACAGCACACAGATGCAATGAAAAAGTCGCTGTTATTCATCAAGATGCTACCTGTGAACCCCTACGGAAATCACCATGGCAAAAATAAAGGGATGGGCCCTCAATAACACAGGTCCTGGAGATAATTTCAAAAAGGAGAAAAAAAAAGCAAAGAACAAAAATTTCTGCTAGGAATAATCAGGATGTCTTTTACAAAAAGGAGGAGACAACAACAGGTCTTTGCCAGAGAACAGCAAGCTTTCAGGTGATGAATGCTTCTGTGTAGACTGTTAACAACTGAAAATAAAAATCTTTTATCATGCTGTTCTCCCATTCTTTCTGCTCATCTTCTACTTGGGACGGCCACCTGAGCCCTCTAGTCAACATGGAACACTAAGTCCTAAACAAAAGAGCTGTAAACACCAAATCTACTTGTACTTGATAATGATTAGCATGATGCCAGGGAACAGTGCATAATCCACAGTTGAAGAGTTGAGGGATGAACCTTCAGACTATAGGGGGATGGTTTCAGACCTAGCAAGAACCTGAAACACAGCAAGAACTGCTGTTGTCAACAGCAGAGTCATCTGAATCATTTACACTGAAGCAAACAGTTACTTGGGTGTAAACAAGGTTAGACTCCTGCCTAGCAATCTCAGATTCAGCAATACTGTATACATAGAGATCTCAACAGGTATTTCCGTCCCCCTCCACAGCAGCCTGGTACTCTGCTACACACATTTGCCTAAACCAGAAAAAATAATAACTTTCATAAAGCATTTCACTGTTATTATAAAACTCAACTGCATTAACAAGAGAAACTTTATGCACTTCAGCTTTTTCCATGGGCTAGTGGGACAAGTACCATTTTTACTTCACCATGCATGTTCTACACCTGGCAAGACAAGACACCTCGTATATTGCAACTGTGTAGTACTTCACTTAAGCAGACACAAAGTTTCGCAACATTTTTATATTTTTCTATATTAACACAGATGTCACTTCCTTCAAAAGGTCATCTTCAGTTTCATTCTAAACTTAGGAGTTAAAAGCACATTTTAAACTTAATGGAAACATTTGAATACAAAATATTACAGTATAACATGTCATTCATTTTGTTTAAAATTCCTCACTTCTGAGACACCAGCAGGTAAAAAGTACATCCAGAAAAACATTAGAACTTCATTGCCCGTCAATAGAAAGCAATGGGGAGAACTCTTGCAGTGCTGGCTAAGCTGGCATGTCCACTTAGTGTGATGCAATGACAGAGGAGATACTAGCTAGCACCCTGACACGCAGCATTGCTGTGTTTGTATGGGGTCACGTCTCAGCTAAAATCCCTGCTTCTGGTGGTTACAGGTCCACAACTAAATCTGTCGTGGACACCTTGTGCTACATAGTGCTGGCATAGCGCAAGGCAGAGTCCACAGTGTAAAAAAAAGGGGGGGGGGGAAAAGTTATTTCTTTCTCTTTTCATGATCCCTGTATTTAAATAATTAGCAGTACAGCTAGAGAAATTTGCTCTTGCAAACGCAAATGAAACAGGCTTAATTGATGATTCAAGGGTTTTGATTGTCAGTAAACATTTCCCTTACCTTCATATGTGATTTGAGATTGTCCTTGCGTGCACAGCGAAATGGACAGAGGGGACACTGATGACTTTTCAAACCTGTATGAATCACCATGTGCCGTTTCCAGTAACTCTTCCTCTTGATAACCAAACCACAGATAGGACATTGGAAAGGTTTTCCTCCTTCTTCTTCTGAGGCTTAGCAGAAGGGGGAAGAAAAAGAGAGCATTCCTTTACAGCCACTTGTCGGATACTTTTCCCTTGCAAACATACTCAAGATACCATTTTTCAATGCTAGAATTTCATCTGCAAAGAGACACATCGGTTAAACAACAATATGTACCAGAAATTTAAGTTCCTCCCCCCTGCATATCTCTTTCCCCCTTAATCTAGTTATTCTCCCTCTAAGAAAGGTCACCATAATTTATAAAGGTTAATGCCCCAAACATCCTTTGGCTAATCAGCAGGGGATGCTACTCTAACTCACCTGGTCCTAATGTTCCTTATAATTTAACTGAACTGAGATAGATGTTTCCCACAATCACAACTTTGCAGCTTCATTTCCTATGAAAGACCAGTTTGAAAATAGGCTTAACTGCTCAAAAATGTTCTATTTCCATATCTGATAGTTAGCCATCAGAAGAGCAGGATATAAAGCCTAGAACAAACCAGCTCTTAACTGAAAAGTGTAGTGGTATCGCATATCCAACATATTTAACTCCAGAAGTGGATGACTTCAGAACCCCTGCCATCGAACTTGTTTAATTATGGCTTGAGCAGACGCTGCTGCAACTTCAGCCATCAGGGGTCTTCAGGTTGTGGACTTCCTTCTGCCTCCCTAATTGCCAGGGCTCTAAATCTGCTGCCTTCCTAAATATCTGCACTCTGCTCTACTGCCCAATTCACCTAAGATAAATGCCACCAAAACCTTTTCTCATCAGGCAAATATGGTTAGTCCACTGAGTGCAAAATCATCTCAGGTTCAGAGGAATGAGAAATTCCTGCTGCTGACACAGCAACCATCCATTCATCCTTTTACCATGTTTTCTTCTGCTTATTATAAAGAAAGGCCTAATATTACTGTGGAATTGGAAGTATTTTTTCTCACTGTAAAAACCAGACTATTTTCAAATACCCAGAGCTCAGCAACGCACATCAGGTTATTTGGAATTTCTCTCAGAATATTTAACCTCATTATTATCAGTTACTTCCTGCTGATAAGGATAGAGCAAACATGAAATTCTCTTGATGAGGAACTAAGTGACAAAAACATTCAGAAAGATTTGTCACATCCTAAAATATAATTCTTGCTGTTAGGTAGGAAACAAAACCATTAATTCAACTGATTAGGTAGTCATTACATACTAACAGAAAAGGCCACATTGTCAAAGAACACACTTCTACAAGTTCAAAAATTCTCCTTGTGAAATATCACACTCAACATATTATCAAATTGTTCCTCTCTGCACCTCTAAAGAGTAAGTCAAAACCAATCCTATAATTTCTTGTGTTTCAGTTTTCAAATAGCTTTACTTGCTTCTTCACAAAAGGCAGAAAAAGACAAACAACCAAAAAAAATATTGGTAACAGTTTTACTTATCATTTCTCTTCCTTCTATCAGATCTTTTCTCCAGTCTCTGGTTATCATCATAAAGGATCCACAAAAGAAATGTGTAACGAGCTATTACCTGTTTTCCACCCCAGCAAAAACAAATCTGCAAACAAAAGGGATCAACAGAAATCTAGCACATTACAAAAAACATAAAGAACTGAATGCTTGTGAGTGTCAATAACGATGACAATTAATGGAACACAGGAATTATGTCTATGTTCTGCAAAGCTGAACCATGCTAGCTCTTTACTACATAAACCTCAGCAGACAAAAAACAACCACAGGGTTCAGCTCTGTCTTGTTTATGTTGATGCCAGCTTCGTGTCACACAGTGTCAATTAGTTAGAACGAGTGAGCAATCAGACAGTGCTTCACAAAGAAGCTTCAGGAACAAAACTGCAAGTATTGCAGGCAAAAAGTTGCACTAAACAACCATCTGGCCAGTAAAAGGTCTCCCACCGACACTCCCAAAAAGGTCATCAGAACTTTAACAGAGATTCCAGGCTTCCTTTTAAATTTCAACCCAAACACATGAGCAATTTATAAAATCATCAATATTAACTGATAGAAAAGTAAGGCATCCCTGTACCATGTCCACCAAACCTGACACACAGTTTCAAAACTGACTACGCTCCGATAAGTCACAGCTCTAGCTTCTTAGCCAGTTAGAATTCTGAGCAAATAGCTCAACATAGTGGACCGAAGAGTAGCAGGCAGACTCTTGTTATTAACATATTCCTTTCTAAATAGCCTCCATTTTTGCTGTTCCTTACTTGTCGACATCTAATTAATCTCACTGAGTATTGATCTCATTGCCAAAGCTAGATGTTGCTGATGGGTAAGTGAATCAGATTGATAACAGCAAAGCCAACCCACTACTGCCTTAAATGTTCAAAGCATGAGAGGGGGGGAAAAAAAAACCACCTCTCAAACTATGCCTAATGGGAAAAGACATCTCTCTGGGAACAAGACATAAAAAACCCCATGCCTCAAGGAGCAGATTGGAAAAGATTAAACATTTTAAATTAAATATTCCTTTTTTGCTTTTAGTGCTATACGACTGTAGGTGCAAAAGGGATCAGGAGTGTGTGACATTTATTTTCATGACTAATACACAGGCTCAGCTGCCCCACTCAACTTCAGCAGAAGTGAAATCTTCAACCAAAGGTCACTAAACAGTGACCTCTTTTTGCCAACTGCATTTCTTCCTGGCAAAAGGAATCAAGGAGTCTGGTTGTCCATAATCAGCATATCAGAAAATGGACTTAAAGAACTTTTCTAATGAACACTGTACTACAAAGTTCACTTGAATGCAAACTGGCTTTGGCATAGTGCATACGAACTGAAAGGAAACCCCTTTCCTCTTGGGATACTAGTCCTATATACAAAAAAAAAAAAAGAATACTTACTCCTTGGTTGCCAAGAACTGAAGCAGTCAGCCCCCATTGTTATCTATTTGTACATGGGCCTTCAGCAAAGAGCATAGTTGCTAGGAATTTGCTGCATCATAACTAGTTTTTAAGTGTCAGCAGTACCAGCACACTGATGCGCTGGCACAGAGCACTCCCCTAGTATAAGCTGCACAGAAAAATCCCACGGTTCATTGGTCAAAGAACCTCAATTTTACTACAACCATTCACTTTTCCCCAGTAAAAGTCAGATGTGAACAGATTCTTCTCCAGAAGGAAATAAACTAGTAACTTTAAATTTTAACTTTATTCCTTTTCTACACATTGCTGTCTTTCTTACACGAAAGTCAATCTTCATGGGAAAAGTTACATTAAATTAATGTCCTCAATCACACTGGTGTAGCCAATGTGAGTACTCCTATTCCCACAATAAAAAAGGACCTTTTCTTGGTTTAGGTTACATTACTATGAAAAAGGACTTGCTCTAAACTACTGCAAACTTTAGGCCAGACCCACACAAAAAATAGTTTGATCCTTTAATTGCCTTGGAAAAACACACTTCTACCCTATGAGATTTTACCAGGAACTGCACAGGGCAAAATCAGACCTCATAATGCCCCTGAAGAAAAAGGTTAGGTCAGAAAGGCAGCAGTGTAATTATACAGTGTACATGTCAGGCTTCATGCCTGTAAACTGGCTTGCTACACCTGTACAGTCAAACTACTGCTCCTGACAAAACTCATCCTGGTAAAACTCTGATGCACTTTGCACATCCTGAGAAGACAGAGAGCCATCTTGCTTCCTTCCCCTCTGCAGCTGAACGCCGCATCAGGGATAACACTGATGACACCTGAAGCTGTACGTTCTACCAGAAGTATGAATCCACAGTGCGAACTTTTCATAGAAAGAGATGAAAGAAACCTTTTTTCTCCTTATTTATGATATCGTTTTATCTCCTTTAAATGACATCATTTAAATTTCCTTGCATGGCTTGCCAGTTCTTGAAATCTTTTGTTACCAAGACTGTTTCTTCTTATTCCCTGTAAGCCTGATTCCTTGACTACTGACAGCTGGAACTGGTAGAGGGGAGTAAGAAGTGTAAAATGGTTCTTATTGAGCAAATTAGAGAAATGCGGTTCACTTTATTTTTATTTAATGACAAAGGACTGTAAAATACCAAACTGCTACAAAAAATGTTAATGAAAAGTGGCAACATAATAACATACTCTGGTAAATTAGAACAGAGTAGTAAGTGATTATACAAAAGTCCATTTGTGACAGAGACAGCAGGAGGGAGAATTCTTCCTTGTCCAGTATTTCAAAAGCACAGGTTTTGTACATGCTCACTGATACTGTGAGCTCCCTAACAGGGATCCTTTGATCTTCTCCATTAAATATTTTTGTGGACTTATTCTGAACTTGGTCAGAGAAGCCAATACCATTGCACAGAATAAAAAAAATAAAAGTACTGAACTGTACACTGCTATACGGAAACATTTGTGACAGTCTGGTCTTCAAGTGATACTTTAAAAAGCTTATCTATCATTTACCTAAAGTGCCTATTTCTTACTCTCATAACACATGTAATGAAATCAAATTCAGTTCCACTGGAGACAGACCAAAGCAGATACATTTTACGCAGTGACACAAACTGTATTCATACCTGTACTAGTGGGCTTGGATGCTCTTCCCTTAGGGACTGGCAGTAACAATAATTCCAAGGACTGTGGTGGAGTTGCTTTCTCTTGCTTCATCTCTGAAAGCTGCAGGGGATCCTCAGCAACCAGTGATTTCTTCTTCTCAGCCAAGAGGGTGCCTGCAGCCCTTGCAGCAACCTCCTTGAGAAGGGCAGCCGAAGAGGTCATGGAAGCCAGAGAAAGGAAAGAACTAGCCGGAGGCGGGTGCTCCTGCCCAGGAGTCATACTTCTTTCACTAACTTTCTTAGATAAAGCTGCTAATGTAGAGCTGGCTGACTGAGAACTAAAAGGTGAGGAAAAGGATTCGAATCTTATTGGGTCTTCAGTCCTTGAAAGAGATTTGTCCTGCAGGACAGCATTGGCTGCAGCTTTCAATTTCAGGATAGCTGAATCAGGGGACAAACCACAGGTGGTGGTTGAGTTTGGCAACCACTTACCTTGATTCCATATAAAGTTACTACTTGCATTGTATTGGTCACTTTGCTCCTGTTTCTCAGCAAGCTTTCTGGCAAGAACACTTAGCTGCTGGGCATGATGAGCAGGTGGAGAGAAGGAGAGATTTGAGCCAAGATTGTTTGTTGGGGACTCAACTCTGCCGTTGACTGTAACAGTAGCATCTAGCTTGAGGGAGCCAGCCTCCAGTAGCCGCCTCAGGTTACTACTCAGTGGCTTATTTGGACCGGGAGGTTCTTCTTCACACAGAGATGACACATCAGGAGAAAGGTGCTCTTTGCTTTGTAATGTGTCTCTTAGTGCCTCATTTTCAATGGATCCCAGCTCCGCTGTGTTGCTGCTAGGAGTTGCACTTCCCAAAGAGGTATCTGGGGAAGTGGATTGTTCTTGGATTCTGTCCTCAAGAGACAACTTAAAGTTCTCCTGGACTTCTCCATATGATGCTTCTGAAGGAGTCTCTGAAGAATTTCCAAACCAGTGTTCTTCTTCACTGAGTTCACCTTCCACTTCTTCCTGTCTGGTACCATCTGTGTGGAACCAAAACCAACTGTATTATTCCCAAATCTGCATAAAAGTAACTTCATAGCATGAAGTATGCTCTGCACAGCCCTCCTGAAGAGTCACCTAACATCCCCCACTAAAGTACATGGGCTTGAATAAGCCTTTTTTTGAAGACAAAATCAAAACCTGTCATCTTCCAGTCAACATAACTGAAACAGCTAAAAATGCAACAATTACAAATATGCCCTATATACATTTATTGTAAATATTTTGTTATTGGTATTATCCTGCAAAATACTACTTACTCCGTGGTATAAAGCAGGAATTTAACAGGTCCTGAAACAGGAGCTACTGGATACTTGTGTCTTTATACAGCTAGCACAGGTGTGTCTTCAAAAGCAGATCAGGTGTGCAGCTGCCTAAAGTAGTGATTTTAAATCTCAGCCCAATCCTGCAGTGATCCCTATCTAAAATAACATAAAATTTGTACCCATAACACATAATTAATTCCTGAATAGCTGAAATGACTAATGTATGAATGCAGGCTAAAGCTCTCATCTCTCCAACTATATGAGAAAGGAACATCATACACATAAAATTAAGCTTTGGGGTTTTTTCTTCTCATATAGACACTACTTGCTTAATGAAGAGTGACAAGTGAATGATAAAGTTTTACAGACCATCCTAAACTGAACTTGCTTTAGCTGAAAAAAAGAAAAAGAAAAAAAAAAGCGTTGGTCTCAATGCAGTTATTTAAATTTTCTCCTCTCCAGTAACCGCAAGGCATCTGGCCTCTCCTGAGACCTAACCAGCAGTGTTTAAAGCACTGTGACCCTGGATTGCTCTTCCTCCTGATAGGTATTCAAAGTCATACAGACATGACCAAGACTTTTTTTGCAGATCTTGCTGGCCAATCAGAATGTAGCTAAGAACAACAGCAATGCTAGAATTAAATTCATGTTATCTTCTCTTGCCAGATACCTCTCACATTTCTTGCTTTCAGACTCAAGTCCCAAGCTACAAAAGAACCTTTGTAATCATAGTACAGAAAAACAAAAGGATTTAATATAACCCTCCACTGACATTCTGGAAATAAGCCTGTATGATATATACTGTATCTATGATCATATATTATTCCCAGATTCCCTATTTAATTCCAACAAATTGCAAAACTTGGAGAGAAGTTGATGAATAAAAACTTAGATTTATATTATTGCTTTGATTCAATAAATTTAAGGAGGAAAACCCCAGCCAACTGTATCATGAGTGCAGGGATACAAATACACACTCTGAAATAAAAGACTTTCTTTTTTTGTGTTATATAGAATATGAGGAATAGTGTCTCAGAGTAAGTTCCTTTTACTTGAAACCTATTGGAAAAAACCTCAATGTTTCAAGAGTCCTTAATAAAACCACTCCATCACTTTAGATAACCAATTCAAGAAGGCAGCTAGCATCTTTCCTATTCAAAACAAAACAAAAAAAAGTCAAGCAAAATCCCAAGTACTTACCTAAAATTATTTTGATATTATCAAAGTTAACATCACAGGCACAGCAAGATTGAGAGTGATGTGCATGTAAAAGCAAATACCATGCACGTTCAAATAAAGAAGATAGATGCTAAACAGTTGAACAAGCATTTATGCAGGCTAGAGAACTGAATGCATTCCCTTTTCACGCTGCGAACATTAAAAAGTAACTTGAGGTATGTCTGTACAGTTAGGGGCAGTCAGATGAGATATCTGTTCACTCATCCCAGATGCAACATGTTCTGGATTGGAAGCCACAGGAATATCTTACTGGCACTGAACTGATACACCAAGGGAATGGCATATCCTCTGGAACACAGCCTAGAGTTGACACCACTACATAGCTTCTGAAATATCTAGCTTCTATCCTTCCACTTACACCCATATGTCTCCTCATCTCGTACATCTGTCTGTGTTAGAATCTCTCTTCTCCTCTGCAAACCCTACTCTCTCCATGCCTCTGCTCCCCAGCCACAAATGTGGAGGGACAATTGCATTTCCCTTCACTTAAGAAGTCATCCAAAAATTACAGTTTGAGAGAAATTTGAGTGTAAATAGTTATAAGAGGTAGTGGGTTTCTGTTTTAGAAAAATCTGGACCTCCAAACTTCTCTGTTCCTTGCTTGGGACCCCAATTTCTTAACACTGGTCTGTTTCTTCATCACCATTTAAAATACCATTTAAACAACACTGTTGTACAAATCTCTCAATCTTGTTCACCCTGCTTGCACTGGAAATGAATTATTCCTTCTCATCTGTACCAGGTTTTGCTCTTACTGCAAAAGTAATGTCCTGCATGCATATTCACTCTACTACACATCCCTTCTCTCTAAAGCTGACATCTCAGTGGACACTCACAGTAGCTGAGGAACAGGATTCTGGCATTCAAAGCTAATTGTATGGATGGGGGGGAAAGAACTATGTCTGCTATGGCACAGCTGCAACACATCTTGCCTTTATTCACAAGGAAGCCGCAGATTGCAGTGCTCTTCATTTAAAGGCTTGCTACCAAGTGCAGAATCTCCTTCATTTTTGGGTAAAGCAGTGACAGCTCCCCCTCCTGTTGCTAATGTACCTATAACCACTTCAACACTGTCTCCAAGCGGTCTCCATAACAAAAGACAAATTTCCTTTGCAGCATCTCTATCCCAAAAGCCAGCTGTATTTTCTTTTATTCCAACCAGCACAGTTTCTTTCTGTACCCAGACCTGTAACTACTGACACAGTTCTAATTTTCCTCTTCTCAGCAATTTCCTCAGTTGCTGCAGCATCGAGTCCACTGTATTTTAAGGCTATAAGGTCAATGCTGAAAAAGCCAGCAGCCCTGCCTTATCAAGAGCTCAGTCAAGACTCCTTTAAACAGTAGAGAACTGGTTTCAGAGCATCACAGTGAAGCCTGGCCACCTCATTTCTGAGCCAGGTTGCCATTCAAGGCCTTCAGGGTAGGATTTTAATTTGCACTGACTTGCAAGCCTGTGAGTTTGAACAAACTAGAGAACTCCAAGGGAAATTAGCCCAATCCACCAACTTTCCAATGATTTCAAGTTAAAGTAAAGTAAACTTTCCCTCACAACTTGGAGTGTTCCTGGGACACCCAGAGCAGGTCTATCTGAAACAGGAGCCAACCTCCGTGTGTCTGTTCAGAAACCTCAGCTGTATTTCCTATCTGTGGCAGAACAACTGCACCATGTCTTCCCTTTCTCTCACAGCTAAGAAGCTCCAGTGAGAAGTCCTTGAAAACTGGGAATAGCAATATAATAACACATCTAAATTTCTTCTTTCCACCATAAACATATAGTTTATTATTACATAATTACTTATGAACATTAAACTACTGGCATTTCATTTCTATCGCAGCCTGAAATGTTGAACGTGAGTAATAAAAAGCATTGAAGTTGCAAAGCAGGAAAAGGTAACTTCAGAGATAGAGGTGAATTCTCCCTGACTTCATCTGGAACAATACCTGCCTGGGAATCTCACAAAACTTTCCTGAGTAACTGCTCCTCAGATTCACAGAATCATAGAATGGTTTGAGTTGGAAGGGACTATAAAGATCACCCAGTTCCAACACCCCTGCCATGGGCAGGGACACTTCCCACCAGATCAGGCTGCCCAAGGCTCCATACAGCCTGGCCTTGAACACTTGGAGACTGCCTCTTCTTGGCACGATTCAAGACCTGACAATGCTTCCTTTTCCTGATTTCCACAGCAGTTCTGGAAGAAAAAACACTTCCCAAGACATCTGCCACCGGCAGAGGCTAGTGGAAGGGTGTCTGGCATGCTTCAGGACTACCCCATCACACAGCACTCAGGAGGCTCACACAAGCACCTCCCACTCCAGTCATCGATGACAAATGGCAAAGTACTCACGGCAACTGCTGCCATTGATATAGCCCCAACATCAAACAATCTCTGGCAAAGCCACAAATGTGTGCAGAAGCACTGTTTGAATAAGTGCCAGTTTCCCTTGCTCATTCACTCATCTGTTCATTTTCAAATAGAGAGAAGTTCTGTTTCCTCTACAAGAGATCAGTATGACAGATAAATATTGATCCCAATCACTTTGTGAGCATCCGCCCTTTTCCTTGAGCAGTGCTTGGCATTTGACTCTGCTATCAATACAAATGTAAATATTAACTTGCCCAAACTATTTAAATCTGAAAACTGATACAGACAAACATGTTTGTTGACGTATACATTAAGCCACCAATTCAAATAATTGAAACTTTAAGTGCACCCAATGTGATGTACACACTGAAAGTGGCAAGTGGGAGATGATCCACAGTTCCACCTTGTTGGACTCGGAGTCACAAAATATGAATGTAGCAGGCAAGATGTAGAAACAGCAGCACATGGAAAAGAGTCCCCAAGTTGTGGTACTGAGCAACAGACACAGGCAATAAAAACGTGACTGGAAGAATGCCATTTGGACCACCAGATATTATCCAAGAAGAAGCTAAAGCTAAGGAACCCACCTCAAAGAGACTGAATTTCATGCCAAGGAGGACAAAATTTCACTTTAATCATTCAGTGCAATGAGTAAGTTAAACAACTCCAACACAGAATTAACATTGCAAATCCAAACGCGACAACGACATAAAACATATGGAAATTCTAATTATGGGATTACAGAATGAAAATTAAAGAAAATGTAAAAGTAGGTAGAAGCCAAATAATTAAAAAGAAATGCACACAGGAAAATTGCTGATGAGGTAAATTAGGTAAGATTTCCCTAATTTCAAGAAAAACATAGGAATCTATAGGATCAGTACTGAAAGAGGTAGGGTAACAGAACTAGGTTTTATTATCTTGGTATCAAATATCTTGATCTATATAAGGGTTTCAGATATGAACATTCAAGTTTGTGTCAATCTAAATAAAGTTACAACTGCATTCGTTGGCATCTGGCACCCAGGTAATCTTCCTAATTTGCTGCCCCAACAGCTTATCTTATTCCATCTCTAATACCCATCATAAAGCGTTCTCTGTATTATCTTATACTAAACACTATGCCTAGGCCTACTGAAAGAGCAAGGATTAAGTGATAGGTTTACACTAGGGACCCAAGGAGCTCTGCAAAGATACCTAAAGAATTTTAAAGGATGCATTAAATTTAAATGAAGAAGTAAGCCATCCATAAGGGGTTTTGAGGAAACACTGACTGAGCAAGATGAGCAATCATTTTATGGCCAAGCAAGCAGGCAGATGCATCAAAAATAAGACAGAGACAACAACCAAGTAACCTAGAACCTAGCTTCATGTGACTTTTATCAAGAACAGCAAGAAAAGGTGAGTGAACAGAGATGCAACATCTGACAACCAAGAAGGCATGGACAACTGTAAAGGTGTTTAACTAGTCATTGACAAGGAAGACTGGAGACAGTATACTGACGTGCTCATATTTGGCCTCTAGGATGGCTTTCCATGTCCTATTCCCTCCTGTCTGCTTTCTTAGAATGCTCAGATAAGGATTAGGGATCAGGCCACAGGCCAAAATTTGCTCTTCTGGCAGTTCATTTCAGAATACCCTCTCTTCACAAGTGCTGTAACTTGGGTTGCATCGTGACTGTCACCATCAGCATCCTATGCAAATAAGATGAGTTCCCCATCACATGATGGCTGCACACTCAAGAGAACACAGGCTTACTATGGCTTCATCTTAGTTCTTTGACGGTTAGCCAGCATATGCCCTTTAAAACTGGAATACAGAAGGATGCTCACTTCCTTCAGCCAAACCCAGTAAGTACCACTGGCACAAAGCTTTGGGATCTGCCAGAGACCAGTAACTAGCCACTCTGGGCAGAACAGATTTATTGGAACAAGGAAAATAAAAACCATACTGGAGGAGGTCCAGGTTGAAATTAGAGGAGAGGAACTTGAAGTCTTAACTGCAAACAGCACATTCAGTAAGTACTACCAGCCACAAAAGTATTGCAACAAAAATCTTGTGCAAACCAGATAACGTAGAAAAGAATGAAGGAGCTAAGGACTGAATGCAGTAGATACACAACATACAGTTTACCTAAAAGTAAATACATCATTTTAGTAATGGCAAGAATTAATTACAAGAGATCACTTACAAATATCATCTCCCCATTCACATTGTCTCTGGGTGTCATCTGCACATAAACCCTTGCTGATTTCACATAGATTTTAGATATATCTGGGAAGTCTGTTCTATATAAATTGCTCAGTCTAGCTGCCTACAAACTTTGCTTTTTGTATTTAGGCTGTTTTAGCAGCATTTCAAACAGAATGTAATTTCTTTGAGTTGAACAACCTTTGTGGGTCCCCACACCCACCAGACCATGTGGATGCATGAGCTGTAGGACTGCATCGGAGGAGCTAGGCACCAAGCACTGACACCCCACAGGCCCCACCTCTAAAAAGCACTTACAGCTATGTCTGATTAGACTATACATCCAGAACAGCAGCTATGTTGATTTTCCCACAGGGATGCTTGCAAGAAAATCATGATTTTAATAACGACAAAAAAGGCCTGTCTTAACTCCTTTTATTATAGCAACAGCAGCAAATAAAACTTAAAAGACACAGTTACATAAACAGTCATGTGTTAGAGTGCCCTCAGTCCCCCATTTTCCCTTCATGATTCCTGTGACCTATAATAGGTAAGTAGCACAGGAAGTCACTGTCCTCTTTGAATGGAATTTCTGGCTCGCTCACTTATCAACGGGATGATTATTCAACTCTTGACCTCATCACAAAATGGTTTAGCAGTGTTGCTGGTGCTTGAACCAAATCTCTCTACTGCAGGCTGACCTAGAGAGAGCAGCACAGCTGCAAGAAGGAACTGTCAAAAAGCCATAGCTCTTATGTTCTGTTCTTCTCCCCTGTGCTTAAGATGTGTGAAAATACTGACACAATTAGACAGGAAAAGAAGCCCTAGGTAGGACTTTCTATTGCTTCTCCACATCTCCTAAAATAATGATTTTCCTAATCAGAGGGAGGGAGGAGTGGGGAAAAGAAAGGCACAGCTTTTAAAGATGAAGTATGTACCCTCTACTTTTATCCTGAACTTAAAGTGGCTTTGAAAAAAACCCATTTCCAAGGAAAACCCAGAAAATGTACTTAGCAACTTCTCTAGTACCACTTTTTTAAAACAGGGCTCCAAGATGAACAATATTAGAGAAAGTTCATTAACTTGCATTAACTGGAAATCTTCAGGATGCTTTGCCCATATGCAAACACAGCAAATGTGCAGAAGTGCATTCACATAGATAGAAAACCATGGAAGGTCAAAATGCACGTACAGCACCTCACTGTCCTCTACATGGCAGAATACAGGTGTGATGAACTCTTCTGGGGAAGAAGTGAAGCAGGATGGATTACTGAAAAAACTTGTCACAGAGAACATATAACTGCCTTTACTTCCTTTCCCTCAAATAAGAAGGATTTTGTGGTAGATTGGAAACAGAGACAGTGGCCTTTTATTTTTAGCCACAAGCCCCAGAATAAATGCGTCAAGTGGGTTTCATTACCTGCCAAAAAGATCCTTCCTTTACTAGCTGAGTATCCATGGAAGAGGACAGAAATACATGGTTCACCTGAGGTGAACTGTCACAGCTCAATGAGAGTTCTCAGGGCAGTTGACAGACCACAAGACAGAGCCTTAGAGTAACAAGTCTGATCTCCCCCAAAACAAGTTCTTCGGAAGATAACTCCTAGTACAATGGATGTCTGACATCTTGCCTCCAAGAAAGATTAACTACTCTTTTGTTCTTTGCAAGGCGTTATAGTTAGTAGCTGTGGGATCAGTGTTTGAGGAGCGTTGCTTCCACTGGGACTCACAGACTTGAAGCACCAAACGAACAGGGATTGCATTAGAGTGCATTCAGAAGAAACTACTAAGGTGGCAAAAGCTCGACCAACAGAAGTGGTGGTGTTGTGCCCTCCTTTACATTTACTCTGTTGTTTGACTGTTTGGTGAGCCAATTTCAACTCACTAAACTGGTAGAAAACTACTCACTCTGCCAAGATATCAAAACAAAACTGAGGCAAAGAAGAAGAAAGAATGTGGAAGCAGAATAAGTCAACAATCTGAGCCACCTATCTCCACAGATCTTATGGGGTGCAAAGCACATCACATCTTGTCAGTGAAAAACACCAGCGGATACTCCCTCCCATGTCAGAGCTCAACAGTGTACTACTACATTCTTCAGGGAAGAGCTGGCCCATGCAGTCAGTATGGCCACAGCAGCCAGTATTGTGCAGGGTTTTTTAGAAGCCTTTTCTGGAACATCTACAGCTACATTGGCCACCACTGACTCTTCTGACACTAATTTAAAAATCTTCTTTTTTTTCTAAAATGTTTTGGCAGCACCTTCCTGGGAGAAGAAAAGTCCTAAAGATCCAGAAATAATATCTTAAGTGAGGTCCAGTAATCATCAGCCCTGAAAAGCCCATGAGCAGAGCATTATGTCTTATAGTATAACATAGAGGTATAATGATGGGACATCTCACCACAAGTTAGAATTATTTTGTTCTAGGTGGATCTTGCCAGTGAGCTGAAGTACTAAAGGTATGTGCATGAAACAGAACAGAACACACAGACTTAGAGGAAGGGAACATTCTTAAAGACCATTTCTCAAGCAGTACACCATGTTAAGAGCATGCAACACAAAAAGCTTTAATTGGCTGACCTGACCAATAACTAGAACTCCTGGAAAGAAGGTAGACAAAAGACAGTTGTTTTTTTATGACTGCAATTCTCAGAACAAAAAAGTCAGCTTACACTGAAAAGGCTGGCTAGTAGCCCCAAGACAGATTCATAAAGCACAAAAAGTGTCAGTACAACAGAAAATTATGTTCCTTACAAAACATGCTCCTTTTTACACTGATGGAGACTGAGGAAAATATCACTGTTGGCCTTATTGAAAGTTACTTTTGAAACCCATCATGAACATTCTATAATAACCTACAGCTGAGTTTGGACTCACCTTTCATAAAGCACAAGACAGTGATCAGTCTCATTTATATACTAAAGGAATATGACCAGCTGAAAACCTGAAGTCTGTATATTAACATATCAAAGAACGACACCTCTTGGGCCAGATAAAAATGGATAATATAGTAAACCATTTGCTAAAAAACAAAACACTTCTTTAGGTAGTAGCTTCTCAGCCATATCCCTTACCAGGGATTTCAGGCTTCCCTTGGTCTTTTAAAACCAGCTATGACATCAGATCAAGACTCTGACAGAGTATTACAAAATTGAGGACAAACCAAATATGCAGATCAGCTGTTATTGTCACAGCTTTATTTGAAATGGGAATCAGCTTTAACAATCTTTGATGGTTCAAGTGGTCCAAGCACAAGCTACCTAGAGAGATTCCCTGCACCTGGAGTGGCAGTGCATCATGAGTGCACATTTACCATTGTGCACTCACTTGCATGTTAAGTTCAATACAGTGTTTAGAATCCTCCCTATAAGGAAGCTTAAAAACTCCTTAAAATTATTCCTAGTTAGCCAAAATTCACTTGCTTGTTCATTTGTTTTGCTCTAAATAAGCGACTATGACAACAGACTGTTGCAGTGAGAAAGTATCAAATACCAAAAGGTAATAGGGATGCTGGTGCCTCAAAAATAAGAAGAGTTAAAAATTATTCCCAAGTCTTCTGTTATCTTTAGCATACGGAGACAAGACTTATCATCCCAGGTTACTTCATGAAGGAGGAAAAATAATTTAGTATTTTCCTCCATGGACATTCATTAGAGATGAAACACCAAACAATTCCAGCAAACAATATGGAAAAGCTGGCTACAACCAGGAGATCTCTAAATGAGGAAACTTAAGTTTCCACTCTAGATCAAATGATTGTGGGTGATAATCACATGAATGTCATATGGGCAATATAGGAATTCATAATGTTTTAAAACCATCCTTAACTCCTTAAATGAAAAGATATTTTATTCCTTTGGCAGGTCTTTAATGAAACCTTCTTTTAAAAGTGGCTTATGGAACACAGGAGTAGTGTCTCTGTTAGGAAATTCTAAGAAGAAACACAAAACTGCCTTATCTTAAACACAGTCTACCTGCAAACTAGAAGCTCAGTTACTCATTTCCAAATGGCTACTTGCTTTGTAGTAGTTTGATTCTAGGTCAGTCTTCTATTGTATATTTGAGGTAGAAGACATGAAAATACAGTTGTTTTTTTTTCTGATGATATCTCAGACTGCAGTTTTCCCTGACTTACAAAAGAAAGAGAAAAAGAATGAAGGAAAACCATAGTCAGACTAGAAAACCACCATGAGCTCAAGCAGTGTAGTAACTCGGCATTCTCAATCTATTATCATACAGTCCTGTTCAGGTGTTATAGAAAACATTCATTTGGACAGTTCTGCTTGAGAAAATGGAAAGACCACAATATGTTATTAAGGTACCTAAAAGAAAAAAGCAGAACAACAACAGTTCTTTATACCTTTCAACCCTTAAAAGGCAATGGCTTNCTGATGATATCTCAGGCTGCAGTTTTCCCTGACTTACAAAAGAAAAAGAGAAAGAATGAAGGAAAACCATAGTCAGACTAGAAAACCACCATGAGCTCAAGCAGTGTGGTAACTCAGCATTCTCAATCTATTATAATACAGTTCTGTTCAGGTGTTATAGAAAACAAGATCCATTCATATGGACAATTCTGCTTGAGAAAATGGAAAGATCACAATATGTTTTTAAGGTACCTAAAAGAAAAAAGCAGAACAACAACAGTTCTTTATACCTTTCAACCCTTAAAAGGCAATGGCTTTCAAGAAAGGAGGTGGGGCCATGTGAATGATCATGGAACTAGACAAAAACTTGACCTATGACCTGGAATAAAAGGCTCAGAAACAAAGGAGATGCACTCATTTTCAGAGAGGTAAAGCTCTGCCTTGAGCAGCTCAAGTAAGACCAGTAGAATTTCTTTCTGCATACCCTACCGTGCTTTTTGGTGCTGTGATGATCAGTCTCCAAGACAAAGTTAAGCATGAGACACTGTTCAGAGAATCTATCTGCTGACTGGATAGTTCAAGGCATTTTTAAGTGATTATATTCTTGTTGGCTGTCAGTGATATCAGCGAGGCTTTGGCAAACACCAGAAGAAAATTCAAAGAAGCACCCCTAACAGAATCAGTTTTATGCAGCAAGAACGTCCCAAGAAAATAATCCACCACAGTAAAACTGACATAAGGTATTAAGCGTGAATAGTACTGTTTCTTATACTGCATTTTTTTGTGATCTAGATGCCAAAAAAGGCAAGAAAGCCTTGCTTTATAATCTTCATTTAACTTGTTAACAAATAAAATGAGTGGTCCACTCCATTCTGCATACATATGCTTTGTTTTTGAGATACATCTATAAATTGCCTGCTCTTACTCAGTGCCTTCATCAGCTAACAATTCATCTTAATTAAGGCCTGCACCTGACCTGCCACCTACCCAAGAACCAGTTGCAGTGATAGCTGTCTCAACTCTTTACTGCAACAAATTGCATCTTCATCGCCTGAAACGCAATGCAAGCCTCAGCACAGTCGCAAGCCCAACAGTAAAGAGCAGGCACAAGAATCTTCACCTTTCTGACAATTTACAGCAGCCAAGACTAAAGTGATCTGTTTATGCTATAGATTATTGTAACACTGATTTACCCTCAATACACGCAACTCATTTCAGTGTGGTTAGTCATTTAAAACTGACAGGGTCACCAGAGCAACGTGATTTTAGTCACCCTTGCCGCTGGAAAAGAAGCAGATGAGAAGTTCTAAGTGTTAATTCAGCTGGCAAAAGGGGCTGGCTGAAGTAAGGGAAGTGTTCGAACACACCACTTTGTTGCATACAAACAATTTGCAATTAAAATATACAACTCCCTGATCACAATTGCAATTTAGCATTAGGGCCTCAGAACAGCCATCAGTTTACAAGAAGATCTCACAACATCTGAAAGACTAAAGTTGATCTAAAATCTCTAGGCAAAAGCTGTAAATCACCTGTGCTCTGATCTGTGCTGTGCAGGGTAATTCCAACTTTCCTAGGGGACAACCCACTGACCAAAACGCTAATCGAGGCACTGAAACCACACTGGCTGATTACCTGCTCCTTCACCCATTCACTTCAAAGAGTTGCCCTCATGTGTTGTACACCCCATATAGGATCGTGCCCTTAAGCAATCCAGAGTAAATTTACCATAGCTACCATGATGTCTCAGAAAACATCGTCTGCTAAGGTTGATAAATCGGTCAATTACCTGCTTCCTTGACTTTTATTCTTGTGTAAATGTTTTCATCTTTACATTACCAGTACCTGTGAGAAGACCATATGCATACTGCCAAAACCAACTATTTAAATTACTAGCAAATCCTTAATTACTATAAACAAGATTACAACAGGCTTATTAAAAAAAAAGGCTTTCTAAACACTGAGTGATAGCTCCAGAAAAATAAAGCTCCATTGCTTTTATTATTTGAGGCCACTGCCTTCACATTTACTCTTGCTCCGTGTAAGCCCCTCAGTGCTCCCTCAGCCCA